>WUAM01000071.1:6731072-6774435 GCA_024336885.1 Actenoides hombroni | reverse complement strand
CCCCAGCCCCTCTGATATCTGAGGACCAGCTGGAACGCAAGGGGGTTTATTTTCTGCCAAATTACTTTAACCCTTCATGCAACAATGTACAATTTGTCAATGCATGTCAAGTAGCTGAAGAAGCAACAGGAACTATTTACAAGCTTAGTACACTGAGTTCATGAAACTCAATTCTTGTAACGCGGAGTCAGAAGAGCCAGCAATCTAGTAATTTGGTAGGGGTCAAACAGTTAACAGGCCTTATCAGTGCAATGACAGGATTTCAGTTTTGTTTTGGTTTTTTTTTTATCATGAAACAGTTACTCAAAGATCTGTGGAACTAGCTGCTAGCAGCTTATCAGCTAAAAAAAATAATATTGTGAAACATGGCCTTCTAGCTTATTTTTACTTACATGGAGAAGATATATTCACAAAATCAGACCATGTGTAAGGTGTCCCCCTGTCCTTACAGCCTGTCACCATTACTCTTCCCTAAGGAATTGCTAATGGCTAGTACCGTGCCTATGCTTCTGCAAAACAGGAATCTCTGATGTTTGGTACAAAGACCTTCTGAACAAGTGATGTTTTTTTTCATCATATAATCCTTGATGGTCCCTCTCCCTCACCACCATTAATTCCTACAGCTTTTAGTTTCTGTAGTTTCCCATAGCAAAGTGTCCATCACCCAGCTCAGTGGGCAGCCATCCACAGTGATGCTCAAGTACTTCTCTCTTCTGTTTGCATTAATGTGAGAAGGACTTGAGGGTTTTCAATGCTTTTCAGAAGTCAGATTATCTGTTCAGATGAAACCTCTTTCTAAAGTTCTGTTTTGCAAATATTGCCACTCTGAATTTACACATTAACAATACTATCTGTTCCACAGTTCTTAAAGGAGCATGTACTCTGCTGCTACATCAACTCTGAGCCTTCTAAAAATATTCAAAGCACAAACTTCCATGTACCTCCCTTCTGACTCCCAACACTGATCTCCTGGACTTAACCTCCCCAACAATCTCTTCACCTCTGGCAGTCAAGAACTACGCAGCACAGCGAAAAATGCCATGCAAGGGCAACATCATATACTACGGCAACACTCACCACTAAATGCCAGGGTAAAAGATCTCTCTAGTGCTCTTCCCCACTGGATCCAGAGGAAACATGCCAGATAGGATTTAATTTACTTGGTTTTGTGTTGTTGCTGTTTTCTTTCAGAGCCATTAGGTATTTGATGATGACAACTGTTCTGCTTTAGGCTTAAAAAATGAAAAGGTCTTTTTTTGTGGTTATTGAGGGAGAGGTGGTTGTGCTAAAACAAGCAAATGGTGCTAAAATAAGCAAACAAATGTTTGGCTGTGTTTGCATTCCTGTGAGGACTCTTGGCATCCCAGTCAAGAACCTGGGCACTTTACAGGCAAAGCATAAAATGTTCATGTATTAAAAACCAGCCTGTTAATCATCTACTACAGGCACCATCAGTGAATTATTTCAGCTCAGTAGAGCCACAACATGCATAGTGTGCTTATCATCTCTGAGAATTATATTGCACCTTATCCATTTTATGGAATAAATTACATAACTAAATACCTTCCGTGCTCCTCTGAGGCAGTTCTACTATGGCTTAGAAAATCTAGCAATAGTAATCCAGTGAAAGTCTGTTTTCTAACAGGTTAAAAAGGTTTCTATATCAAATTTCTTCATAGTTCAAATTTTAAGTTGTAAAAACAAATAGTTCCCCACGTTTTATGGTGATCCCACCTTCACTGGAGGAGGGTACAAATTAGCAACATTAGTCTCACTAGCTAGAGCTCTATAATGAACTGGAAAGGAGTGCTTTCCCCAGACTGGCTTTGTCAGCCCCCCAGCACTGACTCTTGCCATGCTGGGGTAATCACACTTCCTGAGAAGTGCAAATACCAGTGCCCCAGGGCACTCACCCCATCCTTCCCTGACCACCATTGTTCTCTAACTGTGGCTAGAGATCTCTGGGCATTAGGAATGGCTCTCAACAACTCCCACCCCTTTCCCAAGGGCTAACACAGCCCAGAGTGTTTACCCTTCTCTACAGGTAACAGGGCCAGTGATCACCCCAGCTTCCCAGCACACATGACACATGGAAGCCAGCACCAGGATGTGTGAAGGCACTAATAAAACTCAAAAATCTACCATTTGATAGTCACCTAGCTTCTCTTGGAACAAGCAAGAGAGCTGATAAGCTAATTTAGCCCTGCAGCAAAATCCAGTCCCTGTTGTCCAGCTCTTGCTGTTACAGAGGTAAGCAATAACTCCATCTCAAAAAACAGACCTTGTAAAGATGGTTCAAGCCAGAAACATGCTGAGATATCTTTCACAATGCTCTCCACTAAGCAATAATAAAGCATAAGTGATTGTAAGTGGATGCTTGGTCTTAGGCAGCTGTCACCTGCATTATATGAAGGCAGACTACACTAAAGAAATGTCTTCAGTGAATTTTGTGAGCAATAGTTCATCATGAGAAGCCAGTGTTTTTATGTAGTGGTATTACAGATTGTTATTGGTAAAAGTATTATTATAGGTAAAAGTAGGTCAAATGGATTGATATAGCAGCTCTGACAATATTATTGTTATTAATGTAGAGGTATTTAACTTTATCACAAAACAATGTACCCTTGTCTCATTTTCTCAGTACTCTGGAGCAACTTCTGCAGTATCATGCACATATTACGTACACATCAGAACAGCAGACTGTTCTGTGATTAAAGACACTCCATTGCCAAGAATACTGATTCCTAAGCAGTTATGACTCACTAAATGAAAAAAAAAAAAAAAAAGATTTCTTGTGTGGACATGAAGGGAAGCTTTAATAGAATTAGATATTTAATTTGGCTGTTACTTAACCCATGAACATTTCTGTGGTATAATTTGGTTGATTAACATTTTGGTACCCTGAAAACAAGTCTGATAGAAACCAAGAGACAAATGCTGCTAGGATCCTGTTAATGGGTCTGAAACAAGGAAAACTGATTTTGCTATGGAAAAGAATTATGTAAACTAACATCATTCTTACATACACAGAAAACAGAAGCAAAACAAAAAACTCTGTAATTGCAGTTGCAATATTCAGAGGTTTTCAAGAGCCCTTATTTTCTACAGTATAAAAAATATTGACGCTTTGTTTAAATCTAATAAAAGTACACCTGCCTAAAATTCACTTGCATAACTCAAAGAAAAAATCATTCTAAAAATAAGATGCCTAAGTCTTCTCTGGCTTTAAACCAAGCTAAAAGTCAGCAATTCTTTAAGTACCTTGGGGCTAACCTTTTACCATAACTCCACACATATCTGTAGGAACATCCTTCATCATGTAATGACATTGACCATGCTGAACAGATATCCTATAGGTACCAGCTTTGACACCACTTACCCTCAACATCTCTAAACAGAAAATTGCTCCCCCTCCAACTGTCCCAATCTTTTGTCTATGATTCTCATGTCTGCCTGTAGCACTTCTTGAATAAACATATGACTGACCATGTAACTGAAAGTGTTAGTTTGCACTCATGAGACAGTAGAAGAGAGAAGAGCATTAATACTTCTCTCATCCACCAATTCAAGTTTTGCATACAACTTAATCCATTTTGAAGCTTTCTTCAGTGGTTCTTTCTATTCATTTTGTCTCTAAGAGAATGCTCCCAGTCTTTGCACGCCTCCTCTTAGCAGGATTTTTCCATACCGCTAATCGTTTTTGCTTCTTCCACCTCCATCTCTACTCTCTTGTCAGAAGCAGGCTAAGAGCACACACTGCTATCCAGTGAGGGCGACTGACATTTCCCCTGCTCTTTCCAGAACCTGCTTGTAATTTTGTTTCTTAATGATACCAAACAGTTCTTTATTTGTGGACTACAGTTAATTCTGAAGCTAACAAAGCAGAATGTAAACAGCACACGCTATTCCTTCTGTTTTACATTAACTTCCATACATCGAGATGCAGTTTGACTTACCATGTGTTACATTGTTGCCTAATTTTGCCAGGTCCCTGCAAAGCTTCTTGGTATGGCACATATTTGTATTATTAAGAAGCAAACAGCATGCCACAGGGTTTAAGAAATCTAACTTCAACATGCACTATCTGAAACTGGACCCAGTATTTTGTTTGATGTGCCTGAAATGGTCATCTTGCTCTCATAGCTTACTACACTCCTTCAGGACCTGTCCTTTATCAGTTTCACTAGCATATTTCTTTGGCATTTTTTAGGAGATAGAGACCAGAAGGCAGACACAAAGTAAAATTGAACAGCAGGAATCAAGTCTGTTAGTAATACCATATTTGGGCATGCAGTCCCTTCAAGAACACATGGAAGCACCCTTTAGCCTAAAGCACTTCAAAATTCCTCAGCTCAGTTTGAAGGCAGAAGGTACCATTTATGCAGATCCAAGGATATCTATACCTTTTTCACAAAGTTCAAAGTCCCTTTCCTGATACATGCAAACTCAGTCTCTGGATCTAGTTCCCTCTGAGGAGCAGTCCTTGATCAATAACTTTCAACACATCCATTATCTCATCTCCAAATGGCATCAAACTGCAGAAATAGATAGCCAGTATTTGACTATACAACTGAAACCAATGAAGCTCTCTGTAAAATAGGTTATTATTAGATGCAAGCCAAGGTGGTGTACAATTGGACACTGGCTGCTCTTCACTGTAGTCTCAATGTTTTAGCACATGGCAGCATAATCAGAAACAATAGTAAGAAGTCTGCCTGGCCAAATCCAAGATTGATCTCTCCAATAATCTGCCCCCCCTCCACCCCCCCCCCTTCCATCTTCCACCTATCTAGCAATAACAGTGTGAGAGCACATACTGCATGAATTTATGTAAAAGAGCAGCACAGTGAGGGTGTTGCAAGGAGGAAAATGAGAACTAAGGCAACACTTTCACAAGATGACTCAGGAATTTTAACATTTGTGTGAAAATGCTTGAAAAGGAATGCAGAAATGCAAAAGATAGGAGAGCTGTAAATATTGTAGTTACCAAAAGAAAACAAACAGAAGTAACAGTCAGTAGGAAACAGGCAGAAGCAGAAATTAGTTTTATTTTAGAGGAATTTTGTGTATGTCGTGGTTGCACAACTAGTAGATAGCAGAAGCCAAATATATTTCCGTGTCTACTGAAGGTCATTTGAAAACACAAGGAGGGGGTGGGGTGGGCACAGGGCAGGCAGTGAGGAAGCTTCTTCTGAAAGGAAAAAAAGCCTTCAAAGACAACAAAAAATACACAAGACAAGTGCTTAAAACAGTTTAAGTCTAAAATGCCTCAGAAATAGAAAGGTCCATAAAATATTTGAAAAGCATTTTCAACACCTGAACATACAAAAAAACCCCAAACAAACAAATAAAAAAACCCCACAACCAAACAAAACCAAAACAAAACATCAAGATATCCTTTGAACATGACTATCATGAGATAGGGAAGTCTCAGATTCAGCAATGTACAAGTAATTTAGAACTAGAAGTTACAGGAAGAACAGGAAAGCATTGTTGTAATTGTAAGACCCTACCAAAGCAAAAGGTGACTTGAACACCACACGTGCAGCAGAGATAGCTGGCTTCTGCAGTTGAGTTATTAAAAGGACGGAGGATGCAGGGCTAGAGTTATCTTGCAAGAAGATTGCCTTCAATCTGCCTATTGTAACTACATTCATTAAATCTTTAGACAACTGTGAGAATGTATATAAACAGCACCATGTTGAATATTTCACCCCACACCATTGCAAACAACAGCAGACTACTACTAGCATGAAGACTTCTGGTAAGGTCAGTCAGATAAATTACTGATTCTTTTTTCCAATAGTTTTCTGACCTTATAAAAGAGTCACTGGTGCTTGTGTTTCAGAGAGAGAATTAAGTCCAAGGTTCATCTGTGTTGTAGACAGTTAGCTTTGGCTAGAAAAAAATTTTCTTTCTTCCCTTCCCCTCACTCCTCCACCCCCTTATGCAGAAGAAAGAGTATAAATAGACTCTGAACACAGTTTGTGGTTACTTCATTTCCTTGTACTACATCAAAATAAGCGTTTTCTAAAGTAATGTTTCCCCATGGCAACAACTATCACTCTGATGAAGAGCAGAATTTCGTATATTTTCAAACGTCACTTAATCCAGTTTAGCATGTGTACTGACACTTCCTTCTACTTTTCTACATCCATAATTTCTTAAATTACTGTTTGCATCCAGTGCTGAAGGACGTTTTCTCTCATTTCAAGGAAGAATCAAGTCTTCTTTTCCCCTAGAGCAGAATCAATGAGTAGAGTCCTCAGGATAAGCAGCCAGATCAAATGTTTAAGGAAGAAATAAAATCCAGATTATGAACCCACAGAGCATCTCTTCTACAGCTGTGAAATCTTTCCCTGGGGCTCCACTGAAATTCAGTTGCTTCACAAAAGCAAGGAGACAGGATAGATTCAGTTGTTTTTCCTACAAATACTCTTATTTTAGAGGAGATGCTAAAAAACAAAAAAGAGTGTGTGTGTGTATGTGTGCAAATCCCAGATGATGATAAAACTTGAGCCTTGAACACTTGCTTTTAAAGAACTGCAGTTCAAACCAGCAGAGACATCCATGACCATTCCAGAGAAATCTGTAAGGGAATTGACCCAGGAAATATTTAATGTTATGAAGTAGAACAGAAAGAACAGAGACAGACACCTGCTGCACAATACCTGGTAACATGGTGTACCATGACATACCAGCTATTAATTTTCAGTGTCTGCCTGTGTTATTATTTCATTTTTTCAGAGGCAACACATAGCTTAGTAACTTGCCCATGAGGGGGGAAATCTGAGATCTGCACTTCTACAAGAAAGCTGTTTTACCCACAAAAGCATTCATTCTTCTTTTTGCATGACAGAAATCTTCCAGAAGTGTTACTGAAAACGTATCAGGGACACCTAAAACCCTAGTCACTCTTTTTGGAGACATAAAAACCTAACCTAACCTTTTGGAGACAAAAGGTTTGAGTTTGGAAGGCAATTCATAGATTATGAAGAAAAACAAATGATAAAGCCACAAAATTAGCTGAAATATTACACAGCTGCAAGGAAACATCAGAAGTGATTGATGTAATGACAAATACCACATACAGAAAGATAAGCAACACTCAAAATTGCCAGAGTGCAAGAAAACATCCTTACCAGCACACATAGGTCTAGGTTCTTGAATGAGTTTCTGTCTGAGCACCCTGGTCAACTCCAGCAGGAAGGGAGGGAAGTACAGCAAAACAAGCTTTTGTGAAATGAACAATTCTGCTTGGGAGCACCTAGCACACATTAGCTGGTAAAATACTGGGAATGTGGTTCTTAAATGGGTTTTTACATCAGAGCTGCTAGTATCTTCCTACAGAAGAACAGGACTCCTCAACCAAAAAACAACCAAAAAACAAACAAACACAAAAAAAACCCACCCACTTGTACAGAAGTAATGTTGAGTTGTTCTGTGTCTGGTAAAACTGACTAGCAGACATTGAAACACATATTAAAAAAAAAAAAAAAAAGAAAAAAGTGAGAACTGTCCTCATATTTAGGTGCAAAAGAGAGCAAGTAGGATGTGACTAATCGCTCTACTTGTGAAAGTTAATTTATAAAACTATCAAACTTACAGTAGTTCATAGAATCTTGTTTTTTCCTCTCCTTGCTGGGATCCCATGTTAACACAAAAGATATCAATAGACCTTCCATATACAGAGAAAAGGTTTTGTATTTCCTGAAACCAGCTTTCCTTCCTACTACAGCTATACTCATTCAGACTGATAGCAAATCAAAATAAAGGGCAGAAAGCTTCAGTGTAAGTGATATTTATCCGGGAAATTTAATGGGAATAAGAAAATCCAAAAGCGCACATCCCCCAGAACACAAATAGGTCTCAGTACTATCTTCTAAGCTGTAGAAATTTAGCAGGGTATCAGATACAAATACCCAACAATTAGTCCAGAATGTAACAGACACATTAGAATAAAAGCATTCAGTTTTCCAAAGTCTGCAGCAATAATCAGCTCAGCTTTTGCCACTTCAAAATAATAGACTCCACTGCCTAAATTTCAGCTGAAATGCACCAAGAATACATTTCAGAATGAGACTCCTGAACAGTGTTAGGAAAGCATGAAAAGCATAGCAGAATGGGCCCATCTGTTGAGAGTGAACTATCTACCTTGAAGAGACCTAATTTATTGAACTGTAAGCAGATATTTCAGTTGAATATCTTCTTGCTGAGGCGTGCAGAAACTAAACCACAGCTCCACCACACAAGATAATGAACAGTGTAACGCATTACATCAGCATTTATCTTTTAGGCTGGATCAATAAAAAAATAATCCTGGAAAGCATTTGTTAGCTCATTTCCTGTCTCAATTATTCTAGAAATGGTATCAAATTTGAAGGAAAACAATAAAATGAAACACATTGTAATGTTCAGCTCAGGCTTTTATTGCTAACCAAGACTAACACCTTTTAAGACTGCATCATTCAAACATAAACACTCTATTCATCAACATCTTTTGTAAAAAAATTCAATACAGACATACAAGACTATACACTCAGAGAAGAAATTCTCACAGAGGATGTGCTACAGGTACACTAGATGGACAGGGAAGGACCCGTAGAACAGGAGAAGTAGTCCTTTTAATATGGCCTCCACTCATGAGGTTGAAAGTTTCGTTAGACAAAGTCTCCAAAAAATACAGGTAAGAGTTATGCAGTGCTAGATCTACATATTTCACCTCAAAACCAAAAATGCATCTCCATGCCCTTCGTAAATTCCTGAAATTAAAATTCATTTGTCTAGCACATCACATGTCATTAGAATTTTTCCCTTTCCCTACAACAGCATACATTTCTTTCCCAGTGAGGCCAGAAAAATACTGCAGTTAAAATGGGTAAAAATCCAAGACGCAAATTAATAAGAACAGAATAGCATGCCTTTTTGGAAGATAATTCATTGGAACCGTGACCATAGCCATTATAAAAAAGTAATATCAACCTTCAGCTTCATTGTTTGTCGACCTGTTCTAAACACCTAAAAAAAAAAAAAAAAAGGAATCAAACAACACTCCAACACTCTCCCTGATAGCACATTGCATTTCTACAAGTTGAGTTTTGTACTCAACCATTCTCACAGGTAACACTTATTTATGCACAACAGCTGAAATTCAAGATCCTAGAAGTATTACTGCATTGTTACAGTCAAATGCAAAAGGTAAACCAATAATAGGTACTGGTTGTCTTGTCTGCATTTGATTATCAGAGCTGAGAGTATGAACTTACTCCATCATTACAGATTATCAGTTGAAAATGTATTGTCTTCAAAAGACTCAACAAGATGCCTCTCAGTCACATGAGCTCAAGACACAGACATTTTAAATATCTGCTACTTGATCCTGACATAGAAATCCCCTTGTCACAAAATGGTAAGAACCATCATGTCCAAGTTCAAGCTCTCTTTCACCAAGAACAAAAAAGGCAAAAATGACACTGGAGCTTCAGTGAGACAACTCATTTTTGACACAACCTGGATAAATAGATAAAGTATTTTCTTATTTCCTTTTCAACAAGAATGCTTGACTAATTAATACAGGCAGGGTCACTCTCTAAGGTGCAGCTACAATTAACAGATACTCTGCATGACCACTGACTGGCTGCAAGCTACATACATCTTGAGTGTTCTTCTGAAGACTGGATTAAGCTAAGACAGAATTTGTAATTATCTTCTTCAACATGTTAAAAAAATACTTCAATGGAGAGTTGCATAGGCAAATGACAGATGTTGGGCTCATTCTGCAGTCACTTTTGGAAAGATCAGGGCACCCATTTTAGAGACAGAACAGAGTGGTTCCACATCCATCTGTATGGCTTTCAGGATTCTGCATCTTTGATGTCAGGAGGGTACAGTAAGATATACTGGAAGCACCGAAATATTCATTTTGCTAAGAACCAAGATGATTACTCACTACACCCTAGAGTGTTTTACCTTTTCCCCTGAGCTCCCTTTTATCAAAGTAAAGCCTTGTTTTGGACCAGGAGTTTTTCAAGAACAGGCAGCTTTAACCCACAGGTAGCGTATCAACTACAGCATGTTCTGGATGTATTTATTCACCGAGTTGAAAACACCACAAGCACCACTGAAGGATTCCAAGTCTTGCTTCTGCAAACAAGTTCTGTTATAGCTCAAATAATTAGCTTCCCCAATGGCATGATGATTCAGATATTTTGTTGCATGATGACAGTATCCACTGTAGTAGAGTAAAAATTATAGATCTGTGCTATGGCAGATGAAGAATCACCATGTCAGCAGTAATAGCTTTTCACCTTAAGGAACAACCAGAAATTTCATTGCTTCATGCTCACTCTTCCTTTCATGTCCATCTTTGTTACTTCCACCTTATCATTACACTGCCATAACACTATTTTGCTATTTTCAGTTCAAAAGCATAGCAAGCTTAAAAAGTCATCTACATCTAAAGGCTTCAATCACTGAAAAGATTTAGAAGTTTATGGTGTGACTCGGTCCTAATGTTTTAAGCAGGATTTAACTAATTTGTATCTTGAAAAATTACTTCTCTGACCAGCATCACTCTGATCAGAGCTTTGTCCTTATGGTGCAAGAAAGAAAGGAAGAAAGAAAAAAAATTGAAAAAAAATTATTCTTTTTATTCCAGAGTCCCACTCACATGGGACAATTCAAGCCTTCCCTTCTTGCTTAGCTTCATATAATGTAACTTTAAACACCATATGGGAGAGTGACCAAAGGCATACCTATTTATCAGATAGTTACTTTTTATCACCATAAAATCGGGGGGGGGGCAAGAGAGGGGGGGTGTGCCAGTGGTAGATATTGCACACCATCAGTGTCAGTGTAACAAAGACGAGTACAGTAATCGTATAGCAGACTTTTCCAAAAAATCAGTAACTAGCACTTAAGTTCTCTCCAGATGCTGCTCTAGAAATGCAGGTCAATAGACAGTAAGGAACCTCTTCTAAGAAGGACAATGAAGCAGGTGTGATATGTTGCTCCCATGATATCTGATATCAAAGTATGTACTGAAATTTTCATACCCAAGTCTTTCAAGCATATCCTGCAGTTTCTGGAAGGCATTTTCTTGGTCCTTTCTACAAGCTTTGCCCCACTTGAAACACGCAGGTGAGATGGGAGGCAACACTATCACCTTTATATTGCAGTGCAGAGTGTTGGTGAGCTCAAGCACCTAGTGTGTCTTATGCTTAAGGATTACAAAATGCCATGATTTTGGCTAAGGAATGCCATGCTGTTTTCTAGCTAACTTAACTGATACTATACTCAAATGATCTAAAATATAAAAAAAGCTCTAGACAATATAAGCATTTATTCATAATTTCAGTAAGATGGTCACAAGTATACAAAAGGTAGTTTTCTTTCATTTCCTCACCTACATTTAATCCATTTATGCTAATATGTCAAAAAAGTCTCTCTCTTTTAGCTGGACTGTATTCCTCCGAACAAGGTGGTAATCAGGAATTCATGCTTTCTGTATATTTTCTTTCTTCTTAATACAGTTTATTAGCTATTGCAGCCAAGCTCCTTTTTTATTTTTTTTTAAATTGTTATAAAGGGTAGGGAAGAAGGGAGAGGAGAGACGAGAGGAAGGTATCTTGCACTTTCTTTCAGAATAAGTCAATCCAACCAACCTTGTGAGTAGAATAATTTGTTGATACAAAGTTACTAAAAAAATCTTGTCTCAATATCACAGTAAAATAATGCAGAGAATGTTGCTAAGATTAAGTACTTTAGTAATAGCTTTGCTCTATATAATGAGCCAAAACTTATCTAAATTCCAGAAATGTGTCATCAGGAAATTCAAGACATAGTAACATTTCAAGCTACTTACTGGAAGTGCTGCAAAAGCACAAATCAAATGCCTTGCAACTCACTAGTCCCTTACACATTCATCAAATAAGGATCAAAAGAAGACTGGTTTTAAATTAATTGTCTGACAAAGCCATACAAAACAGTGATAATTGAAAGATTGATAATTAGTCTGTTATGCTAATGAAAAATTAAATGAACCTGTAGACCTTACAATGATGAATTCAGACTTTTAAAATATCTTATCATAACATCATTGGTATGTCATTATTTTCAAGTTCAGCTTTATTAATCCTTACAATCTTTACAAATTCACAGTTTAAAAGCATGTCTTTCAAGCAGCTTGCAGTACCTCTGATGACTACAGAGGTTCATTTCAGGAGAAATCTTTATATAACAGCCTTGTTACCAGTTACACAGGTGGAGGGGAAAAAAAAAAAAAAGAGACAGAAAGTCTTATTTGTAGTTGTGTCTCTCTATAATGACAGTTATGGCATAAGATTATACATAAACCTAGCAATACATTGCTACACCGGGCAACTCAAAAAAGATCACATAAGCAACAATACAGTATCTGTCCATGGCAACATATACAAGGACAACAGTTACTAAACTTGATGAATGCTAAAAACAGAAGATGAACTCATGGATAAGATTTTCCTTATGCAAATAGACTAAAATATGGAAGTCATGTTTCTTCAAAGAGCAAAGCTTTCTATTTTCTTTAAAAGGGCAATAGTGGAGGTTCATAAATCTATCATAAATCAAGATTGCTCTGTTTCAGCAGTTACCCTATCTTATTAAAGCTATCTGACTGTATTATTTCCTCAAGAACTCTGTAATGTCAAGAATTCTGTGATTTGGCAGGGAGAAAACTAAAATAAAAAATGAAAAAACTGTTGGGGAGGGAAAAAGCAGAGAAAACCAACAGGAAAAAATTCAGAAAAGAGCAAGTCAAAAGCATTTCTAGTCTGAGCTGAAAGTATTTCCTCCCATACAGATGACTGACCACCATAACCTAAGAATACAGTTGAAGTCAGGTTCCTTCATTCTCCTCCTTGCACAGGCTCCTTGGACAACTGATTTTCTCTGTCACCTTGTAGAGCTTTGAGATTACCAGAGCCCCATGTTACTCCCAAACTGTGGATTACAGGAGATGCAATTGCACCACAACCCAGTCTTTAAAAGAATGAGAATACGTAGTGTATACAGATCCCCTGAGTATCATGGTGTTGGGTTTTGGTCACACTACTGTACGTTGGTCTTAAGCAGAAGTATTTAGAACTTGGTTGTCCAGTTAAGAGCTCATTATATCAAAATATTGAGTTAAAAAAAGTACCCCCAAAATCTTTGAAGTGTGACAAATGATCTCACTTTTGGTTGCAGGCAAGATTTATACAGTCTAGGGATGTAGACTCACTGCATGTGGAGAGAAAGAAAAATAATACCTCCAACAGCCACATAATCTGTTAAACTCCTGCTACCGTATATAGAACTCTTCTGTGTTATAGAGCATGGACTCCTGTTGGCAATTTTAAAGCTTTTCTTTCTAAGTCAGGATACTTAGCCTGTGCTCTGTCATTATGATCTGGATCAATAAACTCAATTTCTGCCCTTGTTCTCTGAATGTAGATTCCCCACAAGCCCTGCTGTGGTTTTGCCTCCCCTCAGAGAGTTATTTTCCAGAGCACATCAGCTTCCTGCAAAGTAGTCCCTGCAGCAAAGGGCTACATGGAAAGCTTGCTTTACAGCTTAAATATATTAATCATATATCTATTTACAGGATTAGTAAATCCCAGAGATGTACTTAGAGAGTCAGGGTGGGTTGTGTAGCGTGCTGTTAACATATGAAAATTAGTGTGTCTTCCTTGCTCAAACTAAAATATTGCTACCTGAATTTTCACCTATAAATATCCTAATTAGTACTAGGAAGCAAGATGTACTTTGCAATGTTTTAAAGTCTGCTAATTTGATAATAAAACTCCTCCCACAAACTAGATATTTTACACACAATAGCCAAGATGCCTTGGGTCAAAGAGAAGAAGAGGAGCTCAAGCTGTGCTGCATATGCCTCCAGCTTAAGAGATGCAAACACAAACTAAGTAGCATTAAATCAACACAGAAATCACATAAACCAGTCACCAGGCAAGTCAAGGCACAAATCAGCAGAGTCCCAAGGCAATCTGCAAACCACTTCTGGGACCTGGCCAGAAGTCTCCCATGCTTCAGCAAGGGAAGAGAGATCTTTCTCTCTCAGGCATTTCCCATCTCCATTCTCTCAGGACAGCACGAATGATCTTTTAGATGATGACCAGTCGTCTACTCAGTAGGCTGCACTAAGAAAATTTTAGACTAAGAGAGGCAAACCAATATTTTTACAAAGTAGTAAATAAATTTATTACTGTAGCAGTAATAAATCCTGGGACAAACAGCCTAGAGCTAACAAGCTCTGGGTGCAGGGTCAGAGGGCAGGCTTGCTGACAGAGCACACACCTCAGGAAAAGCTTCTTTGCTCTCTGAGGGTAGAGAAAAAGGACCAACACATGCAGTATTCTTCTCCACACACCAGACTGACTGCACTAGAGAGTGAGAGCCATTTGTCTTCAGAAAGAGCCTGCTCAGCATTCTCAGGGGGAACTGCTGAAGACAGAGTTCGGACTTGTTTTTAGCCACACCAGTAGTGACAAGAGAGAAGAAAGAGAAACCACTGCTGACTCAGCACTGCTCTCAGAGATGCTTCACAAAGAGGTATACAATCAACCCTTCCAGCAGCTGGTGAGCTACCAGAGCATAAACCACAACCAGATCGTATTGTCAATACTAGCAAAATTACCACTGCTAGACTACACAGTCCATGATGGTAGACAGCTAGGAGGAGCAGCAGGTCATGATAGAACATATTATGCCCAGAAATATACTATCACATGTCAAATGATTACACATGGAGTGGAGCCTGCCCTAGGAAACCACGTTCTCCTCTGCAGGCATGGCTGTCAGCCATCAAAGATGTGTCTTCAGCTGCCAGAACCAGTTTACAGGTAATTTACACTGCATATAGAGATGCCTCACAGATGTAATGAATATGACAAATATATTGCCCCATTAAAGAGCTCACTCATTGCCCCATAATGCATCCTTAGGGGCACAACTGCTGCAAAATTGTGGTAGTTTACCTTTCCACCACAAAAGCTTTCACAATGTCAACTGTTATGGTAAACAAGCCACTACAATTTTCCTGCAGTCATTGTCAGACTGGCACACAGTACATTTATTGTAATGGTAAAATCCCAGCTTCAGTCATGACTGTACGTGGAAGAGAAGTACAGACCTGCACGACAAGGGTACCAGTAAATCTAGTGGTATTTTCACAGTACTCTGAGAACATTCACACACATTCCTGCTCACTTTGCTTGGTTTTTTTAACACAAATGGATCCCAGATCTATAATTTATACTAATACAAAGGGTTTTTTTGGTGGGTGTGGAGAAGTAATCCACATGCCAGCTCCTTGCTTCAATCCCCACCACCAGCCAACTGCATTTTTCATAGTAAACTAGCAGGACCAAAGTACCTCTCCAGTTAAAGCTGAGTTACTATCAAAGGCCTGTTATATCATCACTTTAATCAGCAAACATAGGTCCTTAAGTGAACAAATAGTTTCTTAGCAAATGAAAGGCAAGATAGTAATTATCGTGAAAATCTTTTCTAACAACTCATGCTTTGAAGAGCCTTCGTAAATGTTTTTAAATAGATCTTAATTTTAAAAAAAAAAAAAACAACAACTTCTCTTCTGCAAAGGAGTTCCTGTGGTTGCTTAAGCAAAAGGGAAGATGATACCATCTCCTCTAACAACATTTGCATCAGAGCAACAGCTTGCAACAGCTAACACTGCATTTCTGTGATCAAAGAGAATTTCTGGCTAGTACGATTTTCAGGTTTTGTTTTTCTCCTTCCCTGAAAGTATGACAAGTCCATGAAGGGAGCACATCATTAGGAATAGGAGCAAGGGGCATGTAAAAGTCTGTAGAGTTCCATATGTCTAATAAATTGATAGTTGACAAGTATGTAACAGCTGCTCACATATGGATACTCGCTCATTTGAATTAAAATAGATACTTGCTTTATATTATTGCTGTGAATAAGCCACATCCACCTCTTTTCACCCTTCAAGTGTTACAGCAACTTCAAATATTTGAAATACAGGGCAAGTTTTCAATGTTTAAAAACAGGCCCTTTTGTAATAAGACAGACCCTGTGTTTGAGCTGTACAAATGAAACTTCACTAGCAAGAACCTCCATCAGCACAATGAAAGTACTAAGAAAAACATCTCTGTTGGATGCCTTGGGACACAGTTGTGCTCTCCCAGGCTGTGACACCAGCAGTGGGACAAGGGAAAGCAACACTATTCCATGTTTACTTCTAAAAGGACAGTCACCATGGGGATTCTCCACGAGGATCTTGCTTAGTGACTGCAGTAAAATTGTACAGACTATATAAATACAAAGGGCACCTGCACAGACCTGGAGCCCAGAGTCAAGTGCATCACCAGTTAGTGAGGCTTAGAAAGTTGCTGTGACATAAATAAGACTTTTCAATACCCTTCTTCTAACATTCTGTTTCAGTATTTTTTCCTTTTACCATATAGCCTTGTGATATCCATTTGCTTAAGAGCTTTTCCTCTTTTTCTCTTTCCTGACTGACTGCAGTGCTTGCCAGGATGTCTCAGAAGATCCACACAGATTAAATGAGCACTTTGCAGAAGTCTCCCACACTCAGGGGAAGACATGGGATTAAGATACAAAACATCTTCCTCCACCCAAGAGAAGTCTGTCCAGCCAAGCACTAATGACAAAGACTAAAGAATCTGTTCTCTTTTGACACTGTTTTCTCAGCAGAAATGCAGGTTTCAGTACAACACTGAACAACAAGTACTCTACATAAGACTGCTATCCCATGTCACTTAGGAGGACATCCATTCACACCTAGAGTCTGGAGACAGTAGTTCTCACCCTTGTCAGGAGCATTTTGAAACCAGCATGCACTCAGACTCTACAGCCTCACAATTCCTTCATCAGAGGCGACTGGTGCTAGAGAGACTTCATATTCCAATTGGTTTTTTCCCTATCTCATTCAGTCATCTTTTTCCGCTGATCCATGTATAAACCCCCCCAGTGACAGACATGTGCTATGTCACATACAAGGTAATAGGCCTAGCACAGGACAGTATCATACCACAAAACCTATTCTGCTCTACCTTGTAGCTGCACTCTTTTTATTTTAAATAAATATTAAAAAATATCGAAGTACTTTGCAAGACAAGTGTGTTTTATATTTCCAACAGATAGCTGAACTTTGCAAAATAACACATTTACCATTATATATGCATTCCAGTATTTACCATTCCTGACTATTGATCATCATTTGGATCAATACACTCAAGCACGCAGACTGAAGCATTTACATATCTCGACTGAGAAATCATCATTCAGGAAATATTTAATATAAAAAATTACACTCAATGAACAAAACATATTAAAAAACCAATTTATTTTTGGGCCATTCAAGCCTCTGTTGCCTTTCTTCTTTTTTAAACAACTTCACAACTATGCTGCTCTTTTGTTTTACAAGTGAATCTAGAAAATCATGCCAAAAAACTGTAAGTGGAAAGGCTTTTTATTGTTTCCAAATCACTTTTACAAATTCTATAAATGCAATTTTCAGGCAGCTTTCCAAATGATCCAGATTATAGATGTTGGGATGAAGATCTCAACTTTCGGATTCTTTGTCCATCATTTAAAGCCTTCAGATTTTTCCAATCATTAGTGTAAATTCTGCAAGTAAAATATTTTCCCTGACATAAAATATGAAATTATACACCCTGAAATTGATAGCTGAACTCCTACTCACTTCAGTGGAATCTGGATATAGACAAGGATGTGCGTTATTAGTCTGATGATATATAGTGTAATCAAGCTAATGAATTTGACAACTTGAGACTGAAAAGTACAGATTGAGGCATGTGCTTTTGACTAATGTAGAAAAACATGACAATTTCAAGCAAAATATTGTATACAGCGTGCAATGGTTAAAAACACAATTTAATTAGATATATTACATGTTTTATTATTTTGAAAAGCAATAACAAGAAAAATTTCCAAATGGTTGACCTCTCCAAAGTTCTCCAAACCAGGCAACCTGTTAGCTTGAAGTAAAATTTACTGAAGCAGACATTTTGCTTATTCTTTTATTACTAACTAGCTCAAAATTTGATTGTCATTTTCACTTCAAAGCTTGCATATCATCTTCCCAAGCCTTTCAACGATGCACCGAGTACTATGTATATAATACTTGTCATACAGCAGTATCACTTTTTTAAATGCCTGAGATGTAGAAATGTGTCCCTAAAAAAATTTTTAAGCATCATTCCTTCTCAAAAAGGAAAAAGGAACCCTAAAAACATTGAACTGTGCAGCTGACCTTGTTTAAGAGAAAAAGCCTTAAAACCTCCTACTTAAATGGAGAGAAGGTTCTGGTTCTCCATCTCAGAACATATCATATAGGTTTACCTCACCCATCAACTCCATCCTCCCCCCATGTTATCCCATAATTCTTTCAAGATCTTCAAGTAACTCGATTACAAATTAGTATAACAGAGGTATAAATTGATCTTCAATTTTAAATTCATGTCGTTATTCAACCTTCATAAACTACATATTTCAAAGAGTAAAAAAACCTATTATTTCTATCCTTGGAACATTATTACACCTTACTACTATCAATAAAAGTATGAAATTAATGTGCTAAAACAATTCTGAGAGGTTTTTAATCCCCATGGAAAGGCTTTATCATCAATGTTTATCTTGATAGACAGAAAATATTGAACAGATATCTGTACATGTTTTTGCAAGAAAAAGGATGTGTAATTATGTGGAAAAGAAGATCAGTGGATTCATATCAGTGAAACTTTAGATCCTTTAGACCCACACTCAAGTATGACAAAGTTTTGTTTATCATTGTTTACAGAGAGAGGAGGGTAAACATGCATAACCAGTGAGTGATGCAGAAGTGAACTAGCATACAATAAACACAAAATGGTTTCCATTCAAACCCCCTTATGTTCAGATCAATACCAGCAGTGTACCACCATACCAATAGGGGAGAAACCATTTGGTTCAAATATCAACCTGATTTTAACTTGACATAAACCAACTTTATTATCTGTCCATTCAAATTAGCATCATCAAAATCAGGATTACACACACACAAGTCAAAAGCCCCAAAATAGGTGCGGCAGGAACACTAAGGGTCTCACCTGTTACCTTGCAGTGTTTTGAAAAAGCCCAAAGATTTGAAGGCACAATTATTATCTGTGATATTTGAGCCATACATTAATCTCATGACAATGCTCTGTAAGTTTCTTCACTGCATCTATAATCAAGGGATCAATGGGAAGCTTTGCTCATAATTTACTGGTGCTATGCAGACAGCAGACATATTGGTCATGGGCTTCTAGATGTAAAACTTAACAACTGAACATGCCAAAATGAAGTAACATCTCCTCTTGCTTTTTGTCTTATGAAAACTTCATTTTCGTTATTCAGATATATTCCCCCTTCCTCCTCCAGTTAAATTTTGGTGGTGTTTTTTTTTAGTGGTGGGGTTTTTTTGTTTGTTTGTTTTGTTTTGTTCATTTTTTGTTTGGTTTTGTTGAGGTTTCTGGTTTTGTTTGGTTTTTGTTGGTTTTGGTTTTGGGGTTTTTTTTTTTAATCCTACACAGAATTCTAGGAGTATCTGGGACTGAGATTAATGCCACATGCAGCAGACAAACACCCCAGTTCACAGCACAGGCTGTTCCCTGTGCAGTGAGCAACATGTTTCTTGTCATACTTGATTCACAAAGCAAATTAAACATGTCAGAGTTAGTGAATGCTGTGAAAGCTCACAAAAGAGAAAGGGACTTGAAGCCTTAGAGCTTACACATTTTAGAGTCTTGGAGTCTTAGAGCTCAATCAACAGATGGGAAACAGCAAGGTAATAATGGTTCACCAATTACTTACAGGCTGAGCTTTAAGGACTTTTGACCATCTCACAGCTGTAGTCAATACACCAAGGTGAGACTTAAAACATTTGGAGATTACTGAAAGAGCTCGGGTTCTTGACAAACTCTCATCACAAGAAAAATTCTTCCTCTCCATACAAAAGGGGTCAAATTCCCTCAAAGCTCAGAATTTGGGTAATTTATAACTAAAGTGTTGTAGTAATAAACTAGAAGAATATCCTCTGTTTCTTAGTGGGGCAGAAGTGTTTTGTACTGATGCTATTGCAGCATTGCTCAGTGCCTTCCGTGCTAAATACGAAAACCAGAAAAGGGATAAATGTAGTGTTTTTAAAAAACTTTATGAAGGTTTAAATTTATCAAGATGAAAAATCTGGCATAACTTTCTCCCGTTTTATAGCATTGCTAATGCTCCTTCATCAACACTTAACTTTGTTCATGTTGGTTCCAGAGCAGGTGTAGATAGAAACCAAACCATCTTTTTGCAAATACCAAGTTGAAATAGGTAACTACTGCTACCTTGTAACTGTTTTTTGGCCCTTCTCATGAAGGGGATGTGGCTTATGCCAACAACCTTGGTAACTAGCCAATTCTAGGTAACACATCACACTTCCCAGTAATTATACTATCACCCATAATAAATTGCATGATCTTTTAATTACTGTAACTACAACTCTTTCTCTCTCACACCACTCTTAATAAAGGCCTGGGAGTTCTCATCTGAGCACCAGAGTGTAAGAGAGAAGAAATAATCAAGAGGGAAACCTAAACAAGTAAAGGGATACAAGGGACAAGGGGAAGAAAGGAGCTGGTATAAGAAAGTAAGCTAAACAGTACATTCCACATTTCATACCTTTGAATGAGAGTTATCTTGTGCTCAAGGTTAGAAGGTTTTGTTCATTATTCCAGAAATCCCTTAAGGGGAAAAAGAGACAAGACAGTTATGTCTTTCACCAAATGACAGTACCCCAGGAAACTGATGAAAAAAAATAATATATAAAAACAACTCCAGATATGCAAGAACACATAAACCATTCATGCAAACTTTGGTCAGGACCAACACTTACTAAAATGCTTAATCTATGTATTTTTGTAATAAATCTTTTTCTTTTCCACTCCAATTGCAACTTCTCTGATCAATCAGGGGGCTCTGACTTTGCACAGCTCAAAAGCTATAAATACATGTGATAGTTTAAAAAGAACTATTAATCAATCATTGCTTATTGATTCCACACAGCATGCAAAGCAACATATACCAATACAAGTTGCTGCTTACTGTAAAGCTAAACCAAAACTTTCTTTAGTTACTGTGACTGGCTCATTTATTCTCCTGGTTAAATCTTTTTCAAAGTAGAGAAGTGTTTTAAATCTGAGCTAGCACAATCAGCTCAAGGTACACACCAGACCCGAATTCTACCATTACTAACCTTGCCTTTTGCAATAAGGCCATCAATATAATGCTAGAAGCCTTATAAAACTCCACCCTTACTTCATCCTTTTCAGTACATGGATGGAAAATTCACCAATAGGTTTGCTGGCAATTAATTCATTGCTTCAATAATCATGTGAAAAGGTCCTTAACACAGCTGATAACAGTATTGGATATGACTTTGTAATGCCCTTGGTAAGATCTGAACGGAAGTGTCACTTGCAGTGAAAGAATACCAGTGGAAATAATACCTTCCCCATAATATAAATATTTAAAATTTAGATAACTATTTTAATAATATAAACAGATACAAAGAATAAAAGGGAGAACAGTTTATTTTCATTTCCATTAGATTTCAGTGGTAGAATATATTGCTATTAGTGGAAGAAGATGAAAATATTTCTGTTACATAAAATTAACTTGGTCAGGGAAGCTGCACCAATGAGTATCAGAAGCAGATGACTAACTTTTTTAGAAAAGAACTTAAAAAAATAAAGACAAAATATGCATCCAGATCTCCACAATGACTCAATGATTTTTTTTTTTTTACTCAGGGCCAAGACTGCAGTTCACAGCACTTGTACATGTAGCTGAAAACAACATTTTTATTCATGCAAATTCATTGGCAGTCAACAAGCATCAGAAAACTAGTTCTACTGACATCGAACAGTTATTACTATGTTCTCACCAGTGACAACATGTCTGTGTTGTCATTTCACACAAACACACAGGTGGGGCCAATGGAGACAAATGTTTTAAGAAACATTCAAAAAAGGTCCTATCAAATAGGAAGGCAGAAGACAACTAAAAAAATTATATCTGTACTGTAATCAAAAACTGTCCTGGTGTTGTCTACAATAAAGTTAATTTTTTTTACTAATAGCTGGTACAGTGTTGTGTTTTTGCTTTAGGATGAGAAAAATCTTGATAACAGTCTAACATTTTTGTTGTTGCTAAGCAGTGTTTATACTACGTCAAGGACTTCCCAGCTTCTCACACTGCCGGGCCAGTGGAGGCTGGGAGTGCACAAGAAGCTGTGAGGGGACACAGCCAGGACAGCTGACCCCAACAACCCAGAAGGATATTCCATACCATATGACAGCATGCCCAGTATATAACCTGGGGGGAGTTGGCCAGGGGGCACCGGGGTTCAGGGATTGGCTGGGCATCAGCCGGTGTGTGGCAAGCAGCTGCACTGTGCATCACATGTTTTCTACATTTGCTTATTATTATTACCGTCTTCATCTCAACCCACAGGTTTTAGGGTTTAGGTTTTTTTATCCCCCAGATTCTCTCCCCCATCCCCCTGGGGGGATGGGAGTGAGTGAGCAGCTGTGTGGTGTTTAATTGGCAGCTGGGGTGAAACCATGAGAAAAGTCTGATCAGGTTCAGTAAATAATCTTCAAGTAGTTAAGGCATTAAATTTCCCATGTTTAGAATCTTGCAGTATCAAGAAAATAACTATATAGTTTTAAAGGTCTGGTTTACTTTATTTATAAAAGTGATATTTCAGCATATGCTATATCCATGCAACAGCATTAGTGTTCCATAGGCATCTTTTTTTAATTTCCACCAAAAATACCTCAGCCATTGTAATTTGTTCTAAAATCCATTCAAGCTACTATATCGTGCATAGAAATTGAGGAACAGCAACATTTTAGACCAAATCTAACCACCCATACATATGAAAACATGTTGGATTTTTACAAGAAAGGAGGGGCAGGGTGAAAAGGGTGGTATAAAGCAGTGCACTTTCTCAGCTAACTATAAATCCTTTAACTTGACTTGAGTTACAACAAACAAATCTTGGGCTACCCTGTGAATTCACAGCAGCATCCTCCTGTAAATGATGTAAGCTAGCATTAACTAAAGCTTGTAAAATTGTTGTTCAATCTCTCACAAAAAGTGACAAATAGTTTGATTTTATATCTGCACAAGAAACAAAAATTATTAATATGAACCATACTGTTCAACAGCTTAGAGTCACAGTTTGAACTTTGAGGAAGCTGAGAGCTCAAGATTTCAGAAAAAGAGTGAACACAGTTGTCTGTTGACCTTGAACAGCTTAGGTATCCAGAAGCATGTTTTAATTTTTAATCCACACCTTAAAGCACAGTTAAGTCCCATCTTCCTCTACTTAACACAGCTTCTTTTCCTCCTACCTGTATTTCCATGAATTTACAAATCCATATTTCACTGAAAAAATCAAGTTCAGGCAAACTTATAAAAGCATCTATCTTCATTTCTCTTCCTAAAAATTTTCTTGCACACAAAGGAAAAACAGCACACAATGGCAGAAATGGGCGGTATATGATGGTGTGACATACCAGTGCTTCTTGAATGACGCAGCACAAACATCAATGTTTCATCACTTAACAGGAATGAACAATTTCAAGCCAGGATTTTTCCCATCTCCAGTATGGGCATTGTCTGCAAATAACGAAGCTCTTTGTCCTTAAGCCAATGAGAAACATTGATAGCAGTTGACCCTCAAGAAGTTGTGTGACCGTTGGATATTTGAAGGAGGAAAACCCAGAAGATGTCACAAACATCTGCATTTATTTGGTTACAGAATCAATGATGCCAGCCCATTTCACAGCTAATATGCGAAGAAGCAGCAACTGCTCTTTCTGCACTGAGAGTGTAGCCTAGTGACATACAAAACATCATTTGAGAGATAGTTTGTACTTTATCAAACTTCTCTGTACTGTGATTTTGGGAAGGTAGTGTGATTTAATTCCTGGTTTAGAAGCAGATACATCCCTGCAAGATAGATTTTACATCTAAACATCCAAGACATTGAACAAATCAGGTTTTTCATAGCCAAAGCAACAGCTTCTTATTAAATCTATAGCTGGGTGTTTGTTCATGCAAGCAAGTGTACGCACACACATTCACACAGCAAGAAACATAGGGAGTTGACAGAAAGCACATGTCTGTGTGGAGACCAGTCCATGAAAAACACAAAGTGAAAGCCTTCTCTGATTTATTCAAGGTACCATAAATGCTTCAGAACCATAGTGGTATGCTAGATGTAGCCAGGAACATGCAAATGAAGAACACACAGAAGAATTAGCTGGCTACTGCAATGTCAGCTTCAGCAATAAAACTGACATGGTGACTTCAACCATTTGATGATGGAAAAGGTTTGGGAGATTGTTTGTGGTTTGTTGGGGGTCTTTTTGTCATTGCTTGCTTTTGGTTTTTCTTATGGTTATCACCCACATTTAAAAGTTACAAAAAAGTGTTCTGTCTGCTGGCATATGTTGTGGACTTGTTTAAAACCCCATTTATATAGAGCTCACTCTCTCCTCATGCATTGATTACCTTGGCCAGTGCACTGGTCCCTCTCTCCTCATTCCTACTTTCCTTACAGAGCACTGTGAAAGATGACTGTCATTCATTCATTATCTTTTTCCCTTTCTAATAGGCATAAGCACTTGCACAGCCCAACATAGTTGATAGTGCTCCCATCACTACAGAGCATATTAAAAACCTGGTGTCTACAGAAACAGTGTACTTCGAGTTTTCAGTGACTGACTAGCAATTAATTTTCTGAAAATAGTAACTGAAAGTTTGAAGCTTAACAGCACAAAGGTGATCAAGCTGCTCAATACAGTCATCAGCAAGAAGGATGTCTGCCACCAGTCTGTGTCACTTTCAAGTTGCAGATTTCAACATACTAAGGTAAAATATTCAGACATTGTATGTGCACTGGTATATTGGCATTATATATCTAAAAGTATCAATGAACTTATTTAATAAACATTTTTCATTTGGATCACATATCTGAAAAAAGTATTCACAAGGTTCTACCTTCCAAGACTTCCTAAATCACAGCACTGACCACCAGAGAACCCTCTCCCTCTTTCACCTGTAAAGATCTCAGCTGAATTTGAGTCTGTGAAAGGGAAGTAGAAGTGCCACGTCAGAAAAATCCCATAGTAAGACCAATCCCTCTAGAAAAGTCCATTAAATCAAACACTTTTCCTGAATGGTCAGTAGCCTGAGATTTTCCAGAGGTTACAAAGAAACCAGGGTCAAATCCCCACGTTATTTGATGCATTTACAATATTCGTAACTGACACTTTGAACAGGAGTAGATGCAGATCTGAGTTGAAGGAAAGAGAAGGAAGGAATCTATTCAACCACACCACTGTTCCTCCATTCTGTGCTTGTGCAGAGTTTGCTAATAGGCATTAGGAGGATGTGCAACAGGCTTAACTGACCCCTAACAAAGCCTCACCAACTATTTCCTATTGCAGGTGGTTCTCCCTTCCTGATTATTACTAGAAATTTTATCCAGGGCCCCAGAGGCTTTTTTCCCCCCCTAATTAAGTCCTGTTCTGAAACAGCACCTTTCTCAGAAATTTCCATTGCAAGTTCACTGTCATCACTAATTTGAAGCATCCTCACATTGACAGCAGACCTCAGTAAAAGAAAGGGGTCACTGTGCTTACTGAGTTTTTACAGTGGGTAGAAAAATGGGCCATCATTTCCATCATTGATATTTTTCATACATCAACAATTATCAACAAGACATTTTTGTGATGAAAAAGTATTCTCCATAAAGCATTCCAGATAATTATTTCCCCCATTTTATCACTCTCTCCAATGGTCAGTTAAGAAGAACAATGCTGTGAAATCTGGCTTAAGTCTGTTTTACAAACAATTGAATGTTAGATGACGAGCAAAATGCTGCCTGCAGTATTTATGCTTCTTTGTCACAGCTTGAAATTGGGCTGGGACACTGAAAGAATTTCAGACCTTGTACATATCCTCCCTTTGGATTATTTACAACCTGTTGATGCATATTCATGAGCACACCATAAAATATCATTACAGTGATACATCTGTCTTCAACTACTATGAGCTTCCCCACCTCCTCACACACTTTCCTACATTTTCAATTGTTGTTTTCCTTCCATTGTTAACCCAAATAAGATACCTTTTATTAAAACAGGCAGATTGAAAGCACATGATGCTGACGTACCTCTGTGATATCCTCACTTATGGTGCTGTGAGACTGAATGCAAAGATTATTTCACTGAAAAACAAATTATGCTGGACAAAGAATAGGTGTGACAACTATTCATTGTAAATGGATGCTGTAGCTGTCAGCTGGAAGCTACGATGCATTTCATTGTTACTACTTTGAATATTCAAGTAGCTAAACTCTACAAACTCTTCCCATCCATGGTAGAAAAATCTGCTTTCTTTCTTCCAGTTTCTGTGGTACTTGCACAACAGGACTGCTGTTACCAAGGTTTACAGTTCAAGTTCTTTCCTTTAAGGCTACAATTCTCCATTCTACAAGCATCTATTTTTCCTTTCCCTCTCCCCCCTTCCCCACCCCCACTTATTTTGTCACTTTTTACTCAAGAAGCCTCTTAAATTCAAGTCAATAGAAGGAATCGGGTAAATTTCCCCTACCAGTATTGTAGACAGTGTTGTTTTACTACAAATATCCTTATTCTAAAAACAGAAAAAAAAAAGTCACATTCCCCCTGAGCACAGTATTTCTTCGCTTTACCAGAAACATCTGTATACTAAATGGCATTTGTCCCCATGAGGAAGGAAGTCTTCCCTCCTTCCGAAGCAGTCAGATACATAGTGTACTGCAAGCCGTATTTTGTGATTATTACATGAAAGAAGAAAAAACATCCCAATGTGTATTCCCTTTCCCCAGGTAACTATCAAATTGCAGCAAGCTGTAATTCACAGAGAGACTTGGGACAAAGTAGAAGTGCCTTGTCAGCAAGCAGGCTAGTTCACAAGTTAAAGGTATGGCATGCATTTATAAGTGAGGATTTTGATCACAGTAAAGGTTGACTACATTTTAGCCATGTGCTATTTCTACCAATACCATCCCTGACATTACAGGACTCTGCACATTTCTAGAAGAACCATACATATAGTGAAAGAGGAATTACTAAACCATCATTTTATTGCTCTAATACTGAGGTCTCACATGCAAGATCATGGGGGGTGGGGGATGGGGCAGAGAATAAAATACTCTCCAATGAAAGTAACAAGACATTCAAGAGAAACAACTTTTTTTTCCAGGAGAAAAATGAAAGCAAAGGATTCTTTCCTGCCTACACTCTTCCCCAAGGCATTGCCCTTGCCCGACCCTATCTGAAGCATCCTTTAATCCATCTCATCAGGACTGTGCTATGGCAGCAGACAACATGCTGGACCACGACTTAAGATTCACTAAGGCTTTTGTCCTAGGAAACACAGCACAATTATCATCCAAAGGAAAAATGGTACACTACCTGCTAACTGCCTTTTGCTTTATCTGCAAGTTCTTAAACCACAGAACCACTAAAATAAATGTAATCCTACCTCTGAAGAGTGACTGGTTTAACTGCCCCTGCATCACTGTCCAAACCCTGGCTTTTTACCTGGTGCCATACAACTGAATCACGCACTTCACTTCCCTCTTCTCCTTCATACAACACAAACACCATACAAGGAATATTGCTATCTAACTCAAATTTCCCAGTCTAATAGAAAAAAAAAAAAAAAAAGAGAAGGAAAAAACAGATTAAGAATTCCTCTCATCTGAGTATTTAACTAAGAAGAAAAATGCAGCATCAGGTTGATAATCCATTTTGCTTGTTCCTATCCAGACTTCTAGACAGGTCTTGGCACGGTTGTCTCCTAAAAAACTCTCACCTCGATATAGCTTGCTCCTTCACTCAGCTAGCTATTTAGAGGCTAGAATTACATTCAGATATCTCAAACTGCTGGTTACTCAAGAATTAACCAGCAATTTTACCCAGTATAATTTTTCCTGAAAACAACTTCTCTTTAACCTGTCATCTTCTAAAGATGATTTGTTTGCCTTATCTATACTGTCATGGAAAGGATACTTGTGATCTAGGATGATGGTTCCCCTTCTTTCTCTGGTTTATGGCTGTGTTACATGTGATATCTGACAAACCAGAACATTCCTTGTTTATTAATGTCTTATTCTTACTGGAAGAGGAAAAATAATCATTTCCATTTAGACTACTGTATTAAATGGAAATATTACATGTAGCAGCTTTCAATATGGCTTAACTGTTTTGTTGTTGTTTCCTGAAAAAACACTTTCAAGTCAAAAAAAAATCAGAAGATGAGAACAAATTCCCAAAATATTCTCTCAGATACTGAAAAGGGAAACAAAACCTGTATCTTGCAATTATTGGTATTTACTTTCAAGTTATGCCCAAGCCACAGCTGCACATTTCTTAAAGACAACCTGGGCCATTTTAAGTCATCTACAGTATCATACAAGTCACTGAGATGAAAGCTAATGATAGTAGGCAAAAAAAAAAGAACAAGAGTTGTATAAAAGGAAGAAATGTCTCCATTCTGAGGGCACAAATCCCACGTTTGGTGTAAGTTGCTTCATTTTGGTTATACTTACCCTAGAATACATTTTTACAAGCCAGATATTTGCTTTTATTTACACAGCATTAACTACTAAGCAATCCAGAGAGTTAATAAGATAGCAACCATACATTAGAAATTGTCTTTCTTCTCTAACTCAAAAAGAATTTGCAGCATCAAAACACTTCCACAGTGTTTCAAAATTATCATTATTTGTTGTCCAAAAGTTGTACTATGTCTAATACTTTATTTAACTTTCCTGAAAACTGTAAGTAACTTCAGATGTGCAGCTTTCCTATTATTTGTAAAACAGACCTAAGAGGAACAATTCCTGAACTGGAATTAAAATTATAGATATCCTTGAGGGCAAAAAAAAAACCCACAAAAGAAAACAAAAGATAACAAGTTATATTTAATTAGTGGTTATTACTCCGGACAAGAATGCCAGGAGGACATGATCACCTGTATAATCCACAACTATCATCCCTACCCAACCTGTCAGCATCTCCAGTTCTATAAGGCTTTTTGAAGCAAAAATCCTTTCCTCTCAAAAATCAGGCATGTTCAGCTGATCATCTCACAATTTCCCTAGATCACATCACACAATAAATTCCTTCACCTGAACAGCTACTTGGGGCTTGTGGGGCATCTCCCCAGAAAACAAATAATTTCCAAATTTTCCATAGGACAAGAGAAATCAGCGTAGTTAATTTTCGTATAAGCATTAACAGTCAATGAGTAGTCTCTGGCTATTACAGCAATCCTCCTAGAGTATGAGAACAGCCACTCTGAAGAGCTGGGCTACTTTTCTACAGCATCGGCAGTCACTTGTCTCACTAAGCACAAAGCTTAGTAAGATCCCTATTAACTGTGCAAATTCAAGAGTCCTAACTAGAGCACATTTTGCAGAGAGAAAAAACCCAACAAGTTGGTTGCTAATAGAAATTATAAATACTTCAGAGACTAACATAAGAAACACTTAAAGAAGTGGCTAAGTCATGCCATGGTCTTGAACACAAGTAATGATGTAGATAGGTGACCTGTGCAGGGGCAGGCACTGCAGCCTCCCAGAGAGCCTCACCTAGAGAAGCCCTGTGCAGCTATGAAATAGTCTTGACACATTTCAGTTAAGTTTCTGACAACACTTCAACACCAAAACACTCCCTGTGTAGTTCCTAAGTCTCATGCAGGCCTGAATGTGGAGGAATGAGAGTGCTAGATTTAGTGCAAAAGCATGTTGACTCAACACAAAAGCATTGACCATTTTATATACAGCGAGATGTTGGTAAGAAGGCATATTGTAACTGTATACTGAATATTGCACACAGGGAGATGGATGCAGACATGCTACATTAAGATTTATAGCTGTTAGTGTAAAGTGTAAGACCATTAAAAACTTGGCAAACTTCTCAGCCTCCAAAAATTCTTTTGTAGTGTTGCAGCCTTGAGCAAAAATCTAACAGCATCCTTTGGCTTTCATATTCACAAAAGAAAAACTAGTGTGAAAATTCTGCTACATAAAAATAAGGCAATACTGACTATGTCCTCTAAGTCTAGATAAAATTTATTATTCACTTTATCAGTATAACAGCAAAACAAAACAAACAAACCAAAACCCAAAACCATCTTGATGTTGATATGAGCTATTCTGAGGTAGAAAAATAAATAAATGGGACTACATAGAATTTTAAATTTAGAAGGCAGGCTGTTCATCAAACTTGAAAATGTTAATTAGTGTTACACAGTAAAAAAAATAGCTTGCATTCTCCAATTAATGTTTATTAAGATTTTTTTAGAAAAAGGCTATCAGCAGTGTATATTCCAGTGCATACGGACAAGTGCTTAAAGCAACTGTTGTAACTTATATCGTTTGTTCACTGAAATGCATTTACAAGGAATTCTTTCTCAGTCTTTTCTGGGGGGGAGGGGGAAGTGGGAGTCATTTGCAACAATGCAAGCAGAACAAGTTGGAAAAAAATGCATTCTGTTTTATTGGGTTATAAAAACAAGTCATTGCCAAAGTTTTATAGAGGACAGTTAAGTATATTGAGCCTTACGTTGTACTGAAAAAGTCACTTATTTCTAGAATTCAGACAAAGCTTTGAGAAAAAGTTCTCTAGTAAATCAGAAATATTGAATTATATTAATTGTATGCATCATTCCATTCACCTATAGCTATTTTGAAACTAAAGTACCCTTAAACATTAGCATTTCAGCCCCCATGCTAACATGTTTTATTCCTCCAAAGCAGTTTTCTTCCTGAACGAGTCAAGAAAAAAAATTACCAATTATCAGACAGTTATATTATTGCTGTAAAGGCATTAACCAACAGACTTCACTTAAATCTACTCAAAACAGAGCACTCTGTGTTCTCACAACCCTTCTTTCCACCTTCTGAGAAAAGGTGGTTCAGTAAACAGAAGCATGATCATAATAAACTTATAAATAAACATATTTGCAGGTATGTCTGGACATTCTCTTAGGACCTTTGCTTAAAACAACCACAAGCTTCTGTCCCAGCTAATTTTTATTTCTAATTGCACTTTGGGGCAAAAAGGAATTTTGGATAAAATTATTAGGGTCTGAGAAGTTGTAATTATAAAATAGGTACTCAATATTTGCTATATAAACTTGCAAAGTCAAAGGAACAAATCCTGAAGATATTTTGTATATCCCTACATACACCCTTAGTGAATAGCAACTTTCATTGTCCAGAGTCCACAGGTATACATCTACGGATAGAAAGAAGTCATCTTGTAGAAAACAGTTGGACGAGTTTTACGTCACATAATTAATGCACAACAGTTCTCGTGGTCTTTTCTGCAGAACTTGCAGCATTTCAGCTTAATATTCAGCAAAAATAAATGTTGTTCTTTACTTGAATGTATGTTGGATCATCATCAATGTCTTATAAACATCACATCCTAAAGGTCAGTATATTCAAATTCTCCAAGAAAGGGTAAAGGATAGTCAGTTCTAAATAGTGAGAGAGCAGGAAGAGTCAGATGGATACTAAAAAGTCTTTTTAGAGTACAGAAGTATCTCAGGCACAATCTCTCAATAACACCACAGGTACCATTCTGATGAGCCTTTTGGTTTTTTCCCCATTTTATGTTGGAAAGAGTTACCATAAAAGGACAGCTTTACTTCAAAAATAAGTGTGAAAATAGGCTAATGCTGTGGCTTTTGCATTTTCAGCAATATTCCAAACCTTTCTGTAAGCTTTTGTTAAGTACAGATGATTGCACAGAAAAGGAACAAAGTACTCTTGGCCAGCCTCTCTGTCACTTCAAAGTCCTTGATATTTTGCTATTTCATTAAAAGAATCTTGATAAAGTCCAACCTATTCATATTTCTGCCCCCCATCTCTACCCTCCACTAGATGATCTTTGAAGGTCCATTCTAACCCAAATCATTCTATGATTCTAATAATATTGACAGCACACTGATGTTTTAATTGTTGCTAAGTAGTGTTTATACTAAGCCAAATGAGCCAGTGAGAAAGCTGGAGCGGCACAAGATGCTGGGAGCAGACACAGGCAGAACAGCTGACAAACTGGCCAAAGGAATATTCCATACCATATGACATCATGCCCAGTATGTAAACTCAAGGTAAAGCTGGCTGGGGGCCACTGCTCAGGAGCAGACTGGGCATTGATCAGTGAGCAGTTGCATTGTGTATCACATGTTTTGTATGCTCTAATTCTTTTTTTATTATTATTATTATTACCACTACTATTATTTTCTACCCTCTTAAACAGTCGTTATGTCAACCCATAGGGTTTACTTTTTTTTTTTCCTTCTGATTCTCCACCCCATTCTGCTGAGGGAGGATTGAGTGAATGGCTGGATGGTTCTTACTTGCCAGCTGGGGTTAAACCATGACATTTGCAAAGATAGTTTCATAAAAGTAACAGCAAGCAGACAATGGCTGAAGTTCAAACAAAGCAATAGCTGAGCTTCACAGGAACTTCAATTCCAGGAACAAAACTAATGAGCCACTAATCACTCGTATATGAAATAAATCTTGAGAATATGAATGTGAAGGATCTCCTAATCACATTTTACTATTCCTTCTAAATATTCTAGGCTATTCTAAGATAAAACAGGAGTAGGAAGCGAGAGCTGCCCTTAGGTGCATGAAAGTGGTTCTGAAAAGTTGTCCCTATTAAATGTTAGGACTAAAGGTTTTATTAGAGGTGAGTGAGTGGAATGGAGCCTGAGAAAGTAAACCATGTGTACAATACAAAAATTACAGGGAAGAAAACACCTCAAAAGGTGTCTTTCTCTATGAGGGAGCAGGTGAAGGTCTAACGCCTTTGGATACATGCATAGATTTGCAAGATAGAAAAGAAAGAACACAAATGGACAGAGGAAAAAAAAAAAAGTATAAAAGTGAATGTTTCTGGGAAATGTATGAAAGAAAAACATTCAAAGCTCCACAGTGACAGAGGGATCCCAGCATCTCTCAAAAAAGAGGGAAGGCACAGTGGTGAGAAATGTCAGGCAGAAAAATTGAAAGGTGGTTATCTATTGGGAAAAGCTTGGATGTATAGCTAAAGTTTTTCAGGGTAACAGCTGAACTGGCAGTAACTTCCCTAATCTTATCTTTGGAGAAATGCAACTGTCACTAGAAGGTTTCCCTCCATTGTAAATAACTGGAAGGCTGACTGTAGTGAACAACCATGAACTTTATCAGCCTCCGATCTTGGGGATCTCATGCGATATGCAACTGATCGGTACAAATCTGTTTGTCAGTGGAAAGTACTGGTGGTTAGTGTGTTTTCTGAAACAACAAAAAAAAAAAAGAAAAAAAAGAAAAGCAGCAATCTCACCTCTACTTACAAAGTTACATTTACGTATCTCTTGATGAATAAAAGCATAATCTAGTGATTTATTTAGAAAACAACAGAAAAGAAACTTCTCCTATATTCTTTCAGCAAAGCATTTTACTGTTTCAAATTTATCTGAGCTTTGAAAGTGTGTGCTTATTCAGGAACAGAGGAAAAGATACAGATAGATTGGTGGGAGTCCTAAAATATGATATACATTTTCAAAAGCCAAGAAACTAGGAAAAAAAAAAGATAATATTACGCATTTCCAGAGATGTAGCCTCGTGACAAAGCTGCTTTTTAGAAAGCAGGGACTTTTAAAAGCTCAAACACGCTCATTCCTTCGTCTGTATTCAAACCAAAGCCACCAAGCTCTTGCGAAAATGAAGGTGAACAATCAGCCAGCTATACACTACTCATTAACGATGCAAGAAGCTGTTTCAGAAAGTAGGATGTTTAAAAGCAAAAGCTGACATGGAAAGATGTATTTATTTAGAAGCCATTAGAATATTTGTTTCATCTATTCTTCCATAGCCTCACCTGAGCTCAGTCTGTTTAAGAACAATGCAATCAGTCAAGTTGTTTAATAATGGAAGATTCAAAACCTTTGCAATAAATATGTCCCTAAAGCTTTCATTTTCCAATGGAATTTTCTAAATATGAATTAAAGCAGCAGAAAACAAAAAGCTGGAGAGATGTCTTAGCAAACTCTAATAATTTTAACTTAAATTAAATGTTATCTATCTTATGCAGTCTATTTACTTTTTAGTCAATCAGAACCACACACAAAGATTTCTGTAAGAGAACCAGCAGTAGCAATTTAGTGACAGGCTGCGTTGGAAATTTATCAACATCCTTCTGGATTAAGAAGGATGAGGGAAGAGGAGGAGGATTTTTTCAAGAAGTTCTGCAGTCTTAGTGGAAGTCAGTATTTGGTGAAAGCAAGCAGTGGAAAATACTGATCTAGCTGTGGAAAGAGTCATGTTGGTCTCATGTAGTCAAAATCAGCACAAATGTCCATGAAATGTGTGAAAAAAAATAATAAATCTTAGAGCAAGACAGCATTAAGACAAACCCATGCACACCATCCAACCACCATGGCTGGTGGCTAGCTATTACTAGCCTTTAGCTATTGCTCCTCTATTCTTTGTCTCTCTTTTTATTCTCCTTCCCCAGTATGGATCATAAATTCATTTTGAATAAGATTACATAGATACCACCTATGTCCTTACTGATGACTGGTGTCACAACTTTTTCTTTCCTGCAGAAAATAGATCTAACTGCTCATAAGCTGTAGATTGTTAGATCTTGGGGTGGAAGGGAGGGTGGGGTGGGGGTTTGTCCTTTTTCTATTTGGTTGGTTGGGTTTTGTTTTGTTTGTTTTACATTAGGGTGGAGGCAGTTATTCACCAAGTTCTTAATAGTTCCAAATATATATTGAGGATGACAGACTCTCCTTCTCAGCGAGAAGGACTGAGCGCCACAGACTTCAGTAAGTCTTCAACAAGTGTGAATCAGAACAAAATCAGCCCACTTAGTGAGACAACACCCCAGGGCAGAGACCAAAGCTGTTTGTTATCAAAATAATTTTGGTAGCCTATTAGCAGGGAATGAAGCTCTGGGTTTTCTAGGCAGGAGTCCGATTGAACAAAATGCTCTTAAGATAACCAAAGGGAAAGACTGTTGTAACATCAGAATGTGTTATGGGACATAGTTTACCTCTTGCAGTTATTGCTTACATTTGCTCATTCTCAAGGATTTTGAAATGTCTGCATGTGAATTTAAGAGAGCGAAGGCACAGCTTCTCAGTACTGATAATACAGATAATACAATACTTCGTCATTTTAATGGTGGGAATTTCTTTTCCTCTATTCTCTACAGCTTTCTTGTCCTCGGCTAATATGGTACATTATATATATTTTTTTACTTTATTGTTATTTCGTTGCCTGAAACCTTTCATTCCTTTGTCGTAAAAAAAAAAAGTAGCAAAATTACTTTGGTAAATATACATGAGCTTCAAGACGTAAGAAAGCCAAGAATTTACCTCATCTGCAGGTGTTTTTGTTCTCTTTGATGACCTGTTGCTGTTTTATCTAATTAGATAGGAGGAAGGGATTATTGCCTACCAATACTATCTGCAGTCCTTACACAGTAAACACTTTATCTTTGGTCAAGGCTTCCAAATGCAACTTTAATAGAAATCATTCTAACAAGAAAAATAGAAGCAAATACAAACACGGCGGAAGGGGGGAAATATGTACAAAATGGACAAAGAGATGCAAAAATGACACAATATGTCAGGAAAAATACCACCCAATAAACAGAAACAAATTAGAGATAAAGCAATGCCTTCAGAAATTAGGAGAAAGTACAATAAATTGGAAAATAGCAGAGACTATTCCATACCCTTTTTTTCAATTAAAATTGCTTCAGATAACACTGAAGTGAAATGAAATATACTTTCTCCCAACTGAATGATGGCTTTCCCTCTTCAGAACTGAATTCTGTTACTGGCACTTTAGCATGTATTTAAGTAGACATTATGGGGACTTTTTGCCATTTTCAGAAGTCATCCCCATGCCCCTGAGTTTCTTATTAGCATTGGCACATTTCTGCAAGCACTGATGACATCAATAATTCTCATCAGTATTTATGACGAAGCATTTATTTTTTGGAAAAAGATACAGTCTTTTTTTTTTTTATGGAGCTGAGGGACATGGTTTAGTGGTAGGCAGTGCTTGTTGGACTTGATCTTAAAGGTCTTTTCCAACCTAAATGATTCTATGAGGTCTGAAGGTGTTTATACTACTGGTTTTTATATATAAATATATATATAACAGTATACTACTGTTATACTACTGTATACTACACTACTACATGCTACAGCAAGCCCTTTATCTTGAGGTATCAGATATATTTTAACAGTGTGCTGAGTAAGGGCACTATTACCTGTAGCTATCAGCATATTGTACACCATTTCGCACCGTAATCAGCATTTGCTCCTTTCGTCAATGAGAGTCATCCTTTTCCAGTTGCATACTGCTCCGATACCAGCCTCTGTGTGTATGTGTGTAAGGGTGATCACAGCAGCTGACAAAAGAGCAGCACCCAGCCAAGTGGAAAATACAATTTCCAGAAAAGAAAAACATGCGTTCCCGGAGACAACAATCTGCCTAAAGAAGTAATCTGTTAAATGTGGTAACCCAGTAATTTAGCAGTGAAAATGATCAAGATTTCTCTAGTGACTCTCATCTAAAGGTTACCTCAGACCCCTATGTTCTTTGTTATAACTAAGAACACATAGATTTGATACTTACTAAGGGCTGACATATCCACCTAATCTCTTGGGCAGTTAACAAGCTGGATTAATAATTGTATTGCAGAGTCTCTAAACTTTAGAAAAATATGAAATATGGAGGACATCTTTGAAGGAAGGAAGATAGCACAGGGATTTTGCTGGCTTCTGTAGGTTTTTTTACTACATGAATATAAACATTGATGCTTGGCTTGAAGAAAGCCACTAAAGCCCCAGTGAACAACCAGAGTGGAAGTTACTAAATCTAAGAAAGAGATATTAACCTTCTTACTGACATAACCTAGTTATAAATCAGGACATAAGCATCCTTGTACTCTTGTCAGCTGTATGTCATACTCAGTTTTCACTTTCTGGAAACTCTGTAATGAATTTTTCTGGTAACAGCAAGTTTCATGGTTTTGCTCTGAGTGACTTCCCATTGCTTTCATCTTCCTGTCCACCATAAGCCAACATTCATGATTTTTAAAGTCCCTCTGTCTTTCTTGTTCTCCAGTTACCCATTGCTGTACATCTCCTTTCCCATCTTCTGTTCATAAAAGTTGTGGCATTTCCTTTTTTCAAAAGGCAGTCTCAGCCTCTCCATTTTTCTTCAGAGAAGAGTAACACACCATGCCCTGCGTGTATACCATGCTAAAGCTGCTGCAGGGCATGCCTAAGATCAGTGCAATGGCCTCTGTGATGAGAGCACATTTGAATACATGGAGTGTAAATATTATTTACAGAGGATAAACATTTTCACTTTTTTTCCCTGTCAGATATACAGCAATGAGGTACACGCAATTCATTAAGCAAAACTGATCAGCTGTTTTCCTAAGCAGCAATCTTCATTCTCACTTAACAGTCAGACTTCAAGAGAACTGAGAGTGTTTTAATCAAAGGATGCAAACAAAAAGTCTGATTTTGAGAGCTGAGCACCTGGTATTGAAAACTGCAGATGGTCTGTCACTGCCCCTGCTGAACTGCTCCACTGACCCTCATTAAGGGCACACCACAGCACATTACTGTGATGGCTATGCAAGGTAGAGTCAAAGAAACGAACCCCCCTACTCTCTCGACACTACAATGTAAATGACAACATAACCCGTCATCTAACTGAACTTAATCTGGCATCAGTATGTCATATTTTATCCCAAACATGCAGGTATTTATAGTGAAGTAGAAAAAGCATGACCCATGAGGCATCAGTCCCTAGGTTGTCCTGGTACTCAGCAACAGCTCCTAAAGATGGCTCTGATGCCAAACTCTGCCAGCTGCACTGCAGGTTCAGCAAGCTCCTTCTCACCTCTCCTGTCAAGCAAGTCAGACATTGATCCCTCATGCACTGCTCTGAGGGTTTTTTTTCCTTGAGCTGAGCCTGCTCCAAATCTCTGTGTCACACTGTCAGTCTCCCTTTGCTCCATACTAGCTAGTCAGGATACATACAATTAGACAAATATGCTCAGAAAGGAGAGGAAAAAAGTAGAAGGATCTTAAAAGGGAGGATGATAGTCAACTAGAGCTCTTCTAAGAGCAGAGCAGTAAAAATCAAAAAGGCACGTGTATTCTCTGTGATGCTGAGTTGTTGCCCTGAAAAATGTCTCTGTCAAGGAGGAGCTACTTCTCCAAGACAGTACGTCTCTAGAGACTAAACAGCAACTTTTATACTCACCTTTCAAAAACCCAATAGGAGGAGATCTCTTCTGGCAGCACTGACACATTAATTTCTTACATCAGTTTAAGCTGTTTTGTCTTGCACTTGGTGCCTTTGGTTATATCCACACAAACGTGATCATGGCCTCTTTTCCATCTTCCAGAAAACAAATATGTTGTGTTCAAGGGTGGCTGTGCCTGAGGGCATAGTGGAGCCCACCCTCACCACCTGCAAACACCTTGCTAAAACCATTCTTTGTCCCTCCATCTTACACCTGAGATGCAGCGGTGGGATAACACAATGGAGGCAAGGCAACAAGGAGCTATCAGGTAACAACAGAATCAGCAAATACCAAATTACAGCATGTAGCAGCCTGCTACCACATGTAACTAGTTTCCACAGTGGGGTTTTCTTTGGAGGCCTAAAGGGATGGTCAGCAGTGTGAAACAGTTCACAGAGCTCCCATACTTTCAAGCACCAGTACCTTAGCCCTCATTGGGGATTTTACATTCACAAGGTCACAGGGGATGGGAATGGGGCAACTCAGGCTGAGCATGACAAGGTGCACGTAGGAGAAAGATACAAAATGAATGTACACTCATAAATGAATGGCTATTTTTTTTTTGTGTATGTTGTTGTTTTCTGCTATGTAACTAAACACTCTTGTCTTCTTAGCACTATCTTAGCAATGAATAAACAATATTGTTTTTACTTGTCACAATACTCATGATCCCAAAGTATTACTGATGCAAAATATCCTGCTGAGATCCTCACAGCTAAAATACCTTAAAGAAGCCACTCACTGCACATACACACAGCTAACATTAAAACCATTCCACCCTAGTTTGCCATAACTACAGTGCCTACAGCTCTTGGCCTGTGCTCTCCTCCAAAATATGCATGGGCATCATCTCAGAGTGCTAGTTAGCACAGGCTACCATCACACCCGTAAGTGTGATACAAACTAAACAGCATAGAAAATATGTTCATGCTCAAGTCCTCATTCTGGTCCTGTTTTGTTTACTGGAAAGATGTGGCTCTGTAAGTCTTCATAAGCATTCCCTGAGCTGAGGATGGAGAAGGGAATAGTAGCTACTTCATTAACCTAATCCATCTGCAGCACAAAAGTGGGAGTTTTACCACAATACTCACCAGCAAACTATTATACTCTGTCAGAACAAAAGCCTTTATTTTCTCAAACCCATGCCTGGAAAGGAGGAAGTATATGAGGAAATAAAAAAAACCAGTATCCTTACCTGATAAACCACCAGGCCTATGGATACAATCTAGGCAGAGAGGAAAGGCAGCTATCAGCAAGCCCCAGTCACTGAATTTAAATTGGTGAATGGAAAAGGATGAAGCAGCAGCAAACAATCTTCTTAACATCCTTGGAAAGAAATATCCCAAAAGGAGCAAAAGCCTGCAAACAAAGGAATGCCACACAGCAAATACCAATTATCCACCTGATTTATTGCACAAGGGGGACTTAAATGTGATGAAAAAGCCCCCAGATGTATCAAATCTGTAGTGTCAAGAAAGGAGGAGGGTTTGCAAAGGATGGTTGCAAGGCAGTGCTGCTTTTTTTGACACACACCCCGCCCTTCCACATCAACACCCCCACCTGGTCACCAAGATGATAAATGCAAAATGCTAAGAAAGGCTGTCTTTTGAAGTGACTTGTGCCAGTATTCCACAGCCTTGCTGATGTCTTCAGATCCAGATTTTTTTATTTGGTTTGTGGACAGTTTATAGTAAAATGGACAAAAATCCCTCTTAGGGTTCTCCTGGACACATATATACCTGGAGAATTATCTCTGAACAGATTTCTGAGACTCTGGTGACTCTGTCAGCTCAAGGAAGAAGCTGAGATTAGCATCATTGCTACTGATTAACATTGTTTGGAAAGAAAAAAAATAGAAAATGTGATACTGAATTCAAGGAACCCAATCATTGCACTGTTCATCTAAGAAAATGTTTTGCTCTGCAGAAAAGACTTTTCTCTCAGAAAAGGACTGAAATGCATGTCTCAAAACTCAACAGGGCATCCACAGCCCAGCCACAACAACAATTTTTTATTTATTTTTTTTTTATAATTCAAACAATCCATTATTATTATTTTTGTTGTCATAGTGTCATGGAGCCCGAGTCCAGGATCAAGAGTTAAAATGTGGTAGGTGCTGTGGAAACTCAGGGCAAAATGATCAAGTCTTAAAAACTTGAGATCCAAGTAGATAAGAAGTGTGGGCGTTCTTCCTCCGGCAGCTGTAGTAGCTGCAGCTATTACCTTCATTGACCTATTTTTTTTTTCAAATGCAGGGATTAAATAGCTTCATATAAACTAATGCAAATATCACTTAACCAAAGTAAAACTTGCCCACCGTTGCTTTATTTTGTTTGACATACACTTTTCTTGTAAACAGAAGATTAAAACAATCAAGAAATACTTTCTCATAAGCGCAATGGCCAGCTTGCTGGAGGCACAGAGTGGAAACCAAAAATATAAATATGTTCAGAAAGTATCTGTAGATACTCTTATAAAAAAAAAAAATCCCCCAAGGTCATTACATACAAGGCATTGCTAGCATTTCAGACTTGTAGAGCCTAAACTTGAGCAAGATGAGACAGTGTACAAGGACAAGGATCTCTCTGTATTTGCCCAGGTCTTATTCCTAAGTAGCCACTGCCAGGTCTCCTCGGGGAGAAGGACCTAGAAGGACCTTCTGCCTGACCCAGTATGACTGTTCCTATGTAAAAGAACACAACAAAAAATTTATTCCGAAGAATAAGCTTTAAATTGCTACCTGTTATAATCAAACCAGAAAAGGCCCTTCCTGCTACCACCAAAGCTATCGCTGTGAGGCATACCAGCTGATCAAGATGCCACTACACTGAGTAGGAGACAGCTCCGCTTGTGAAGTACAGTCTCAGAATGAGCCACATTTTGAAACCAAAAGAACACACAAAGAACAAAGTAGCAATGAACAAACCCAAGGCAAACACCACAGGAAGCAAGAGGTCCTAAGGACATACTTGAAGAAGCTGCTGGAGAGACTACTTGCTCACACTGTGACATCCAATGCCCTTGCACACTGTTTTGAGAATTACTAGAGAATTTCTGCCCCAATCTATGTCACTCAAGCAGTTTTCCTGAGGAGAAAATCTTTTTAAAGGTTTAGAGGCACTGCAGAAAAATTATATACTAAATTGTCACTTTCAGAGTGGCACTTTCACATTCCTGTTAGACTGAGTGTAATGGCATCAATCTAAAGCCGGATGAAGACCACAGAGTGAACACAGGTTAGTCATAAACAGTCAACTCTTGCTCATCAGGAGCAGCAGACAGAGCAGGACTGTTTTACTTAACCTCTGCTATTTTTGAGGTCACTTGTGGTATAATTAAAACTTCATTCATTAATTCAAACAATAGCAGGAGATACAGGTGACTGTAGCTAAGGGAGGAAAAGACTATTCACTAGTGCCAAAACCTGCAAAAGAAAAAATCCGTGTTCAGCTCATATAAAAACTAGAACGTAAAAAGCCTGCAGAAGACAAGTCCTAAGCAGCCACCTCAGAACCTGGCAGACACCAAATGATCCAGGGAGACTGCCCCTAAATAGACTGACGAAACTACTATGTAGCTGTGTGACGCAGGTAGTCATTGGAGCTGATATCTATAAAGGTTTTCCTTTGCCTATTTGAATATCCAAAAGCATAAATGAACCTCCAGCACCTTCACCCTTTTAAAGCTTTTGTGGAATAAAAACTTGCATCAGTAGGGCCCGGTTTCACTGAAACCCATTTTGGATTTCTCCAAACCCAAAAACTTGTATAAATAGCGGTCCAAGCAAACAACAAACACCATGAGCTGGATGAAAGAGTATGTATGATTTACTAATTAACACCAGGATTACTTAGTACCAAGTCAGAATATGCATGAGGAAAGTTAATTGCACACAGCGTGTGAAGAGGAACTTAAAGTGCTGCTTGCAAATAGTCCATCCGTGTGGTACTCAGCCTCCTCAGATGACCTGCTAGAAGCAACCACTGAAACGTGTTCAAGATCAGTGCTGAGTACCAAGAAGAGGGAGAAGGCACTGAATAGGTGTGCAACTGCTGGAAGGTGCTGAAGAGCCTGGGGCTCAGCCCAGGGACAGACGGTCAGTTACCGCCCAGGCACGTCTAAGCACATCGCTAAGGTGACACTCGCTTCAAAATCTCCTGGTCCAAATGTATGGCTCTGCTCTTCTGCTTTTGCAGAATGAAGCACATACTTGTCCACCCCTGCACTACATTACGTGCAGCCTGGCACCTTTTCCTCACAGCCCGGTCATAACATTTGGGAGAAGGCAAGCAGTCTCATTGGTGAGCACGCACTTTGGAGGATCCAAAATCCCACAGAAGTCGGGTGCTTGGAACAGACGTTCCCCTTTCCCTCCCCCCGTCCCCCCAAGGCAGAGAGCAGAAAGACAGCGAGTAGGCAGCAGCCTCTCCATCCAATTTGGGATACACCAGGGCCCCCCCCAAGGACTCGTGCGGCTCCTCCCAGCCCGCGTCCTGCTCGGAGGGCCGAGAAGGTGCCACAAGCGCAGGGCAGCCCCCGTAAGGGACCCCTGCGGCTCCCTGCGCGGTCAGGCGGGGGGAGGGGGTGCGCATCCACCTCTTTCTCCCTCCCCACGGCATATTGCGGGGGGGAGCACCCGGCAGGTAGGCGCATCCCCGGGGCGGCTCGGGAGCCGCGGGCAGCGCGGGTGGAGCGTCGCCGCGCCGCATCCCGCCGCTCTCCCGCGGCGGCGGCCGCCCCGCCCCGAAGGCTTCCGGGCCGCGCGCACGTTGAGAGGCGGCGGGGGGCCGAGGGCCCGCTTCCCCCGCAGCACTCTG
>WUAM01000071.1:6693106-6730972 GCA_024336885.1 Actenoides hombroni | reverse complement strand
GCGCAAGTTGAGAGGCGGCGGAGGGTCGAGGAGCCGCTTCTCCCGCAGCACTCTGGGCAGTGGAACTGTCGGGGCGGCGCCAGAGTTTGCTCGGCCGGCTGGTTCCTCCCCTCTCCTTCCTTCTTTCCTTCCCCTCATCGTGTTTTCTTCTTATTTTTTCTTTTTTTTTTGGCGGGGGGAGCGGTGGCTGCGGAGGGAAGCGCTTTGCTCTCCGCGCTCCGGGCAGGCGCCTGCCGCGGTGCGGATGCGTATGGACGAGTCCTCGTGAAAACAGCTCCCGACGTTTCCAAAAAAAACCCAAACCCAAACAAACCACCTACTTGGATAATTACAACGGTAAATCTAGCTAACTTTTCATTATCTTGCTTGCTGTGTGCTTATATATGTAGGTGTTTATTGTTTATCTGTCTTCATTTTGTCATCCTTTGGATTTCGCTAATTGGCTTCTCTTGTGATGCTGAAGAACTTGAAATATTAGGGTTTTGAACAGAGCAGAACTCTGTTTCTGCTTTATCCTAAAGTTGGACTGAGGAATGAAAACCCTTCTAGTTCATACTAGCCTTGCAAATATGTTTACTTGTTTTATTAACCTGGAGGTAGCTGAGATTTCATGTGACAAAATCCCCTTGAGTTTGCTTTTACTTAGTTTATTTTTTGCCAATGCTGTCTAATATGGCATGGATGTATGTATGCTATACACATGCAATCCTGTATGCTGATGGATTTTGTATGCTGGCATTCACATCTGAAAATCCAAGTAGGATTTGAATCTCTTTGGTTTATGATCTTAACAAGTGAATTGCCTTCTGTTTTCATCCTAATTCAACTTGTGGATCCTGCCAAGACAAGGTCACCCAAACCAAATCAAGTGGCATTTCTCAGCCCTGTATTTAGTTTCCATTTTTGTGATAGTAACATGCTAGGGTTTATTCAGTTTCCATAATGTGTACAGCTTCTTAATCCAGTAGGCTTTTGTTTGAGAGGTTATTAATTTTATACAATCACTATATTAGTTGGATGCTTTATGAGACTGGACAACCCCAGGCTTTCTGTACACTATGAAACCCAACTTTAGTAAATTATATGTCTTTGCTTTGTTAGATATTATAATTTCATAGACAATTATGCTGTCTACCATTAGCTATTCTTCTTCTTGGAGTAGTAACCCAGCAGACATTTACCTGAGGAAAATAAAAATGAGAGGTTAGTTAAAAACATAAATCAGTGTATACATGAAGAAAAGACTGTCTTATTCTCATAAAATAAGAGAAAATGAGAGTATCAGTTGTATAGTTGCAAAAATGACTTACCTGAACTTTGCTGTAAAATATGAGCTAAACTTCCAAGTTTAACTCAGGAAAAACTTGGTTTAGTGTAGACCCTGTTGCTCTTCATTATTTTGTTTCTTTCCTTTCTGAGAAGTCATTCATGTATTGATCTACCTATCTGTACATACATGTGCATATACACCTACCCAGGCACACATACTGGCTTGCAAGTGTCCTAGCACAGGAGTTGTGATTTTATTTTTTGAGCAACAGAGAACTACAAACAATGGTGGGGAAACGAAAAAGGAGATTTACCACATTTACTTTTGGGCATATACTTAAGGGACCTTAGCTTGGAGACTGGTCTCAGTAGTCAAAGAAGAGAGAAAGGACCCCCCATGCCCTTCAAAGTGCCCAGTACATGCTTCTGCTCTAAACTGCTGCTTGCTGTGATTACATATCTATTGGAACTAATCTTTAAAAAACTTAGGTTCACCCGCTGTTTATCTTGTTAGTGTTGAAAATGGGACAGAATATGCATTTGTTGGTTATTGCCAGTCTGCTAAATATTAAGATCTGTTGATCAGAGAGACAAATACTTTGCTTAGGAGCTAAAAATAATCTTTGTTCTTGAACATACAAACTGCTCTGTGCTGACACGGCACACTAACTTTCTGCAGTGTTGCATTAAATGGGAATATGGAAGCAGGGGGCACTGCTCCTCCTGCACACAGGACATGAGCGGATAAGTGACTGGTCAGCAATGCTGCTCAAACCATTAGGAACTCCAGGGAACATTACTGTCTGAACATTGGCAAAGGTACAGCAGTGACCTTTGCATCAGGTTGTTTTAAGGTACTGTAAGCACGCTACTCTTGATACCTCTGCCTCTTCACAATTACCATTCATTATCAGAAGGCATGATAGAGTCTTCTTGTTTTAGTGTGATTTCTGCCAAGTCCAGATTTCTGCCAAGCCTGTCATAAAATATCTGAAAGTTTCTTCATTGTGATTGTGGAGACGAAGCACTTGGAGTGCCAAAGGAGAAAACAAAGGTAATTAACTCCAAGCCATTGTGTAATGTTAATACAGTAACCAAAATAGACTTTTTGGTAAGTCAGAAATTCTGCTTTCTTAAAAAGAGATTAATCAAGCCTCTGTTTGTTTATTTTTCCCAGAAGTTTTGGACTGTACAGCTTTCATTGCCTTCAGTGAAACCTGAAAATAAGAAAGTTCCCTTGCATATTTCCTTGCAGAATTCCTCCTCCTTCCTTCCCCACTGTGATCTCCAAATTACCTGTTTGGGTTTTTTTTTTCCCCATCCAGGCAGCAAATGAAAGGGCTAATAGTGCATTCAGGCAGGAAGCACTCACCCCTTGTAGAATCTGATTTTTCAATGCTAAGATTCCTCTCAAGCTGAGGTTCCAGACAAAAAGGGCTCACAATGCACATGACATCTCTTAGGTCTCATGGCATTTTGTGCCAACTCCACATGTGAGGATGGCATACCACTATTTTAGTGTTTAAAAAGGGCATAAGTGATTAAAATTCATATAGTTTTAATAACTTACCGATGCACAACTCTAAGAAGTTACAACTGAACTTACTGGATCTGAAAGTGTTAACAACCTTTTGCCCCAATTTCCCTTATTAATTGAAAAAAAAAAAGCCTTATATACTGCCAGACTCAGTGGCTTGCCCCTAATATTAGCCCTTCACCCAGAACAGGGAAGAAAATGCATAGCTTCAAAATGAAAGAGAATTTTACTTTAAGATGGCTCTAGTACTTGAAATCAGTTTTTATACTTTTGTCTTTTAAAGGACTAATCTCCACCAGTGGGTGTCCATTTAACCTGGGAGATAACTTAAGAAACTGCTGGAGGCAATCTGTACTACAGGATCTTAAGTAATTAACATTAGGCACACCAAATAATGCATTTATATGTGATGGGTTGTATCTCTTGGCTTTGGATGTTTTGTTTTGTTTTGTTTTTAATGTTACATTCGTGCCTGCAGGGTTCCTCTGTAATTTATGATCACAAACAAAGGTTACAGACTCTCTAATTCAAGCTTCAACTGTTATGGCACTTTTATACAAATGCTCATTTACTTTGTCATAGCATTTAGCAAGAAGGATCAGTCAATGTGATCCATTATTCTGCAGCTATTCTGTGAAGAAGTGATTCTATAAAAACTATGTCCCCTGGTTATATTTTTTTTTTCAAACTAATTATGTATATTAGATATAATGTTGCCCTCTACTACTACATTATGTTTGCAAATGTAACAAAGTTGGACAAGTTGCAATGCATGAATGAAACAAAATATTTTTTCAGTTGACATTTGATGTCCATGGTGGGAAAGCTGCACAAGGCAGTTGCTCCTGGCAGAGAAGAAAGTCTTTAAGTGTACACACTTCACATTTTAATTAAAACCAGGGCACATCTCAGAAAACATTGGGAATCTGCACTATCTGTATTCTATGTATTGAATTTGAAATGTTACTTTTGTGATGGCTCATCTTACAAATCAGTGATGGAGTAAGAGAATTTGGTGGTTATTTCCTTCACACTCTACACATCCTCAGTTTTTCTGCAGTCCAGAGAACCACAGAGGAAATTCCTGAAAGAAGAAAAGCACATGGGAGTACAGTAAACTATGCAGACCTAGACATCCTAAGAACTGACTAAATACTTTTTGAGTTTCCCTTGCCTACAGTAGGAGTGTATCACATCAAAATTTGTGAGGTTTACTTGGAAATGGAAGAGTTACGAAACTGGGTTTGATTCACACATCTGTGCATCTCTGAGTAGGCATTTGTAGGTTTTCTGCAGGACAGAGGCAGAAACCAAAGGCTGGATAACTAGTTTTAAATACCAAACATGGCTTGCTCTACGATAAGGCATCAACAGCTCAGCAGCACAAAAAGCCCAATCTAAGGACTCTCATATCCCTGGCTTCATCAAAGAATGAGAGGATTTCTATAAAGCACTAGTTGTGACATTGTCTTTTGAAAAACTGCATCAGCATACAAACAAGTAGACTTGCTGAATATGCTTAACCATTATTTCTTTTTGTTAAAATGCAAGCTGAATGTTGAAAGTTTTGAGTAGCAAGCAGCCCCAAATTGAAGATAGGGCTTATCAAAATGAAAAAAAAAATTCCTTAGAAAAATCTTTGGTCTAATTCATTGCATTTTGCAAGAAACCATTACTTCACTATGTTAAATGACAGGGTTACTTTTACAGGCTTTGACTGAACTGGGTTTTTGTCGATGGTGGAAAACAGAAAGGTTTGATGGCAAAAATATCTGAGAAAAAAAAATCAGCAAGTCAACTGACTCACATTCAAACACAGTAGCTATGCCTTAGGTGTTAAACAGTTGAAAAGTCATTCTCTGCCACAGGGAATATTGGATTGCATTGATAGCTTATTAGCAGGACTGTCACTATGAGGTACAAAGCAAGGCTAAGATGATCTAGATACATATTTGTGTTTATAAATATGTGTGCTTATCTTTGTATGTACACAAACACATGTACCATTTAATGGAGGCCAACTATAAAACCCTATAATTCTATAACCCATACAAGTGAATAAAAAGTTGCAATGACTTATGAGGGAACATCAGGAATGTGACCTGCTGCAGAAAGAGGAAAGGCGAACAGAAACAAAAACTAAGAGAGTCACAAAAAGGTCTGATTCATTATGTAAATTTTGGGCAGAGTAGGTGAGAAGGACTAGAACTGGCTTACCTAAGCCAGAAAAGTACTGCTTGTGCAGTAATGAGAGGTGCTTAGAATCTGATGGATGTTTTATGATAACAAAAACCCAGGAATTCCTCCAAAGTCTACTTTGTACATACTGAAGTGTGGTTGCATTTGGCAGCTTTGCCTGGCTTGACAAGAACTCTTGAACTCTGCTGCTATAAGTCACAATCAAAAAGATGACAATTTTAGAAACTTTTGACCTTCAAAATAGAATTTATGAGCATTTAATTACCATACCTGTAACTGTGTAGTCATGTCTGCAATAACTATTATGGGCAAAGAGACAACAGTCGGATTCCTCTTCCCTCTTTTTCACAGTAGTGGGAATAAAAGTTTATTTTAATCAAGTTCCATTTCTTTTCCCCATAGTAACACTTCCTTCCTAGAGCTGTCTGTAGTTGGCTCCTATAGCAGCTGAAGGAGAAGAATAGAACAACTGGCTTGGGTCTTTTCATGGACAGGAATACCGAACACTCTCTGCTTATTGCTTCCTACCTCTGATAGAGGACACAGTTCTCAGTGAATCATTCTTTAAGTCAGCAGCAGAGCATGACTTCAGCATCACGTTGCATCTTCTCTCCTCCCTCTTTCTCCCAGTCTTACCATCTTTCTTACCTCACAGCAGCTAGGTTTCAGGCAGACCACACTCTCCTCATCATCACCTGAGTTTCCTGGTCTTTTGACTTTCTGGATTGCTACTGATTGCACTCACATGAAAGCACTGACACTGCCCTGACTAAAAAACTTTCTGTGTGGGCAGCAGTAATCATCATGGCTATTGTTTTTCTCCAAGTCCAGAAACCACTGTGCATAACACTTATTGTAGGGCTGCTGCAATATATGAAAACCAAGCATTTTCCAGTTGTAAGTACAGATGATTTCTTTGTATCATAACATTTGTTAGTCTCTAGATGCATAGATTTGGGACATAATTGGATCATTTGCTGAAGAAAAGTGATCCTTCCTCTGGAAGAAAAGGAACATATCCCTGTCTTTCTACCTAGCATAAATGCTTTTGAGTTGATAGCATTAAATCTATTCCATTTATCTGTAGTAAGAATATCTACGAAGTTCAGTATGGAAAAAAGTAGCTATCAGTACTCATACTCTTATCCTCAGCTTTGTGCTAGATTATGAAAGATCAGCATGGTTTGGACAAACCATTGTAGTAGGCGGTGATGGAGCCCACGGAGTACAAGTTTCCTAAGTTGCTGTGATGACTGTGGTTCCCTGAGTCACTGACAAGAAGGGGGTGCTCTGAAACTGAGAGACAACTGAAACAGAAAGGTCTATAATCAAAATATGGTATTTGGGAGAGATTTCAGGCTGTGGTTTGTTGGTATCTCAACCACTAGCGGATGTAGGCAAATTTGGACCGCATCTGTGTTGTTTCCAGATGCAGCCCAACCAGTTACCATAGTATTTACCTCCAACTGCTGTTATAATAAATCCTAGGACAAGTGTCTGACATTGCCACAGACACAAAGCAATAAACCTGGCTTGGGTGAAAATACTAAAAGTTTGTACCACTGTCTAGAAAACTTTTTTCAGAAAATAGGTCTTAGTAACTCATTATAACAACTACTATCAAGTTGGAAGGCTTACACCACTTATGGTTGTCCAGGGTGTAATGTTTTAATTAATATTTTAGTGTTTACTTATTCTTTAACAGTTTAGCTGAGGGAATAGCTTGTCCGCTTGGTAAGTGTGCGGGAGATACAAAGCTGAGGAGGAATGCAAATGTGTTAAACAACTGAGTTATAATTTAAAGCTCTTTAAAGAAAAGTAGTTCAACAGAACAAGTATCAAGGATACTGTTGGGCAGGAACAGCCAAGAGTGAAAATACAGCAGCGGAAATGGCTGACCAGGCAGAGGTGTACATCCCAATATATGCCAGCAATATCACAGAGCTGATTCATGATCAAATGATGTAACTGGCGGATCCTTTTTGAAAATCTGCTACGTGGCCATCCACATCCTGAATCTGGGCATGTGGGAAACAGAGAGAGCAGGGCTGCTTTGCAACAGAGATGTGCTGGGAGCCAAGGTGACCCCAGCACAGGCACTGCCCACTGAGGGGATGCAGCCAAGTGCAGGCAGACTGAGCCAAGTGCTGGTAATGGGACCCATTGACAGTCCCAGCATAGTGAGGGAATGAACTAGGGCCAGGGGCCACCTGAGGGTGCAGCCAGGAGAAAAAAAATGACATTGACATTACTTAATGACATAGAAAACATCCAAATGTACCAGACAAAATAAGCAAATAATATAATTATCCATTCAAGAAATCAAGGAAGTCAAACTTTAGAAGTCTAATAGCATTTTGGTCTCTATAAAAGATGCATTTAAGGCTTTTGATTTCTTTCCTAGGGAAATGACTTCCATTCTGTCCTCTCTAACACCCATATCTACATAAACAATAGTTTGTATTGGGCTTGCCCAACGTAATGGCATCATTACCATCTTTTCTGCACAAAGAATTTTTACATTAGGGTTATAAATTAAGCTTGTTCTCCTTCTGCCTTTTACTGAAGGCTTTTAACTTTTTCTTCCAGCCAACCCTTACTCTTCTCAAGGTCTGTATTGCAGGTCTTATTATGAAATTACCTTAAGACTGACATTTGCCAGTGGCAAAAAGGGCTCCTGCTGTTTTGGAAAAGATGAAATGTGTGTTTCTTTTCATCTAGACCAAAAGCTTTGTGTGGCTGTAGGGGTTTGGTTATTTTATTTGTTTGGGGGTTTTTGTTGTTGTTGGTTTTTTTAATCAATATTTTTGGTGTTTATATCTAGTATAAACAACTATTTTCTATTAGTTATAAAGATGTGTGAGCATGTTTACACTGTCACTTCCCTGATTTGCTGTGAAGCCCCTATCTCCTGATCAACCAAACTGTATCAATATTAGTTGGCTTGGACCCTGTTATGGAACAAATCAACCAGTTTCGTCCAAGACAAAAGCTAAGTGTGGATTTGAGGGTGATTTGCTGAAGAGACCATTTCAAATAAGGACAATAGCTGAAAACATACCCAGACTGGGATCTTTCTGTCCTACATAGTATTTTCCAGTGCACTCCCAGCAGACCTGCCCTTAAGGGCTCACAAGCCCTTGTACAATGTCCAAGGACATGTGACCTATTTCCCCTTGGTATTCTGCTATCAAACTACCATTCCACTGGGTCAGCCCTCACATCAATTCAAGTATTTTGAACCACAAATCCTCTAAAAATAGTAACAATGTCTTTCAGCCACAGAGACCTGTGTCAGTTACCATGCAGTGCAGGTACCACTGTTTGCACTGCTCTAGCTGGAGTTAACATACACATTGTGGGTACCAGACGAACTTACGATAGGGAGCTGGGATCTCTCAGCAACAGAGACATCTTTTCTGTTTGTTTGAGATATGAATGGTTCAGGTTTAAGTTTTTTGTTTGTGTTTTATATTTTGACAATGGCCTACTGACACTGCTTGAGGACCCAGGAAACCACAGGCCAGTCAGGCTCATCTCCAACCCTGCAAAAGTGATGGAACTGCTCATTCTAGATGTCATCTTTAAGAATGTGGAGGAAAAGAAGGTTATCAGGAGTGGTCAACACGGATTCACCATGGGGAATGACCAACCTGATAGCCTTCTGTGACGGAATGACTGTCTGAGTAGATGAAGGGAGAGCAATGGATGTTAACTACCTTGACTTCAGCAAGACTTTTGACGCTGCCTCCCATAACACTCTCATAGGCAAGCTTAGGAACTGTGGGTTAGATGACTGGACATTAGACTGAGAACTAACTGAATGACAGAGCTCAGAGGGTTGTGATCAGCAGCACAGAATCTAGTTGGAGGCCTGTAGCCAGCAGAGTTCCCCAGGGGTCAGTACTGGGTCCAGTCTTGTTTAAGATACTCATCAATGACCTGAATGGAGAGAGTGTACCCTCAGCAAGACTGCTGATGATAGGCTGTGCTGCCATTCAGTGAGACCTGGACAGGCTGGAGAGGAATCTAATGAGATTCAGCAAAGGCAAGTGTAGAGTCCTAAACCTAAATATGAATAACCCCATGCACCAGTACATGTCAGGGATTGACGTGCTAGGAAGCAGCTCTATGGAGAAGGACCTGGGAGTTCTGGTGGACAAGTTAACCATAATCCAGCAATATGCCCTTGTGACCAAGAAGGTCAATGGTATCCTGGTGTGCATTGAGTGTGACCAGGAGGTTAAGGGAGGTACTCCTGCTGCTCTACTCATCCCTAGGGAGGCCACATTTGAGTACTGTGTCTAGCTGTTGGCTCCCCAGTTTAAGAGAGACTACTGGAGAGAATACAGTGGAGGGCTACAAAGATGATTAGGGGCCTGGAGCATCTCTCTTACAAGGAAAGGCTGAGAGAACTGAATCTGTTTAGCCTGGAGAAGAGAAAACTGTGAGGGAATCTTATCAATGCTTATAAATACTTAAAGGATGGGTGTCAAAAGGATGGGGCCAGACTCTTTTCAGCGGTGCCTAGTGCTCAGTGACAGGACAAGGGGCAATGGGCATAAACTGGAACACAAGCAGTTCCATCCAAACACAAGTTAAAACTTCTTTACTGTGAAGGTGACAGAGCCCTGGAACAGGCTGCCCAGAGAGGTTGTAGAGTCTCCTTCTCTGTAGATATTCAAAACCCACCTAGACACATTCCTGAGCAACCTCCTCTATGTGGACCTAGAGTCCCAGGGTTTGGACTAGATGATCTCCAGAAGTGCCTTCCAGCCCCTACCATTCTGTGATATTGTGAAAGCAGCTTCTTCAGTCCAGGGCCAGTCAGTTACCACCAGACAACAAAATGAAACAGTGAGAAGAGCAGCCTAGGATTACTCCATTAGTTTTTGGCACAAAAGTCAGTGGTGCTTCGAACTATCTGTAAGGATAAATTTCACCTAGAAAAGACCTGTATTTGCATAGAGCTACTAAGGAAAGACAAGTAAAGAGGGCTTAAATGTGGAGCCTGCTTATGACTGTACTGCACCTTTAAGTGGTGAGCTATCCAGATCCTCAAATAACAGCAAAGAATGGGAGCTTTCCAAATGCTGATGGTTTTCTAGAAAATAACTTGCTCTTTGGTGAAGTAGTCGCAATAGTGCACAACAATCTAAGCCATGATATGATATCATGACACAATTTGATATTCACACTAGAATTCTCAACCCACTGTAGCCATCTAAAAGCCAAGAGTGTCATCTGCACTTCAATATGTGATCTTTAATCAGAAGCAACAGCTCTGAGCATATATCTTGTTTTTAAGATGACCTATTAAGCTGTCATCTGTAGCTGCTTGACCTATAACAGATAATGCCATCAGGAGAAACAAGTGCTAAAATGGAAAATAGCTTTACTTGCTTGCATTAACATTCGTCTGACACTCCAAAAGGCTACAGCTGGCCCAACATAATCATACATGGAGTGCAAGTTCACCATGCCGGTATACCTTAATTACCTTTCTAGTGCGTTTATGTTGCTTCTCTCAATTCTCAGGTAACAAGTCAAGTCCACTGCTCATTAGTCCCATCCCTGATCTTGTACTGAAACTATTTATTGTCTCTCCTAGTAGTCTGTTAGACTCAGGGCAGTCATTTCTGTTATACATAGCTACACACAAGAAATAAGCGGGACACATTTAGTCTTTTAAAACTACTAAATCTCTCTAATCAAACAAAGAAAAGGGGTTCATAGATAGACTAAGAATTCACCTGTTCTTTAGTATTAAGAAGCTAAATTGGAGAAAGGTACCAGAAAAGTGTGAAAAATATTAATTAGGAAAACCAGATGTTAGATTTACAGTGAGATAATTAGGAAAACCAGATGTTAGATCTACAGTGAGATTCTTTGGGGATTTTTAGACATTATCCTTCATAAGTAGCTGCTGTCTCAATGGTGCACATCAGTGGTTACATGAAAGATTCCTGTCTAATTCATGATGTTTAATTTCAGAAAAGTAGTCATTAAATTCTAACTTCAAAAGTGTGTAAAGCATGTCCATCCTTAATGACAACTAAGAAAAATTCTGAATGTATCAACAACTTAATCTTTAAAAAGAAAAGAGGATGAATGTATCTTGCACATTTTCAGGGCTTATATAGCCCTGAAATATACAGCATTCTGCCACAAACAGTACTTCTCAGTATTTAAACACAGTTTCCTCCTTCGGTACTGGTGGGAAAAAGAGAAGGCATAGGGAAAAGGCTAGGTTGTGAAATCAAAGAGTGGGAGAGGAAAGAAGGGAGGAGCTGTTACTGGCAAGAGCAGTCCTCAGACTACAGTCACTAGGCAAGAGATTTTTGTTTAGGTGCAAAATGTGAAATGCACATTGACACTTAAAAAACGCAAAATAATTTTTAAGAAAAAGTTAACTGAGGAACAATAAAGCAAAGAGTAGAACTAAACAGTTTTGAAAACACATTCTACCTTCAGCATCAAAAAGTTTCTTGTCTTGTGCACTGTAGAGCTAATGTTGAAGAACAGCTCTAACTGATGGAGCTGGGAAAAAAACATTTGTGCTGAACCATATATCCACCAAAATGATACTAGTTAAAGCAGTATAATAACTTGTGAATACACGCAATTAGTTTTGCCAGAGGAGACTTTGAGAAAACATTATTGAGCAGAGACGCCTTCAATTTTTTAATAGTTTTGATACAGCAGTGAAGGAAGATAGTTGCAACAGGACGGCAGCATTTCTGTTTCACTCTCTGGCTCTCCCACTCCTCCTGCACGTTACAGACTGTTCTTGAACAGGCTTGGAGCCACACAATAGTAGCAAGAACAGCTCTCTAAGCAGCTTGTTACAGTAGTCTTGAAGGTATAGATGACCTGGTTCTAAAGCACCTTTTTATGTCGCTAGGTGTGCAGGTGCACACATTTGCAACTGCTTTACCCTTCCCCAGCACAGGCAGAGATGACCTCTGCTGGAATAAAGGTATTGAAAGAAAATTAAGGGATTTGATTTACATCCAAGTGAAGAGAGGAACGTATTTTCTGGCAAACTCCTCTTTTCAATACATATTTGCAGAAAATCCCAGTAAATTATTCTTTCTCAAGACCTATTTGTGAAGGCTAGTTGATACAACACATGAAAACCAGAGGAAAAACAATACAGTAGAAGCATGGTGTCTGTGTTTCATAAATGGCCTTGCAAGAATGGACTCTATTTGGACATATCCTGAGGCAAGGATGGAGCAAGAGGAGGACAAGTCCTGATTCTCTTTGGCAAATGCTTTCCACTGCAGACACACAGAGACGAGTATCTTCCTTAAAGGACTCATGGTCTCCACTATTGCCATATCACCTGATTTTCACTGAATGTCCCACCACAGTCTGTATGGTGGAAAGGTGGCTGTTCCATTCATTTTACTGATTTGGAGAGAGAGGTAGACTGCTGCCTATGGACAAAGGCAGGGATGAGATGCTAGGTCAGGGAGTTTTCTCCTCTTCCCGAGTAACACAGCAATGATGCTGACTGACTTCTCATGTCTGCAGTGAGGATAAACTGGACCATCTGCACAGTTACCAGAACAATTGCAATCTGCGTATTCAGCCTGTAACAGTCAATGGGAGCCCCATCTAATGGTTTAGAATTGCTCATCTCCATCAGAAAATTCACAAGAAAAATCTTTGTATGAAATGTTGGAAAAAAACAATTTGGCCAGAATTTACCTGTGGGGGGAAAAAAAAAAAAATAAGGTGCGTGTGTCTGTTTAAAATGGACTTAATATGCAGAAAGCAAATACTATTTTTCTGACGTGGATGCATCTGTCTGCTGAAATCTGACTTCCAGCATGTGTCAAAGATGTATGTAACCAAGAAAGCGAGGGGACAGTACATATATCTTTACTACTTTCATAAACCTGTGAAGTAACTTTGTGGAAGTGGCATGGGAATCTAGACTGAAATTCGATGCAACAGCACAGAGCCTAAGTTAAAGGCAGACTAGCAGAGAAATGTCTTGAAAATACATGTAGGACAAAATGCCATTTACACAGGCAGGAGCACTATAAACACCAGGAGCTGCTTTGATTCATCAGAGCTTACTTCACTTAGAAATGTAATTTTGACTGGTTTACTGCAAACTCTTTTCATGAAAGCAATACTTATTCTAGGTGTGACCAACTCATTTGTTCTCTAAACTGTTAGTGAGAAAACCACTTTTGCAATGTCATAATTCTGTGATGCTTTTTCTGCATATCTAATGTGTAGTACACCTGTGACTAAATGATTTCTACTTTCTCGTTTTTTATCAAGACAATGTTGTGTAGAATTCTTTGACAGTAATCTGACATAAAGCTTTGTCTGTTGAGCCCAAACACATTTACCTTCTGGAAACTCATTCATTTATTCCAGAGAAGCATAGATCATTTGAAGAATGATAACATTACATGGTCAGCCTGAAAATGAAGCCATTTATATAAAAGAGGTTTGCTCTTGTACAGCTGTAGGTATGAGTCACTGATCTAAGAACTCAAAGCATTGCAGAGATATTAAAAATATAAAAATAAATATTTTAATAAATTGGTTAAGTAATAAAAGAAGACAGGAAATAAAAGACTTGTTCATCCTGACCGAAACAGAAAGCTTCTTTCTGTGGTAATGAGAACAGATCATACTCCTCATGTTCCCTGTTACAAATCTTCCAGACAACACCTGTCAAGCAAGTGCTATCGCTGGATGTACTGCCCTTTAAAGAGTTGTAGGAATCAATGAAAGTAATGATCAAGAAGTATTGCTCTTGCTTTCGGTAAGAAAGACTTTTGGCAGCCTGTCTCCTTTCCTCAGACTCTCTTCTTCCTGCCTACAACAGCTGCCAGCTCTGAAACAGCTGAGCTGCAAAAAAGAAATATCCTGGAGGGGTGGAGAGACCTTGTGGGCAGAACTGTTCTTCTCAGACCACAGCTACCTCCCAGACAAGGAGCAGATAGCTTTGATTAAGAGTAAAGAGAGGGAAAGAAGTGGAGAAAAATACTTTTCTTCCTTTTTTTGCATCTCCTTCTAAAATCTATCCTCAAAGTGAGACTCAGTTTTTTCTTGCCTCTGTAGTGGAGGGAACTACAAGAATCTATTCTCACTTCTCTCGTTCAGTGCCTTTGAGCGTGAACAGTGTCACACCTAGCATTCAGAGAAGTCTCATCTCCAGTATCTACAGGGGAGCAGCTCATATGCTGCAATAAACTGGCTTAGAGTCAATCCAATTTAGATCAAAGTGATGATAACATGCTAAAGGAAGCAACCAAAGAGGTAATTCGTAAGACATTTTTGCCTTCTAAAAGGTTATCCAGCTAGCTACTCATGGTTTTTGTTTGTTTGCAATTTAGATTCCAAGTTACTTCTAAGTACTCCGTTCCCAGACCGGATTGTTTTTGTATGCAAATGCTTGCCTGTTTTTCACTCTGTTTTAGATATGTGATTGAAGTAGTCGATGAGACGTAGAAGAATGCTCCCTATCATAACTAAGGAAATACACGAGCAAATGAATTGAAAAGTTAAAAATATTCCTAGTACAGTCTCTGCTTTTCAGATTCTCCACTGTGACAAGAAGCATGTGGCACTGGGCTATGTCTGTGACTGTAAAAGCAAAACCTTCTTTGAACGGGCTGTCCTACTGTTAACTTGCCAGCTCTCAGGAGCACATCCAAGCCACCACCACCCCTTTATGCTCAGCACTGACTACAGCCATGTTTGTGAGGGAGTTTTGAAGGCAGGAGGTTTGTCTTGGAGAACAAGGTTTGAACCACACTGTCTGAGAAACTGCCTCTCCTTCTTGCACCATATTGAGGAAACCAAGCTAACAGAGGTCTGCTACTTCCAGTCTCACATGGGCTGGGAGGGGTCTACTGATCCTGGAGTTTCCTCTCCTGCCTAGTTCCTTTAAATGATGGTCAGTGTCCTTGCTCTAGAGAACATGCTCCATGCCAGCATCTGTAAGTGGGCTGCAGGGTGGTTATCCTTAGCAAGAAGGCAGGAGCTGGGCTGGACTCTGCAATAGTGCCTGCTTGGCTGGAACAGGGAAACAGAAAAGTAGTTTCTGAGCTGAGGGAAACCTGAATGGGTTGAAAAAGTTCAGCAACTCTGATAGTTCTGCTAAAACTAGTATTCAGACCATAAAAAAGCATATCAAACATGATCTTAAAGAAGCTGCTAAATCAAAATGCAATAGAATAAACACAGATGATATGAAAGAGATGGAATAATTACAGGCGAGAGGCTGAAATAGAACTTCTGTTATATCATCTACCTGTTTTTTCCCCTCATACCACCCCTAGCACTCTCACTAGACCTATATAAACCATACAATAGACTTTGAGTTACACAGCACTAGCTAGGGTAAGGTGCTGTGATTAAAAACTCAGTGACTATAACAGAATAAATCAAATTATCTAAGTAGTTAATTTTCATAATTTGAAATTCCTTATCTTTTATGCAGTCAGAATGATAATCTAGGCTGTTAGCAACTATTTTGGAGTAGTTCTGGACGAAGTTTATGAATGCAGAAAGGGAAGGTAGCAAGACATTTCTGTAAGCAAGTTTATAATGCTGAGTCTTGCACTGGGATATACATAAAAATCACTTCAGAAGTGATGACGTAGCAGTCAGTTCCAGGACATCTGATATGCCAAAGTACAATAAGAAAGAGTGCAAGCAGGAATCACAGAGTTGGTTTGAGTGAAGGGCAGAGATAACATGAAAGAGCTCTCCATGCTGTGGGGAGCCCGAGGCTGCCCCTTCCCACAGCATGGCTCTGAGTTGCTGCTAGCCTATGGCTGAGGGTTTGGTTTTAACTTCATCCTCTATCAAAATGTGACTTTGGTCTTGCTATTTAGTCTCCCTGTGTCTCACTTTACTCACCCATAAGGCAAACTGAAGAGCATTTCCCTGTTTAACACAAGAACTAGGAAGAAAAATATGCTGAAGAGTAAGAGGTACTTGAACTCTGCAAGGATGGGCCCATCAGCATATTGTTCAGATCAACAGATCTTCCTGCAGTGAGCTTCCCTCTGGCTTTGAGCCTAGGACTACTCAGTCTGTTGTCTTGGTATGGCAACATGCAAAGTACCTGCAAATAAATTTTAGAGCAGGACATGCAGTTCTGGAGGCCTCCACATAAGAGATATGCCTCTGATTTTATCTGTAGCCAGACATAAGTTTAAAAGAGGAGAATTAGCAAACGGCAGTTCAGTCTTACAGTTCTACCCTCCCAGTAAGGTGACAGAAGGCTTTCACAGCTGGTTCTGCTGACCTTCGCAAGACATTTCCTTCTTCCCTGCATGCAGCATTGTCAACCGATCATTGATTTTCAATACTGCTTTTCATCACTGAAAAGTTGACTAATTATCAGTAGGCCCTGCACAGGATGGAATTAAAAAAAATTAAGAGTACTTACAGAGCTCAGAGACTCCCAACAAGTTATTTGAGCAACAAAACTTTTGAAGCTTGCTTTCCTGCAGTTCTTGTTCTTACAAAACTTTTTAGTCCTTTTGTTCCCTTACACAGTTTCTCTAATATCTAATAATAAGTTGAACACAGGCTGCGGCCTTTCCATTAACAGGGGCTTACCTTGAATCTATTTGGCAGTGTGTTTTCATCAAACGTACAGGGACTCTTCATCTCTTTGCAAGTTTAGTTAAAACTGGGCAATGAGTTCAAAAGGAACTCATGGGGACTGACAGACACTATAATCTTGTAAGCATCATTTCTCAAGGAAACTGGATTAAAAGACTAACAGCTGGCTACATGCTAGGCTAATTCAAACCTTCCTTTTCTGACAGTTAAAAAAAAAAGTGAGGAAATTTTTTTTAAAACAATGTTTATTAGCAGAGTTTCAGGCAGAAAGAAACGAACTCCACAAATTTATTTATTTTTTCATTAATAGGGTCTAGAAAAAAGGACTGGTTTATGTCCTTGTGTAACTAGAATAAATTACTTAAGTGTACTTTTTTATTAATTACTGGTGATTTGCTTTGTCAGGGATTTCCACTGCATGGTGTCTCTTTTGGAATAATTGCAAAATCATTATCTCTTTAAGGTTGTTTTCAGCAATGTGACAGAAGACTCCCATAGCCTGTTTTCCTACTGGAATTTTTAATCCTTCTTGATTATCGGCTGTGTTCCCATGACAATTCCTGTACTCACGCATCCCAGAATTAGCTCCTCACACGTTCCAGCCTGATGGTACATCAGGCCCACTCAGCACTCTGGAAACTACATGTACGCAATAGGCTCTGAGTGTGTGGGAAAAGGGGGGGTCTCTAATTTGGGTAATAAGGCTATGTTATTGAAAGATGGGAGAAGGAATGGACACAAGGAAGTGGAGAGAGTAAAAGATGCTTAGGTTGATTTTTTTTTTTAATTTTATTTTATTTTAAATTGAAATGCCTCATGTCTGTAGAATAACATCTATATAATTAGTATATGCTTTTGGTGAAACGGAACACTTGCTTGAAAATGACTTACCAATTTATCTTCAGAGTCAGCTGATAAGGCAAGCAGTTCTATATTTTGAGTTAGCTTCCCTGCATCCTTCCTTCCCTGCACCCTCAGTTCACCCGGAAGCTCATTGTTTCCCTGGTGTCTATGTGTCATTTTTTCTTTAAATGCTGCTGAATAGCTGGGTGCATTCCAGCTTCAGAACAACATACCTTTCTCAAGATTGCAACAGTCAGCTTAGTCAAAACCTGTAGAACAAAAATTCTAGTAGAGACGTATTCAAAAGAAACACCTCTGTGCTCAGCTGTAGCTGACAGGATAGTGCCAGACCTGATGGTCCAGGAGGGCCACTAGCTGAGAAGGGAGCATCTGGATACTCTACTACTGCAAGCTAAATCAAGGTACATTGACAAACTCATACTCCCAGCAGGTGCTGGTTTGGCTACAAACAGCACTGGTGATTTGCTAGGAAGACCACCATCATGGTCCCATGTTTTCTGGCCAGAATCAACGTTTCTCAGCCAAGGCACAATGAATTCCAGCCAGGACTCCTGACAGATCCCTGTGGTCAGCCAACACTGCTGGCAGAACATATTCAACTCTAATATAGCTACCTAGAGAGCTTCTAGCTAACTTTTCTGCCAGTAGTTGAAGTTCACAGATGAAAGCCATTCTAAGTCTTTCTGGATGTTTTTGCCCCCAGCCTGTTCTCAAGAAGCTGTCCAGATTGGAAAAGTAAAGCTCTTCAACATGTCTCCATCTGAGAACAGCCTACCATTTCACCATCTGTCACAACAGCATTTTCTAACATTTTCTTCTCCCTCTTGGAGCTTCTTATCCCTTTTCAAAGTTTGCCCTCTGGCATTCTCCAAATGGCACAACAGTATTAAGCAGTGACAAATAAACCTTGGGACACTTGCATTTACAAAGTATCAAAATGTCTCCTTCCTCCCAGCTAACCACCTTTTCTCACTCAGTATGATGGTATCACAAGGGTTAAAAAAACCCCAAGCTTATTATAATGCAAGCATGGTTGCCAAGATAGCAGGTAGAGAAAATGCAATTGAGATAGCAGTTTGCATTACAGTTTGAACAATGCTCTGAGCTTTCAGATACCTTTACCTTTTATAAGATATATTACCCAAAGTAAGATATTTAAAGATGCATACAGACTTTAAGAGATTCCATTTGCATTAATCACAGTCTCAGCACTATTAACGATTTGATTTCAGAAAAGTTATCGCAAAAGTCTATTTTTGCTATGCAATTTGTGCAGACCTTCAGATGATCTAACCCCAAATTTCAAGTTAATATACTCAAGGTCAAGAGTGTCTCTCTGAGGGGTCACCTATAAAAGTAATATTGACCTCTCATGCTCACAGAATCTCTGCGAGGATTCTTACAACAGAAAATCGCTGCCTATTGCACCAGCTGCCATTGCAATTTCAACAAGACCATTTTTGTTCCTGGTGGCAAACCTCCTGATCATATCTGTCCCCTACCACCGGGATAGCCAGCAGAGTTGCATGAGGAGGTTACTACTTTTTGGTCTGCCTCTCACCAATTTCACAACAGCCCTTCCACCAATTCAAAACCATACAGGCACCCTACATGTTCCTGTGCCAATGCTGTCTCCAGGCTAAGCCCAGGGCTCAGCTCAGCCCAAGAGGACATCATAGGAGGGGAATTCCAGGAGTGAGGGAAAAACATCACATCAGTGTTGCTATGGAGATGAAAATCAGCACAGTATTTATTGTGTTCTGTTTTGAAGCTTCCTAGTCTCTAGTCGTAACTCCTTCCCCCACTCCATCACAATTTCAGTTCTGTCCCAGCAATATCCCAGCACACCTGACAGATTTCTGGGTCAGGACCTGCCAAAGGAATGGCAGAACATATAAGAACCTGAAGTCTGCCTAGGGACAAGAATATGGGGTGTGGGGGAAGAAAGTGGGGTAAGATATTGGTAAAAAGAGAGGAGGAAAAAAAAAGGGGAGGGGGGCGGGTTTAGAAGAGGCAGGCACATGGAAAAAGAGCTTTTGAAGATGGCACAGAAACAGACAGAATAAATGGAAAATATTTTGGTACCATATGGTTACCCTCTACCCTTCCCTAATGAAGCTCAGCCCCTCATGGAGAGCAATGCACAGGCTGTACACTACTTGGCAGTGAATACTGAGACCATCAGCTTCTGTTCTGTATGCAACAGGCTCTCCCTTTTCTTCAGCACAGAGAAGAAAAGCAAAGCTTCTAGGAAGAAAATACAACCCCATGCTTTCTTCTGAGAGGAAGCGCAGATGTTGGAATTAATTTGATCATTTTAAACAGTTTTCCACATCCAAATTGTTATTTTCAATTAGATGGTTGTGCCACTTCTGATGGACTTTATGTTCCAGTGCCCTAACTCTTGCATTGCTTATATATGAGCTGTTGACATAAGTTTGATACCCTTCCATAAAATCATTCATGTTATAAACATAATGCCCTGCCCTTCTGCAGAAACACTGGAAAAGTATTAAAAAGAGGTAATATTCAGTTGAGCTTGTAGATGAAATTTAGGAGGACAAGGCATTTCCGATCCACTAGGCTTCACAATTAACCACAGGTGCTAGAGACAGCATCACTGTAAAGTGTCTTTGAACACATCTTTCACCTGCCAGTAATGTTGTCTCTTGCTGCCACAGCACAAAACCCAGCAAATGAGCTTTGCTCTGATACCTCTGGCCCAACAGTAAATACCACCTTTGTTCTTACAATCTTCAAAAAATATACTCATCTGCAGCCAACAAAAGTACAGCTTAACTTTCATTTTGCCTAGCTAGTGAATAAACTACTAAACCCCCTCATAAACTGGACAATAAGCAGAGGATAAAATTTGTCTCCTAAGAGGGCAGCAGGATGCCTGGCTCTGCCTGGCCACCCCCTGCCAAGGAGTGGGGCTCCAGATGCAGGGAAAACAGGCTGCAAAAAGGGCCTAAATACGCACCCAGGAGGTATTCACACTTATATCACTGTTATACATTCTTATTCCACATCACATGCTCTCCTAAAAATGAATACGGATCTTCTGAGTCCAGAAGATGAGCAATTAGTAGTTCATCTGGTGAAGGCAAAGCTCACCCAAACTACCCCTCAGATTTAATTCTCTTTGTCCAAAATGACACAGCAATTGGCTGCACATGCCACCTGCCTGTACCTGCCGCCTGGCTGTGGGAGGGCACACCAGCATCCCCACAGTCATGACTCTGGGGATCTCACTGCACCACGTTCCTTCCCTGCTGGCTGACAACAGTTTGAAATTGGGCATAGTTTGCAAAAATTACGTGAATGATACAGCTGACTCTTTGGAGTCTTTGCTGCTCTCTCCAGTCAAAGCATTCCAAGAGCTTATTATACAATTTCTAACTGAGCTTTAATGGGAACAAAAAAAAGTATGACAAATTGTTTCCAGCTCCATGATGGGAGAGAGCATCACGGAACTAACTTTTGGTGTGGTGCTATGGTGTCAAAAACACACTGTTACACTGATTTAAAAGAGTAGTAAGAAATGACCAATTTGGGCTATTAGTTACTATCTAAATATTTTCAAATAAAACCATAATTTCTCATAACTTGCCCTTGTAAGCAAGCCTTCAAATGCAGGAAAATGAATGTGTTCCCCTCAAGAATATAAAAAGGAGGAAGAGTCTTCACTCATTTATTGATCTCTAAAGCACATTTCTTGGGAGCTTGGGAAAGTCCAAACACAGAATAAGGTCCAATGGGGCTTCTCAGTCACCATCTCATTTCCATTCTCCTTCCCTCCTCCAGCTTTGCAAAGGAAAATACCTTCAGATTACAAGTCCTATACGTGTTACTTCTTAAGATTCATTCCCTTGTCCTGCCAGTAAAGACTCCATTTTTTTTTTTTTTACAGTGTAGGTAAGAAAACACCTTTCTGAGAAAACTTAAAACCAGGCATGAAACACAGACAGAAAAACTGCTCTTTCAAGCTCAGAAAGTTAAGGACAAGGTAATTTCATATCAAACCTATAATTTAATATTTCCCTAGTCCACAAAGCATCTGACTAATCTTCTTACATGGTTATTATTAAAAGGTTCTCTCAGTAGCAAATAATCAGTTTAAACTTGAAACTCAGATGCTCTATAGAAAGGCTAACGTCTGAAAATATGGGAAACATGGGGATGGGTGAGTATGCCACTAATTACCCCATGCCCTGGAAATCTTGTTTCTCTTTATGAAATATAATAAATAACAAGAAATAACTATGATCTTCTAATTAAGAAAGTATCAGAAATGGGAGAAGCAGCAGGGTGTCGTATTTACTTACAAGACAAAAGCATGGCATGTGAAAATGTCATTGTGAAGTTCCAAAATCACAATCAAGAGACTTGCTCAGCAGCTGCTTAGCTGGGAAAGAGATTTACCTGCTTAACCCTCTAGTGGTGCAGAAACTTGGAGTGTAGTTCGAAGTCATCTGTATTTTTACCACATTTCCCTGTCATGTTATTGAAAGACAGGCCAATGACATCCTTTATTTTGTTAACCTTAAAGAAAAACAAGAGATTACCAAGAGACATTTTTTAGCTATTGTATCCTAATCTTTCTGGATTTCTGACAAGTTTTATCTTTAGGATGATTTACTTATCTTTATCCCTGGATTTTTATGTACCAGATGTAGAATACAAATTTTTAATATCAGAGTACATAGTCATGTCTCTATTCAGGAGTCACTTCACAGATAAACCATTTGTATGAATGGCTAAATTATTTCAATTCTCAATCACACAGAAAGTCAATAAAACCCAAATTACAAAAACAGTTTTGGAAAATGCTATGTTAGCCTCAGGTCATGCTGTCTTAATCTAGATATTCGCATTCAGATGATGTCACTGAGAGATGTTTGGTTTTGCAAGGATGATTAATTTCATTTTCCTACTAACATCATGAATGGTACTAATCACTCCATCCAATTTTGTTCAATGATGGTATTTGTTAGTTTCACGGTGCAAATAAAATTTAGCCTGATGTCTCCAGAACCTGGGCGCTGTCCATATTAACAGAGCCTTGCTACATAAGATTCCTTTTATGCCTGTTTTAAGCCTGAATAAAATATAGTCAGTGTCAAGGTATGGGAAACTTTTGCATCTTTAGCAGGAGGCAGTGTGAACTAGTTGCTCCGTCATGAAAGAGCTCAAATTGATCACAGTGATGGTCTGTTACATGCAAAGCCATGCCTGGGTCTTCGACTCCAAACAATACCTGACTGACAAATAGTAAAGCTTTTCAGGGTACTCCATCCCACCTATACCAACTTTATCCTACAGGAAACACTCTACTTCCTTGGCCTCTGGTACGATTCCCACCTGATGGTTAGTGAAAATGTCTAAGCTAATGTAAAAAACATAAATCAAGGCTGAGTGATATTTGTTTGAGTCTTAGACAGGCAGAGTCACGCCACAGTGTCCAGTGGAGAGCTGCTAGATGGTGACAACTGTGTTCATTCTTCCAAGGAATGCAATGCACTTAGCAAAAGGAGTTAAACCTTTTGTACACGGTGGCATGTAGGACATAAAGTATTGCTGGGGTCTCTTCACTGTCATGTAAAAAAAATCACAAATGTTGCAGCAAATGCTGTGCTTTGACTGCAGTGTTTTTCAAACCCATTTTTACTTTCCATTGCGCTTGCCTTTTAAGCTTTGATCACAATGCTGTACTGCTAAAGGCACCTGAGAAACAGATTGCTAGGCAACAGATGCTGCAAAGGACAGCTTCCCCTCCCCTAGCACGGAGATGGCAAGAGACCCTACAGTGCTCAAAGTTGCCTGTTACAAAATACTCAAGGCAAAACCAGCTTAGTGTTATGAAGGCAGTCAGGTGAAGCAAGAAATTACTTTGAAAGTAGGAGTTAAAAATCAACAGCAATAGGAAAGAGAGGCAATTCAAGCAAATGAAAGAGAAACGTAAGGGGAGGCAAGAAAAGGCAACATTAAATAGCGAGCTGTTATTAAAAGTGTGGGAGCAGGTAGAGAATATGAGGAAAGAAATAAGCAAAACATAGATACAAGGCATATTTGAAAACTTGTGTGACAGCATAAATACATTTATGAGCTTAATTTACTGACATTCTTATAAAAGTTTATTTATGGCTAGAATTCTGTTTAGTGTTCATTTTACACCACCGTATCAAAAATTATGTCTCCCATGAGGAAACTAACATAACTGCTGAGTTTTTCTTATTAATTACCAAAGAGAGTACTTACATTACTTCTACTCAGTCTATAAATGTCATCCATGGAGTAAATAGGAAAGTTTCATTTGATCACAGAGAATGCAGAAGCTACATAAAGCTACCCAAATAGGTATTTCACTCAGAATAGAACATGGAAGCCAACATATAAATGCAAAATGGTACATACTAAGCAACATTACGTAAGAAAAGGAATGTTGCCTCTGTCTAATTAGAGTTTCATAGAATCACAGAATGGTCGGGGTTGGAAGGGACCTCTGGAAATCAACTAGTCCAAACCCCCTGCCAGAGCAGAAGCACCCAGGGCAGGCCACACAGGAACAGGTCCAGGTGGGTTTTGAAAGTCTTCAAAGAAGGAGATTCCACAGCCTCTCTGGGCAGCCTGTTCCAGTAGTGTTCACCCTCACAGTAAAGATGTTTCTCCTCATGTTGAGGTGGCACTTCCTGTGTTCCAGTTGGTGACCATTGTCCCTCGTCCTGTGACAGAGCAGCACTAAAAAGAGACTGACTCCTACTTGACACCCACTCGTCAGATCTTTGTAGACACTAATAAGATCCCCTCAGTCTTCTCCAGACTAAACAGCCCTGGGGCTCCCAGCCTTTCCTCATAAGAGAGATGTTCCAGGACCTTCATCATCCTCATAGCTCTCCATTGGACTCTCTTCAGTATTTCCTTCTGCCTCTTGAACTGGGGAGCCCAGAAATGGACGCAATATTCCAGATGTGGTCTCACTAGTGCAGAGTAGAGGGGGAGGAGAACCTCCCTCGACCTGCTGGACACAATCTTAATGCACCCCAGGATACCACTGTTCTTCTTGGTCACAAGGGCAGACTGCTTTCCCAGGTCCTTCTCCACAGAGCTGTTTTCCAGCAGGTCAACCCCAAACTTGTACTGGTGCATGGTGCTTCCTTTAGGATAACAAAACCAAGCTGCTAAAGTAACTAATCTGACACGGAAGTTGTGAAGCATAATGCAGTACAGCATTTAGGAAATGTGTTTTTCTTGTTTAAATCCTTAATTGCTATTTTAAATGTGTAAATAGGCTTGCCCAGGAGGATGAACATTGGCAACAAAACCAGATGGTGGGTATGCATAACCAAAAAGAAAACAGTGAGCAGCAAAGCAAGCTGAATGTTAGAGATGAAGAAATGCTGACATACAGAGAAAATGAGACTTTGCAAAGGATATTAAATCAAACTGGGAAGGAAATAGAGTTGCTATGCCCAAAGGATGGGACAGAGATTAAAGATAATCCAGGTATAGTCCAAAAACTAAACAAACACTCTGCCTCTTTTCAATCAGAGATGATGTTGAAAACAAAAGGCAGAATGGCCAAAGGGAATCAGGTTAGGGACATTGCTAAAGAGCTTATTTGGTCTTTTGAAACCAAATAATCATCGCAGCAGAATTCTCGAAGAACAGGATGCAAAATAGCTGGTAGAGTAACTAGCATTTTCAATAATTCTGCCAGGTCAATCCATTCTTAAATGACTATACAATTGCAAAAAAGGTTGCTGAAAGACTGTTTGAGCTTGCCAAAATAAGAGCCAAGATGAGGACAGGGGTTCTGTATACAAACCTATCACTGAAGTAAGAAACAGAAAGAGGAAAATAATATTTTCGCTAAAGGCTAACTTCGACATGAGAACAAACACGTCATGAAGTTAGAAAAACGTTTCTAACGGTCAATGCAATGAGGTTTGGCAAAAATCTTCCAGTCAGAGTAACTGTCACAGAACTAGTTAGAAATTTGAGTTTGATCAGTTTGGAAAACAGATTTAGTGACTAATTTGCCTGAGGCAGGTAGAAGAGGGACCAATCCTGGTCCTTTTTTCTATAAGTTTCTTCATCACCAAGTCTCTGTGGTTCCTCCACATTTTCACATTTCCAGACATTTGACTAGCTAATATTCCAGCATTCAACAACAGTTCTTTGCCTCACTGCTACTGTTATTGCAGTCATCTTAACTATAATCCATCTTGCGTACTTCTCACTGCAGCAACAAAAAGGGTACGTGTATTCCCTAAGAAGGCAAAGGTTTCTGCTGGATGTTCTAACAGGGCACAGTTTTCTAATTCTGCCAGTTGTTCCTTGAGCTGAGGGAGGAAATGGAAAAGTCAAGCCCTGTCTCCTGTACTAGTGGTTGAAATCCCTAGATGGCTCACCCACTGCTTGTGTAATTGACTGCACCTATGCTGCCCAGATGAGAGACACATTTAAGGAAAAAGCAAAGTATTTCCCCTCAATTCATTACTTTGAAACTTTAACAGAATTTATACAAAGTTTGTCAAAGATAAAACAAGCTATTGCCAGTGTTGAAATATGAAAATAGAAAGGAAGGTACAGGTCTTTTCAGATAACTACCTTCATGCTTTTCAAGTTTGGAGTACAAGGGATATTCCCACCATGGGTTTAACCAAACTTAAGTATATGTTTTTCTGTGAACTCTTCAGATTGCTTTTTGTCACTGACACATCACCTTGGTAAATCCCTTCTTGTTTGCTTCAACATACCCTGTTAAAATACCTGACTCATTTCACAAATATGCTCTAAGGTTTCTTATTAAAAACCATTGTAATAGTCTAACAGAAAAAGGGTTCTGCAAATAAAGAATGTTAACTATTCTCTTTATGGAAAACAGGAATGCAGTGCCAATTAGCTTGCAGCAGTCTGAGGGCAAAATTCCCCTTCCAGACAAGGTCACTGGAGTTGTGTGTGCATGTTGACACAACCTTTTAATGCATATGCCCATTTAAAATAATTATTTTGCATGCCAAGCCATATCTTCTTCTAAGTTCATTTCCACTGTGTAATGGATGGCTTGAAATCCAATTTAATTCATTTTTGTGATGCAATTTGCTTCCATGTCTACTATTCTCAGTGCATATTACATCTTTACTACTTCTGAATGTATCTTATTAAGTAGCAATTGCAAATATATATCTCATAAATTTCAATTCTGTAATTTCTCCTTTTAGCCCACTCTAACCTCCATCATTCTTGAAAGCATAAAAAATATCTGTAGAACAAATATGCATTTCAGTTGTACTCCATATCCCAGTCACTGAACAAAGACATTTCAGAGCTAACCTTTATTTTTTTATGTCTAAACCCAATTCATTTTTCTACTGAATCTTCTTAATGTATTTTGTAAGAACTGATATACAGTTATGTAATTCAATTTGATGATAGATTTTTTTCAAAGCTGAAAACAAAATTTACTATCATCATTTTTCTCATCCTCAAAGTATCAGTTTGAGATATTTGATGTATTTGATACACCTCTATAAACCTGAGTCAGAAAGAAACAAGAGAACTGGGGACTGTGTGAAGACCCAGAGCATCTGACCCTCTTCACCTCCAGCTGAAGCATGGAAGGGGGCTGGAGAGATCCCGGGACATTGTTACCCTTAGATCCCACATCAAGGAAGGTTTGGGAACTGGGTTTTGGGCAAGTTTTTGTTTGCTTGGTTTTGCAATCTCCATATGAAGTTCTTCCTGCTTAGGGATGACCTTTTTTTCTTTTTTTTTTTCAAAAGACAATTCAACTTAAAGAAGAAAATTATTATATTTATCTGCTTTAAAACAAAGCAAAACAAACAACAAACCACTCTATCTTAAATCTGGCTACCTCACAGGCACTTTTATTAAAGGTCTATTTCTGCACTTCTGTTTTACAGATGGGACAGACTATCAACAGGGTTTTTTAATGTTGCCTTTAAAGGGGTTCTGGACTGAACTATCCCATTCTAAACAGATTTAATTTGATCACAATGAAACCTTCAGGAAAGGGTGGCAGTGCTTTTTTTACTTCCATACAAGTGATAGTTCTGCCTGCAAAGTGGCCATAAAAGCAGCAGGCAGGAACTTTGTAAGTTGTTGTCTGACAGTTATTTCCATATAAAGTGTACATTATTTGCAAGTTAAGTCTGTTTTGTGATCCCCAATCTGCCAGTTCTACAAACTCAAGCTGACAATCAAGAAAAGTTCTTCTCATGCATAATTACCTTTAATAAAGAATCTTCTGGCCAAATTTATTCACTTACACTTGAGCATTTTGTTTCCTGTCAGTATTTTTTGCACAGTCAGTGCAAACCAGAACCTAACAATGTCAACATACAAGACAATGTTGAACCTGTTTTGCTGTCAGCTCATCTCCTCTACTGGGCTTGCACACCAAAGAAAATAGTTAAAACTTCATCTTTAAATGCAAGCTAGTAGCTATGACTTTGAATACACATAAATAATATACTGAGTAGGCGGTAATTTTACATTGGAGTGGGAGATGTTAGATAAAGTCTCTTCTAAAATCTCTTCTCAGTGCAGCTCTTTAAGTACCTGGTATGAGTGTTGCTGTCTTTCACATTTATTTCATTTTGCCCTTTGCTGAACACTTGTAGCACCTTCATTTCACACAACCCCATGAAAAAAACTTCCCAGACAAGTAAGTTTTCAGGGCTTGGGAAAAGATAATTAGACATTAGTTTAGTTTTGTTCTTTAAGAAACAGTACATATTTTAGTGCTTAAATATCCCACTTCTACTTTCATCTCCTTTGGGTCTTAGAAAGGTTGAAAGTTCTATATGCATTTTGCACAGGTAGTAGAATGGCCTGAACACAGGTAGAATGTTCTCTGATATAATATGTAGTTATTTTAAATTGAAAGCAACAAACGAATAACTGCTACTTAAAGAATGAAAACTATATTTTATAAAATACACTTTACTGTATAATATTTGCCTTATATCCAATCCTGTGGGCCAAACAAAAGTTTATTTCCATTTGAAACACAGGTTGGGAATCATTGCCCGTCTCATGTCAATATTCAGATACTCATCAACAGGAGAGAACTGACCTCCTTCTCTTTGTTCATACAAGGTAACATACACTGGTATCTGCAATCAATATTTACTTTTACTGTACTGCTATCTGCTCTTCATAATAATTAATGGAATCATATTACCCAGGACTGGTCTAATAGCGAGGAAACACCCATAAATTCTGCAGTAATGAAAGACTACTATGCGACACGTAGTATCTATGTTGTACTCACATACAGAAGTCTACCAATCCTTTATGCCTAAGTGATCACTTTCATTGGCAGATGAAACTTTTTCCCCTACTTCTCCAGATGCATGAATTTTTCAGCTTATTGCCTTCTTGCAGAAAAGGGGATCAAAGTAAAGATAGTGATAAATATGTCTAACTCCATCCATATGACCATCTTCAGACAAAGATGAAGAGCTTTAAATATATTTGCACAAAGATTCTTTCAGCATTATACCAATCTGCAAGAAATTATACAGGTACTAGTGTCAACGCTGCAGAACTTTACAAATATACTTAAAGATAACATTGTCAGTTAATAGCAAATAATCCTAACATTTGCTAGCATAGTCAACAGAGGACTGTTTAGAAAAGACATATTGTTATTTACAACTGTGCCAGATGGGGCAGTTTGAAAAAATGTTTAACTGCTCTGTAGTTAACATTTTAAATATATTCCTCAGCATCCTTGGGTATTTTTTAGTTGCAAAGATTTATATTTTTTTGAGTAAAATCTATCTGCAAATATTTTTTATATTCCTGATGTCAAATACAATTATACATGCCTGTAAATAAAAGAGAAATTGCCTACAGAAAACTATCACTGGAGCTCACACAGCAGAAACATTAAATATTAATAAATGAATACATCAATTTCTGCACAAAGTGACTGAACTTTCTGGGAATCTTGTGTGTTATTTATTGTAATACATTATTTGAACACAACACTTACACTGCACTATGCTTTGGGGGATTTGAGCCACCTGTGTGTCTAGCTCTCAGATAAACAGTCAATAACAAAACTTTTAAGGAATGGACAATGGAGTGGTGGTGCTTTGATTCAGTGTTATCTTCATATTTATTTAGACCTCCCAAATCCTTGGCAGGTCTCTGCTGCTTTCTTCCACCCTTCTGTAATAACCCCTAAGAAATATAAAATTATTTTAAACAACAGATTTTAGCAGAACGGCTAAACTGGTGGGGCAGAAACACCATGGCACACAGAGCTGGACACAGTTTTATGGCTTAAAATTATAGAAAAAATTATTTTTTCTAGAAAGTAAAATTTCAGTAAAATATGATTGCAATGTCCTCATCAGAACTTTAGCAAACCACTTCAGTAAGCTAGTTCATACTCGAGCAGCAAGCTATACTGTTTTACAAGCCTTTAACAATTTTGTTAACAGTGTATATGTACAGGTCACATACCAGGTGAATATGCCTGGGAATATGTCTATGTGGATTTTTTTTCCCCCTCCAGAAAAGGTATGTAGAATAAAGCATCTGAACTGCATAATTATCTTCCCTTGCCCCTTGCATATGATACAGCTCATATCTTTAATGAGATCTCTGGGGATGTCAAGACTTCAGTCTTCCAGTTATCTGCTAAGACTTCTAGCAGTGCTATCAATTAATTTTTGAGGTACAGCCCCTGATTCACTGAAATCTGAGGAAAACTAATTTTGCATACACTGATATAACCATTGTTAGCCTAGGCTGGATTTGAAGTGGCAGCCTAAAGAAGCAGCTTTAGTCCCCTGATTCCCAGCTTCCTACAGCCTAGGGACAAGAAGAAAAAAAAAAGATAGAAAAAGGATGAGATACAGGGAATTACCTTGTCTTCTACTGCCAATCAGTAAAAAGAGAAGGTACTACAGAAGATGAATACAGAAATATTCTCCCCTCTTTACTCCATCAACCTTCACACATGCTTACTCACCACTTAGAGAAAGGAAGATGACCAAAAAGACAGCAACTCTTTTACTTGGGGAAGGAACGAATACCTATAGCACCTACAGGACACAAGCCAATGGGTGCAAGCTGACTCATATTCAAACTCCTCAGGGACTAACTCTCCAGAGCAGGCTCAGTCAAAGCCACTTCGGCTGTACGACAAAATATAAGGAGAGCCAGGAACAACTTCTGGTTTTGAAGACATGAAGCACAGGGCTTTACGATGACTCCCTTCCCTACAGCACACTAGGATGTGCTTTTTCTGCATGGTTCTGCAGTTCAGAATGCCAAAATCATGCCAGCATGGTGTTTAGGGTGCCACTTGGCACAAGGATGCAGGGGTTGCTGAGGTGGTGTCAGGACTGCCCCAAGCACAGGGGCCATACCCAGAGCAAGCCCCATCCTTTATGTCTAACCCCGCAAAACCATGAGGGAACTCTCCTACCCTCTGTGACAGAGCTTTCTCTGCTCCTCTTGGCCTCACATATTCAAAGAAAAAAAACCAATTTTTGTTTTTAGACGCACATAATACATTCAAACAGTGTCTCAACATGCATAAATAAAAGTCCTGAAGTTTTCATTTTGATGCACACCAGTAGTTTATGTTTCTCTCATGGCATTGCCTAAAGCATGAATTTTAGCACAATTGCAGAATAGAATCTTTGAATTTCCATTGGCATTTTAAATACTGTGACTTCTCTACACAAATTCTTATTGCAAGTGTAGGTATTTTGGATATATATCTAAGAAAACCAAGTGATAACTTGGTCAAACCTTTTATTTGTACTAAGCAGTTTGGACATACTCACTGTTTTAGTAGCCTGTTAAATCATCTAGCTTGTGCATTATTTCTACTGTTATGAGCCGGAAACACAAATTGCAAGATTCTTGTAAGGGGAAAGCAATATTTTATTTTTATTTTTTTCCCCCCACTTTTGTCTTATCGCAGGTGGGGTGTGGCACTGTTTCAGTCACTTCTTGTATATATCCACAGCTCTAATGATTATAATTGTGCTTATGCTTGTCCTAATATAAGTGGGGCTAACATACCAAACTTGCAACCAAAAGTTGTTCTGTTTTGTGGTTGCGTTTTTTTGCTTTGTTTTGTTTTAACACACTACTAATAAAAGTAATCTGTACCATTCCAGAAGAATGAGGAATTGGAAAATGCAGTATTCCAGCTGAAGGAATTTAAGTCATATTTCCTCAGCTTTATTTCCAACTACAGTAGCTCTAATGGCAATGGTGGAAGTGTTAACACATTAGATCAATATCCAAGTGACTTCTACTCTTCTGGTCTAGTTTTCCCCTCCTCAGTAGACGAAAAGGTAAAAGGAAGAATAGTCAACAGAAAGAAAAAAGTCCTTAGAGACCTGAAAGCTGAATTTAAGTTCTCTTGTTCTCAATTTGCAAGATGATAAACCCATAGCTGGTAACTCATGGTAGTTTGAGATTTGGCATAGTCCTTTGATCAGTGTGCACAGATCAGGAAAGGTCTACATTATTCTGGTTTTGAAGTACTCACATGAGACCTAGACTAACTAAATAATGTATATTCTGTATCCTAGTTTAGCACGCACCTTCAAAAAAAATGTGTTATTAGAGAATGCAAGTTTTCCAGGACTGTGGAAAGTACAAAAAGTTATGGCAACAGAAGACTTCTGGAAGAGACAAAGGCCCCGTAAAAGACGTAGTTTTTAGTGGCTCTTGATTGTTGTGAAGAGCTACTGATGAGCAAAAGTCTGTGCTCTCTGGTCAGAGCTGTGAAGGTCTGATCGACCCCAAGGCAGAATCTAAGCTATTTGACTCTTGCAGTCAGTTTCAGGCTAAGGACTTGCAAATAATATGAGCTACCTAGCTCCTCCAACTGCCAGGTGGGTTCTGGACTCTATGCTTAAGTGCATTATAAAGGAATTACCCTATCTCCACATACTCAGTTGAAAAAAAACCCTAGCTCAGTAGGTGAGATTTACCAAGTGATATTGCTGATGCACTTCAAAGCACATCAGATTTATCATAGTCTATTTTCAGACCAGACAGAAAGTCATACAAAAGGAAGTAATTCATCAACCATATCTTCACTATAAATCTATTTCTTTTATGAATTTATATCAATTGGTGCCATTGCTTGAGGCAAGATTTTCATACGTAACTTAGAAACCTACGTCTGTGCAGGTCATCCTATATTCTCTTTGTAGCCAGTGAAGAGAAAAAGACATGCAAAGGAATGCAAGTCCTCTAATCTGTTTTAGGCATTTTATTTTCAGAAGCGTGTCTGAATCAAAGTTTCCATTACACGCATCCAAATAGCAATGAAGTTGGTGAAGGGTCTAAAGGAAAGGTCTTCTGACAAACTGCTGAGGGAACTGGAATTGTTTAGCCTGGAGAAAAGGAGGCTCAGGGGAGACCTTATTCCTCCGTACAACTACCTGAAAGCAGGCTGTAGTGAGGTGGAGTTCAGTCTGTTCTCCCGAGTAACAAGCAATAGTACAAGAGGAAACAGCCTCAAGTTGCACCAGGGGAGGCGTCGGTTGGACATCAGGAAAATTTTCTTCACAAAGAGCGTTGTCAAGCACTGGAACAGGCTGCCCAGGGAAGTGGTGGAGCCACCCTCGCTGGAGGTATTTAAAAGACATGTAGATGCGGTGCTGAGGGACATGGTTTAGTGGTGACCTGGCAGTGCTGGGTTAACAGTTGGACTTGATCTTAAAGGTAAAGGTCTCTTCCAACCAAAATGATTCTGTCGTTTAGGGGTGGACTTGGCAGTGTTAGGTTTATGGTTAGACTCAATTATCTTAGGGTCTTTTCCAACCTAAATCATTCCAAGTGCCTACATTTAATCAAATTAATCTCTTCCCTGGAATTTTTCAGACTATACTGCTGAATTTAATATTATTAGAAGTAGAAAATGCATCTCTTCTTTTCAATGGGTGGATTAAAATTGTTTCAAAATCATGCTCTTCTCAGTATTGTGTTGCTTGAACTGGTAAGTTATCCAAGTAAAGGGACTCTCTTACAGTAAAAATATTCTCAGTCACAGATTGAGCTGGCCCCAGACACTGAAAGCAGGATAGAAATCTTTATAGTGAATTCACAGAAGTGTTATTCATCCTAAATGATTTTTTGTTAAAAATTAAAAAAAAAAAAAATTCAAACCAAAAAGCTAATTTCAGGGAAGCATAATAATGAGAGAAAAGCACTACACTGAGCATAAAGGTTGTCTGGCTGTCTGTGGATCTGAAAAACTTTACACCTGGAAGAGAATACATGGTAAAATGAAAAGATTGCTCATCCCTGCTGCTGCCTGGGTTTTTTTAGCTTCTAGCCTTAAAAGATTAAGTAGCTGTTCATCAACCAAGATTCATATATGACATACTACAAGAAAGATGAGATTGCTGCTATGATGGCTTTTAAATAAGACATTTCTGACATTTGATCTTTGTGGTAGCCCATCTCTTGATTGCTTAGCTTCCTTGTTATTGACCATATAGTCTTTACTTACATTACCCCTTCAAAAAGTCCTACAAGAAATTCTTGCACAGCATTTTTTCTCAGTATAAGCACTTCATTTCAGCACTTCAGATATGAATTTTTATATGCAGCAATTTATTTTCTAGCTTTCTGTGAATTTGAATTTGTAATGCTTTGTTAAAAATCTTAACATTCTCTTCACAAGGCTCTGTTTTCCTGGTATGCTTAGCTGCCCACCTCCTCCTCTTATCAATTCATCTACATGTACATGTCACTGTGTTATTGTTTGGTTGGTGCTATTTTTAATCATCAAAACACTCTGCAAACACTGTCCTTAGAAACTGCATGGTAAGATTTTTGAGCATCATTAGCGCCTTTCACTACAGAAATAGTAGATGACAAAGTTTCTGAAAGAGCAAAAGATTATGATTAGAACTCACATCTCTCTATATTCGGACTCCGTTTGAACCTCTTCTTTCCTTGCCAATCTCTGTTTTGGTGGCATAAGCCAAATGTAATAACAACCCTTTTCTAAAGTATTTTTAAATTACGTAGCTTTTGGTGCAGAACTACTGCACTTTTGTGTGTCACATCAAGGAGAGAACATCATCTGCCCTTCCCTCTATCCTCCCCTGCTTCCCCCATCCCACAACCTTTTCAGCATCTCTTGCAGTTTGATATTTCTTGAGAAAGTAGAGACTTGTGTTTGGTCTCTGCAAGCTTATCAGATACAGACTTGTGGGAGGCGTGGATTGCAATTTTTTGTAATTTGTCACTACTGGAGAATAGTGGCTTTTGTAATGTTAGAAATAATCTACTTTAAACGTTGTGAATAATTCAAGTTTTTGTAATTTAATGTATTTTGATTGTGACATTTGTACATTTAGCTCCTCTCCCTCATAACTAAAAGATTACTTGATAACTAAATATTCTAGTTACAGATGGGATATCAGAGTAAAGTCTGGAATATACTACCACAAAGCTACAGTAAAACTTCGAGATCATCTGTTAGTATGGCAACTTGGAGTGGTTCTTTTAACAAGTGTCTTGGTTTTGAAAGTATCTCCTTAAAACAAGTATCAGTGATCAAACATAATTTATACAATAAGAATGTGTTCACCTTTATAGCATTTCTACTATATTCAAAATTATATTTGTTTCGGCTTTTACACATTGTAAATACATAAAAATTTTGTAAGAGTACTTGTATTCAACTTCAATTATCTTAGTTCAGTCTATTTTATTTTTCTATTTTGTTTTATTTATAACATTAATCAAAAATAGCAGATACAGCAGCTTTAGCTAATGTCAGGGCTTACTCGGCTATTGTAACCAAGACCACCAGCCTGCATGAACTATGTTCTTAGCATTTCAAATCTGGGTCACAACTTAGGCTTTTTATGTGGCTCAAGAAAGTTTGGAGGTTTTATCTGATCAATGAAAGAGATTTATGCTTTTTTTCTTTCCCTAAGATAATGTCCTTGCAGAATGCTGCCCAATATGACTGGAGCTCTTGGGCATCTATGCCAATTGGCAATAACCTGTTCGCATGATAAAAATAATAAAGCATTTTACAGTATAGGAGATGGAACTGTACGATTAGGGATCAATAACAAGAATTCTTATTATTTTCATTGAGATTATATACTGGAGATGGCCTTTTGAAAGGCTTCACCAAGACATTATTTGGACTACGTTCCTGGTCATTTACATTCTGGAGAAAATAATGTTAAACTAGAAGGGTACAGAAAGAATAGAAAGATGATTAGAAGAATAGATTATACAGCAGAGAAATTACAAGAACGTGGACATTTTTGTCTTACCAAACAAAGTTGAGAGGGGGCAAACAGGAAGGCAAGAGATCTTTTTCAAAGACACCATCAGTAAAACTTCAAGTAAATACAAACTGGTGGTGAATCAACTGAAACTGGAAGTTGGGAAAGGAAAAAAAGTGCTTTCATCCTCATCAGCATGAAACTGAATCGACCTTCCACACAAAGCAAGGAAAATCACACTGTTTTAAAACAGAGTTCAAGCACTTCATGCAGGGATTTATATACCTAAGAATTGCTGCAGACAGAAAACCAAGTCTATCCTACAGGTGCTTGAATTGCTGGTGCAGTGGTACAGTTTTTTTACTTGCATGACACTTATACTGTATTAAACCTCTGCGTCAGAATTTCTTTTGGTTACCTGCCAAGAGCAATAAAGTCCTTTTTGCCTGTGACATATCATTTGTTTTCCAAGTCTTTATTCTCCTTCCTCTGAAGCTAGTGAGATCAAGTCTAGAGTGTCTTTCAGTATTCAGCTTTATTGCCCCAAAATTGACCCCATTGACTGGCTGCAGATTGAGACAGGGTGCAAGTAGCATTTGCCAATGTGCCTGACAACATTCAGTTCCCAGAGCTAGGGCAGCAACTCCACTTCCCTCAGGCTAAGTCAAACCACCTCAGCCCAAGCTGAGAAAAGAAAAAAGATGAGCCAGAAGAACCCCCAAAGCAGTCCCCTACCTTTAATAAGAGACATAATTTTTTGGACCTATGAACATTTTTCACATCATATTACCTGATACTGCAAGTACTTAGGGCACCTACAATACTCTTACTTGTCCATGGCTTCTGACATTTTCCACAGATAGCCTGTGCTTGTAACAGCATTGTCACGCAATTTGTTCCTGCTCTGCTTGCAAACATGCAAAGTAGATGTTTTGCAGACCTTCTAAATCAGACACCTCTGGTTAAATAGCCTGTGCATGCAAGAGGCTAGTATAAGCCTTCCAAACCATTAATAACACTTAGAAGAAATTTAATTCTGTAAAACAAGTAGTTGTAGATGTGGAATATATGCTTATGTAAGTGCTCTGAGACAGCACTGGAGTTCTTCTGAAGCTGATAGTATTTACCTTAGGCAGGAGCATTTTTCAAGCTCTGTTTGAAATAGCTGGCAACAAGCCCTAAAAAACTTACTCTGAGAATCAGATTGCCAAAACACAGGAAAATGCCCAAACCTATTTCCTCATACTTTTCAAGCCTAGAGACTAATTTTAACATCTCCCCCTTGACCAGCAGCTCTAGCTGACAATAGTTAACTCCCAAGACTAGCCTCTTCCTACTTATGATAATCTATTCAAATACTTACTGTACACAGACAGCCCAGAGTGTTTTTTCCTCTCCGCTGGAAGGCTCCTTGCTGGCCTTAGCCTCCCCCCTGTTTCGCTTTGGAAACATCCCCTTCCCCAGCTGGCCTCCAAAAACCACCCGACCCCACCCAGTTCTTTGACCTCCCCTCCCAGCCCATTCCATCACCTTTCCTGGCACTTGCCCACTATAAACACCAATGAAATTGATTCCATGTGGGCTGATCTACACCATCATGCTCCTTACCTTAGCCAACTATGTAAGGCAGGGGGAAGGCATTCAGCATACTATTTTATGATGCTATTAATCATTATAATTGCTTTTACGGAACAAAACATGCTGCAAAATCAGTAGGCAGTAATGCTAACTATTACCATTTGTTTCATCTGCAGTGACAAGGCAGTATGACCTCACTGCATCTTTCCTGTGGTTCAGTTATTGTAGCTATCACAGCTGTGATTTTCAAGAATAGTCTTGGCAGTTTGGACATGCTGCTGACAAAAATAATATGTGAATTGTGAGTTCAGTGTCATAGCCAGCTTTAAAAATTAATTCATTCCTCTGGTTTTGTTTACTAAGACCTAAGATCTCTCCTTTTAGTTTTATATAATCATGATATTTGCTGAAAGAGAAAGGGAATCTTGGGGATGTATGCAAGAAAGGACCAGAAATGAAATCACCCTGCTATATAAATGCATGAGTGAATTATCATAAGAACAGAATTATTATGCTGATTGAAAGCAAACT
>WUAM01000071.1:6675700-6693006 GCA_024336885.1 Actenoides hombroni | reverse complement strand
CGTACGACAGTTCTAAGTATGTATTAAAAAGAGAGAGGAGGATGAAGAGAGAGTGAGGGGATGGGTTCGGAGTGGGTTGGGTGGTGGGTCGGTGGGGAAGCAGCTATATCTGTTATTTAATAATGCTTTTTCATTACAGTTTTCAAAAGTGTCATCTCCTCTAGCCATGCATTATTTCTGAAATTGTTTAAAACACGTAGTGGAAATTTCAGGTGTGGGAGTTACAGTATAAGTTATCAAGGGAAACAACATATGGATTTATACACGCAAACCAAAACAGAGGAAGATGATCTATTTAATCATTTACATAGGGCTGTAGTACATTATAATTTCTCACAAATACCAACCCCTGTAACATCAGAGATTAGTTTTCCCCACAGAGTATTTTTAGAGGTGATCATATACTAATTATTATTACTTAAGATCATAGAAGATGAAGTGTCATACAGGAAGCAACTCTCTAGGGTGACAAATGATGTAGCTTCAGGTCTATAAAGCATCTGTCTACTTAATGGGTTGAAACACTGCCACATCTAAGCACCTCAAACCACCCTTCTGGGTAAGAAGGCATCAGGATCCACAGATAGTCTCATATCTGCAGATACACTGAACTTATTTTTCTTACTTGCTAGGAGTTTAGCAATGGTGTCCAAAACACTGGTTTTAAACAAACTGCTGCAAGGATTTTGGACCATGTTGCCCAATGGATCTCCTGTTTCCATATGTTGCTGGACACTTTTCACTCCAGATCACAAAACGTGTTCAAGCTAGAGACTCTGAGGGAAGTTGTGAGCTAAGTATACCTAGTGACGGGTCCTTCAGCTCTGGATTGTGCTTTACCCTTTCAACAGCCACACTGTGGAGATTGGCATGGTCCATATACACTGCAAGTGTGTTCTTGATATGCTATCATCAGGAAAAAATAAAAAAGAGGAATTTGGAAAATGACAATGTAGTAACTACAGATCATAATCAATGGTAATAGAGAAGGAGACTGAACAGAATCTTTGATAGAAGAATTTGAGCTACCAGCAGCCCTGGAGCTAACACATAGAAACTGAAAAAGAGCTGACAACAAATGTCACAGCCTCGAGCCCAGACAGCCAAACCCCTCAAAGTGAGAGGCTGCAGAGCATACTGATGCATTTAGTGTGCTGACAGTGAGTCTAACCCTTCTCTGGATAGGCAAGTCAGGGAGGGGAGAGCAAGGTACAGGAGACAGTCAGTTCTCATATACACACATATAGTGGAATGGTGTGAGAAGATGAATCAGTTTATTTGGAGAAGAGTGAGACTGTTGGGGGTTGCACTAGATGGCCTTTAAAGGTCCTTTCCAACTCAAACTATTCTATGACTCTATGATAAAGGAGGTGCAAACAGCCTGTGCAGAAAAAAAACAAAGGCAATTATGGGAAAATGGGGTGTGTGTGTGTGTGTGTGTGATGTGAAAAGATTCTAGTGTCAAAAACATTAATTCGTTGGAAGAACGTCAACCAACAGGTTGGACTGTGCACTGGGTAGAAAGCAGTAAGAAAGAGAAGAGGGAATAGTAAGAACAAAAAGCAGCAGCAGCTAGTGGGATAAGTTTCTGTGAAAACAAGCCTAAAGAGTTCATAAAATCATAGAATCATCGAATGCTAGGGGTTGGAATGGACCTCTAGAGATCATCGAGTCCAACCCCTCTACCACCATAGAATGACCCAGGATATGTCGCACCGGAACGTGTCCAGACGGGTTTTGAAAGTCTGTAGACAAGGAGACTCCACAACCACTCCGGACAGCCTGTTCCAGTGCTCTGTCACCCTCACAGGAAAGAAGTTCCTCCTCCTGTTGAGGTAGAACCTTGTATGCTCAAGTTTACACCCATTATTCCTTGTCCTATTGCTGGGCACTACAAAAAAGAGATTGGCCCCTTCCATTTGACACCCACCCTTCAGATACTCATAGACATTAATAAGATCCCCAGTTAGAGTAAGTTAGAGATGGATATGCAAAAGTCCCTGTGGCATGTAGAGGTCTAAATGGGTGTGGGAGGAGAGTGCCCCCCACTTCACACAGGCAAAATCTGACATCAAATACTGGCTCCGTCTATTGTCCAAAGTTGCTAAAACCTCCTCCTAAAGAAAGCATGCTTTTACAGAGATAGTCTTATAATAATTTCTTCTCTTCTAACCCTGAACCCTTCAAAGAAATTCAGAAAGAAACTTCTTTAATTCATGATGTAGGTAAACACTTGTATCATTAAAAGGTAAGTGTTAAAACAGGTGCCACTTTAGTTTATTTTCACTCGCTAAATTCAAGAAACAGTATGAAGTAGAACTGAAGACGCTAGAGAGAAAGAGCTCTTTGCTAGAAGGTCATTTAACAGATACCCTTCCAGACTATGCCAATACCTGATCTTAGGCAAGAAATTTCATCCAGTTTTGTAGGGAGATCTCTCCTGCTCTAGTGAACCTGCAGAGCAGAGTAACAAATGCTGGGCCTTAATGAGTCATGTAATCCTACTGACTCCTAAAAGAGAAAGCAACACATACAGTGGAGATAAAACATACTTGGAGGCAGAAGCCCGGATCCCTAGAGACAAATCAACAGCAGAAGAAATGCTCTGAGGCATGAAACAGCCAAAAGTACAACTACAGAAACTAGATAAAGCCAAAGTCTGACAGCTTGGGTTTTGGTATTAATGAAGAAGTTAAACAGTCAAAAGAAATCTTGTTAAACACTTGATCCTTGTGTTTGCTGCTGTTCCATCCAAACGTTATTTAAATTCTGTTCCTTCCTTAATGAGTTTTAAGTTCCAATATCATGTCACCCGCACAGTCAGTATCTTGCTTCTCCTTTTGTTCAAGTCAGAAGCAACTCTGCTTCTACTGAGAGCTGGCTACTCTTGGTGCTTCAATCCTTGACTTATATACAAATATATGCATAGATAGAGGTATAAATATAGGCATGTAATAGCTGTTTATGCATTTTCTTCATTATCTCAGTATCTGGATATTTCTTTAACACATTGTTCCTGTTCTTGTGGATTATGGGGACTCATATCCAGAGATCTGAAGACACACAATATAGAAGTATTTACTTCAAATGCTCAGAACAAATGACCCCTTAAAAAAACAACCAAACAAAACCAACAACAACAAAAAAATACAGTCCTATGTGTCTTGTCTTCTGCTAAAATATGTGGGAGAAAAAGAGGCTTCAGTGACCTCAAGATGTTAAAGGTGGCCAGGTCACTTCAGCAGGTATCAGATCATTTACTGTAAACATAATGGGAATCTGTAACTTGTAGTATGCTCAGTTTTTGAGAGGATGTGCTTTAAGTCAGGGTGTACCCTGAAGACAGGAAAGGGAACAGAGATGAAAAGAGAAGCCATAGGAAACTGCATCTGACTTTTCTCTCTTCCTTTGCACTTTTTGCTCACATCTTTCCTCTTCCACTCCTTTTTTCTCTCCCCCTCCCTTGAAAATTCTGCTCTTACTGGCAGCATCCAGCATTCACCCCTGCTTGCACCTACCCTCCTCCCAATCCTTCCTGCAGAGATGGAGCCAGCTGCTCTATTTTATCATCAACCCTTTCCTTAACCTGCCACACCAAGCCTGTTAGGAGGCAAAAATAAACACAATTATTGAAACCCTGTTGCCAAGCTTCTTAACTGCAATCCTTGCCTGAAGTGCAGCCTAAATCAGAGTGCAGTGACATCCTCCTGCAAAAGCACCCATAAGCCAGTGGGTTTTGTCAGTAGAAGTCCTAAAGGTCCTGGAGCTCTAAATCTTCAGATCAGCATCAGCTTTAGGCATTCACTAAGCTGGCATTTCAAGTTACATGATCAGCTCAAGTCTGCCAGTGCTTGAGCCCTATAAATCCCATTTGGCTGCCACAGCAGTGCAGTCACAATGTACAGGGGGTCACAGTCCTCCCTCCTATTTCCCATGCAACAGCCAGAGAAGCAGATGTGACTCTCCCCACCCCACCTTCCTCCCTGCCCCACCACTATCCTTCCATCTGCCTCCCTCTTCCATGTTTCAGCCAGACTTGACCCTCATGCTTGGGTCAAAGATTTCGACTTTGTCTTTGCCACTGCCAAACCTTGACCATATTCTCTCTCAGGTGTTACTATCTCCAGTACTGACCAAGGCACTAAACACTGCAGAGATATACTCTCTGGCAGTAGGCTTCGTCTATCCATGTGGGTCCTGTGATATTTAGGAATGAACCTACCTCCTTGAGCTTTTTAGGCACAAATCATACACCCAGTACTAGCTTTAACCACATCCTCAGCAACACATGTAGTAGTCCATGGCTAGTTTGTCTCATCTTCACCATACTGCATCCAAACTCTTCTTGTCCTGCAGAATCCTCCATAATTCAAAGGTTATGGTTAAGATGAGGGCTACCAGGATCCCTCTGTCAGCACTCTTCCATCAACACATAGCCCTCCTCTCTTTCCTGTGCCTCTTGGTCTGGCAAAGGAGATCCAGAACAACACCACCAGTAAGGTAGGGGAGGATCCTGGCTCACCTCTTTCCTAGGAAAGTAACACCTGCCACAGGCACATTTTGGTTGGTCTGCCTTGTGTTACAGTCCCCACACTCTGCTGTCAGAGATGGAAATGATAGCACTTCCTAGGAGCAATCCCAGAACAGTTCCAGTCTTCACAGGAACCACTCTTGGGTCAGTATCAGACCTCCTTTGCATCACAAGGGGTGAGATACAGCGATAGCAGCTATCAGGTCACACATTTCTGAAAACATGCAGCCAGGTGTCCAAGCCTTGCCAAGTGCCACATTGGCTAAAAGTGGCTTCAAAGAACAGGTACTTTCTTAAAACCCTAGGATCATTCCTGTTTAAATTTCCTTGTTTAGGGCATTTGCTATTGTAAGACTGCTATTTTCTTCCCGACTAGCCAGACCTGCAGTCCTTTCTTATCTCTCCTGTCAGGATAATGTGACATTTTGTTAGACCTTACTAATTCTGGCTTAAGTACTACCATGCTCCAACACTGGAAACTATTTTAAAAGGTGGGGGAAAGTTATTCGAGAAAGGGAAGCATTACTCATGATAGACAAGTCAACAGTTGTGTCTTCAGAAGCCAAGGGGGAGGTTATGAACATGAGATTTGAGAGGAAAATAATGAGATTAAACACTTCTTTGCCTTTTCATTACACATCCAGTTAAAGATATTTTTTCTCTGTGGGAATCTGAATATGAAACTCTGAGATGTTCTTCATATTACCTTCTTACCTCACAACTTCTATCTGAAATTTTGCAGCATCCAGTCTTGGCTTCAAATTCTTGAACTGTCTATAAACAACAGTGGAAAATTTCCAGGGGAGCAAAGGTAATAGAATTCTAATAAAAAATATAAAAGAAAATATTCTCTCATTCCCAAAGAAAGTGATCTATGAGCACTTACATATTTTCAGTTTTAAATTGTTTTAGCTAATCTTCTGCACCAACACAACGTACTTAAAATCAATTGCATTTTTTTCCATTTTGAAACATTAAAATTTTGAAGACTGATTTTCCTGATGCCTGTACATTTCTCCTTTTGTAATATAAAGAGATGCTGATGATAACAACAAATTGTTTTCTCTCTGCTGGAAAGGAGTCAAAATGTCCTGTTTCGATTATGGCTAATTAGGGTAGCTTTGCTACCTCTGTCCCCTGCACTGAAAATTCATGCTTCATTCAAGCCTCTTGCCCTTCTTTGACCTCTCCTTGCTTACCTAATGTTTTATTCATTAGTAAGATATGGCAGGAAATGTCATGTCATTAGTGTTGTATTTGTCTGCTTTGAAGAATATCTACCACTTTGTGACAGATTTCTGGGGGAGCCAGCTACTTCTTTAAAAAAAGACTTTAACCCATTGTTACTACTTACAGCACACAGCTTCTTTAAGGCAGATATTTAAATATTAATAAGTTTGAAGCCCTAAAAGTTTCTAACAAGGCAAAACCACTTATACAGGTCTTGTAGTCTGATCAGTATCTCCCTCTCATTCCATTCCTTGTTAGATGCTCAGTTTCTCAGATGTGTTATACATGGTAAATTGATGAGATAGATCTTGAAATTCCCAACTTTTCTATAATATACATCTGCTGCAGAGAACTGGCAAGCCTAAAAAGTTCAGCTGCAAATGCATCAGCTTGAACCTAAGAAGTACAGATTGGAGGCAGTGACTCACTAGTTCTTGATGGAGTAACTTTGTGCAGTCAACTTTTTCCTCTATTAAACAGCTCTGGGAGAAAATGTTTGAGGGGTTGGGGGCTGTGTTGAATTTTTTGGCTTCTGTGTAGACTTCCATTCCATATTAGCCTCTGGTTTTGCATAAAATTAAGTAAACCTAGCTTTCTTCACAGTGAGGAAAACCTTCAGAAAAGACCTTTAATAAACTCATTGGTCTACTATCCTTTTTTTTTTCTGCGAATTTGCCAAGATAGGCTTAAGTGTGCACAGATACCCCTGACTACTCTAAGAATAAAAAAAGAAAATTTCTCTAGAGTGACTGGTATGATGAGTGTGTGAGTGCATTTATTGAAGCAGGGACAAACAGGATGACATGCAAGTGACCATCCTTAACATTAAAAAGTTATCTGGTTTCTAATCCATAGTGAAAGAGAGCACTGGAAAATTGCAAATCTTTCCACAGAGAATGAACAACAGATAATGCAGATATCTTGACTGTCACAGGTGAGGTGGCCCACAGCAACCGGAGCAAATGAGAAATAATGTAGCTTTTACCCATAGCAAAAGGCTAGCCATTAAGAATTTGCAGCATATAGTTGCAAGTTGGTGCAATGAATGTTTTTGTCTGAGTATAAATAATAGCAGCAATGGTCTGTGACTTACACTGGAATATAGTCATTATAATGCCAGAACAGATTTGTATATCAACTTTAATCAAAAACAGGCAGACTACTAAGCTGGCCACCCTGGGTTGGAGAACGATAAGGAAGAGAAGAACATTTTATATATTTGGAACTAGACACTAAACTGCATGTTTTTTGAGCTCCAAAACATCATTTTTTAAACCAAACCATACTGTGAAGCATAGGCACTTTAAATGGGTAGAAAGATGTAGTTTAGTACATGATTAGGTGAAAGACCTCGGAAAGCCTGTCCTTGAATATATAATTCAGGAAAAAATCCAGATGTCTTTACCTAAATCTGTAGTCTCTCTCTTTTATAAATTGTCTACCCTCAGTGTAAAAGAAAGCTGGCCATTTCTCACTTCACTGTCTTCTAGAGAGGAATGCAATTACTTTTGTGCAGTTTTCAGGTACAATGCAAAAATAGCCAATGCACAGAATTTCAAAATTCACTGATTTAAATAGCATTAAAAATTAACTTCTTCATAAAAGAAGTGCTACTTTTTCCTTATTTAATTACAAACCTCTCTACAACATTCTCAAATACATCAACAAGGAAATGCCCTTTTGTACAGAAAGTTTAAAAGTGATTTATCACTGCATATAAAAAAAACCATGCTTAAGATGTAAGCTCAGCCAGGCTGCTGGCTAATTTTTCTAAACGGATGCAGCTTTTGGGTATGGCTTCAGATTGGAGTCCTAAAATGAAATGTAATTTAGCAGAATAGAAAGCAATTCTTTGATTGCACATCACCATTAAATGAATCTGTTTCAAAAGGTAGCTCTGAAAGTGGCATCCTTTGGAGCTGTATTCACCAGTGCCTCACAGAGACCAGTCAATTTTCAAAATATTGAGTAGAAGTTGAGGTTCTTAGATTGCCCAAATCTTACCTTCCTTTTACAATGGTACTTGCCCTTACAAATATCCATTTTCTGTTAAGCTGTATGGCTTGTGGAATTGATTCTTTCTGGTACATTCTTGCAACTTTGAGGAAACTCTGGTGAGAAATTGCTTTGGCTGAGGGGAAGCTTTCACTCTGGTCACATCCTACACATGTACTCCTCCCTGTGCCTCCCTGGCAGCAGCTCTTGACGTTTGCTCCAACGCCAATCCAGTATTGCTGAAAAACAGATTAAACAATGATAGAAATATTCCACTCCCAGGCTGGCTGAAGCCATTTGTATTCAAACAATACTAACAAAGAAAGCAATCCAAACCAGTGAAAGATAATAGAAATGCTTCCCAGGACCATTTATGATAGGTCTGTAGGAAGTTTATTTGCCTCCTCTGGAAGAAAAATATAAAATACTTTTAGCGGAACACAGGTATATCCATCACCACTTCTATACATCACACAGGATTTTTTCCACAAAAGCTATTTGGACAGCAGCACCTGCATCAGGAAGGAGCAAGTTAAAAACTCTGAACAGGTTTCTGTAAACTGCTGTATGGTCCAGTACCCCAAACTCTGATAGTAAAGAGGAACCAACACAAAAGTTGTCTGTTGCCAAGCTACTGATAAAGTTTACAGCAAGATTTCCTTTCTTTTTCCGAGAACTTTGTCTATGTTAGGCCCTGCATCACCACCAACTACACATTAAAGCAGAAGAGTCACCATTTCAGGAAAGTTTGAGCTTTGCAATCACTTTGGTACAAGAGTATTGCATATGACTAGAACGCTTCCTGCTTTAACGGGACACGTCTTGCTCTGTGAGAGATTCAACATACTTAGCCTACCTGTTACACCAGTCAAGAAACAGCAGATAAATTTTAAAATTCTAGGCCCTGTCCTCAGCCTGTTAATCCCTGTTTTTCCTCACTAGAACTGCTCTGATTGAATGATTAAATGACAAAAACACCAAGTAATTTTACTATCACAGCTCTCACAGGGAGATACTGGTGTACATCATGAGTTCAGGTGATCCAGAACCAGCATGCTACATCAACAGGTCTATTTAACACAACTGAAATTGTTTATTCCTTTAATTCTGAGGAGACTGAGGCATTTAATTCTTTCCTTAACTAAATCACATGTTATTTTCCAAATTACTTAGAAAAAAATGCTTTCATTCCCCAAAATGAAAGCCAAAAATCTGGCATGTGAAGGACAGACAGAGACGTGGAACTCTGGTTACAACGTTGTTAATAGGTTAGACAAGAAGGTAGTTTTACTGCACATTTTCTTATCTTTATTAATTAAAAATAACAACTTTTCTCCTTGAAAATTAAGTTCAAGCTCTTTTTCAGTTTTAATCAAGAAATCGTCCTTTTTAGTTTCCTGATCTGCATTGGCTTGAGAGATGAGTCATGAAAATTGTGACAAAACTGTATGGTTTTCACTAGATATCTGAAGATATTTAAAATTCTCTCTGGCTCAGTTTTGCCATTTTTTGAAAGTGCTGAGCCACTTTTTCTTGTCTTCTTGCAAGGCCTGAAGAAAGTAGGCTTTGAAAGGAAAAGAATCTTTTTTAAAAGCAAATGAAGGGGCATTTATGTTAACTTGTTCCCTTTACTTATGCAATTTACTGAGGAATGATCCATATAAAGAAGTGCAGAGCAACTCTGTCTACTCAGCCTTGCTTATTTTATCTTAAGTCTTTAGACTTCAATCCATTGAAGAATGTTAGGGCTTATATGAAGTGTCCTTCCCAGTAGTCCACAGCCTCACGTGGGAGATTTTATATTCTTTGTGATACAATATTTACCTTCATGAGAGAAAGTTCTCTCAGTCACGGTTAATCAATGCCTGGGATCCTAAATTGTTATAGACGTGTATCCATTAATTTGATTTGTGTTTCATAATTGACTTGCCCTGAAGCAAAAGAGGGGGAAAATGCATGCTGACATAATTTTGTTCAATTTCTACTTAGGTTATATAATTCCTTAAGGTTATTAATCAAATTGTTACCGCTTATTGATATTAAGTAATAGTAATGTTTGTAGATGGTTAGAGCTTGCATATGTTACCATTACAATTCCATACTCACAGGAAGCACTTGTATAGTATATGTGAAGATACAATGACAGTACTCAAGAAATTCACAGGATAACAGAAACAACAAAAAAAATTGTGGAGGAGGAGGAGGATATAATCCCACAACTGGTATCTTGCACATTTTGGAGTTTAGAAGTAATTTCTGTTTGCAACTGCTCCTTCTCTTTTGCTTTTATAAAATAACTAATTTTGTGCAGTTCCCTTGATAGAAATGGCTCTTTAGGAATAATGCACAATAGAGAAATCAGTCTTCCATCAGAAAAGTTAGTCTTTAGTCTTGTTCAACAAAACCAATTTTTCCTTGCCATAAGATGAGGAGACATGAGGAAGCCAGGCTAACTTCCTCAAGCAGCAGAGGTAGAAGCAAGGCATCCACGCAGTCTGAACCAAGGCAGGTCAGCCAGCCTCATCTGTCTGCTGCTCCTGCCCATCCCTACCTTAAATCCTCATCTGCAATTACTGATGACATGTTCTAATCCTCTACATACAAGCTATCAGAGAATTGCAATTTCATATGGGAAATATCACATGAAGAAAAACTCATAACAAAAATCCTTCTTTCTTACAAAAGCGTTCAATAACAAAGAAATAAGAACTAAAATAAAAAAGCAGAGTGCATAGAAACATTTGTTTAAAGCTAAAGGACTTCAGAAAGACAGCTAAGCTTTCAATTAATTGCTCTTCCTTTGTGGGACTGAGATTGTGTTTGAGGTTGCAAATTATGCCTGCAAAATTTATTTCATACAGAAGAAGTCACACTTGTGAGCAGATAAAATCCTCCACAGGTAGTAAAAGAAATAATGATAATAATCAGATTTGTTTCTAGAATTGAAAGTTAGCTTAAAAATTGTCAACAAAAATTACTTAGAAAGATGACCATTCTACATAATTCACCCTTCATTTACTATTCTTTTTAATTTTTGCTGCCACCTTCACCATTAGATGGCAAAGATTTATTTTCATGGCAATGAACATTTGAAAGGAATCCTTTATTTATACAGAGATGATACTATGTAATGCTGCATCCTCAGCTTCAAGCTCAAAAATATTTATCGTGGTCAGATAAATGATCTTTTTTATTACTATCATTATGCCTATAGAGAGTAAACACATTTTAGGCATTTTTACTTTTCTTTCATTTGTGGCAGGGAGTTTTTGACATTTGAGCACAGGCTCTTCCTTCCTAGGTTATGCATTTGCCCTCTGGTCATTGTCAACCCCTGCAGTCAGAATAACAAATTCCTCTTCATTGGACTGTCAGCGTGCTGTCATTATTGTGGACTTGTTCTTCCCCTGGAAGGCTGTTTTGTAAGTTATTTTTAAAAAGCTATACTACGTATGTGTTTGGGATTTATAGGACTGTACAGATCCATCATTTTCTCGCACATCCAATGTAGACACTGTAAATTTAAAGAAAAAAAGGATTCTCTTCCAACTTATGGACATCAAGCCATTCTGGGAAGTATTATCTTCTTCTAACTCCTTGCCCCTTTTATGAAGGAAACACAAACTCAGCTCAAGAGCAGATTGATTTCTGTTTGCCTTTGCAGTAAGGCTGTCATTTTCTCTATGCCAGTTCCTGCTGGCTTTTGAGAAGACAAAAAATGTGTGTAGGATTCTGAACCTAGGTCTTGTGCATTATAGCAAATGGTACTGCCCGCTGAGCTTTTTTAAACAGCTGTCAGATTCATGTAAAGCTGTTTTGTTCCCATAATTACCTTAGTACAAGATACCATTTAAAAAGTCTTATTTAGCATCCTCCACACAGTAAGAAAGTCACTTTTAGTCTTGTCATGGAATTATTGCAGATACTATTTTTAATCACAAAAAAAGCTTCCCTTTGTATTCCACACATTTTACAAGACTTTTTCCATTGTTTTTCACAAGACCAAAGCCCTCATAATATCAATGTCTTTGCTAGGAAAAGAAGGCTGGAACTGATAGTTCTGCCTGTTGGCTACTGGCAGACTTCAACCGGACATCATAAATATTCAGACTTGAAGCAGGAGGATTGAGAAGCAATGGAAGAAATGAGTATGTTTCACAGATGGAAGCAGGTCCAGAATTATTTTTCTTGGACTACCTTCCTGAAGATAGTTGCTGCCAAACATAAACTGACATTAGTGGGATTTTGATCAGATGTGACATTATTTAATATTGAGTAAAAAGAGATTTGGTCATGTTTAGAAGTATTAAGTCTTGATATGTACAAGACAACTCTGTTCATCTGTTAAAAGCTTGGCTTCATGAACAAAACAGTGATTTTATATGATGTGGTGCAATTTAATGGGTTTTCCTCTTGCCTGGGGATGTTCTGCCGTTACAAAAACTACCCTGATTGTAAATTACTTATCAGTGATTCCAAAAGTCCTTATTTCTGCAGTTTTGTAATGCCTTTCCCTCTGTTTGTTTAGAGAAATCACTATTCTAAAAACACCCTCCATTACTGATTGAACATTACGTATTTTTTTAAGATGTTCCCAGAAAGCTAAAAGGAAGCATAATGAACTGTACCTGCTGGCTATGTAGGATTCTCCTTGGAGATGTCTGTTCATCTTCTGTGCTGAACCTCTAGGTCTAGGGTACTTAGATTTTAATTAAGCTGAAAACTATGGGAGGTTAAACAGATACACACATCCTACTTTATCGTCAACAAGGACTCCCACATCCATCCTCCCTTCCCATCCAGACAAGGTCTTCACAAGAGCTTGCAGGCAGCTTGTAAATCTGCCTGTGCTGTAATGCCTGGCAACACCTCAAGCTAGGTAACAAGGTGAAAACAGTGACTTCCCTGTCCCTTTCAGAGAACACTCCCCATTCAAACAAGAATGACGTGATTGGATGGCATGCCAACAGGGAAATTCTTGACTACATAAGTGCACACATTTCAGAAATACTTTTTTTTTGCATTAGAGGCCCAGGAGAGAAAAAGGGAGTACAATTAGGAAGGGCCCAAGTGCAAAGAGCCAGCAGCTTGCAAACACAGGTGAGATAAGGAGGATGAAAATACAAAAATGCAGAAACTGGAACAAAAGGAGGATGGGCAAAGGATAGACTGTCAGGGGAAAGCATGTCTGAAAATGACCTAGATTTGAGAAGAAACAGAACCTTCATATTTTTCTAGAAAAGCCAAACAAAATCTCTGAGGTGTGTAGGTGCTACCTAGGCATTCTGATAACTATGATTTCCTTGGAATGAAACTTAGCATGCAAGATCTCAAAGAGGAACTAAAGGTAGCTTCTCCTCTCTCCAGTCCTTAAAAAAGAAATATTTTTGAGTATTTTAAGATCACCCTAAAATTATCTCAGCTCCTGTGCACTCTCACATTCTCATACAGAACATAGTTTTGCCACATCCGATGGAGTGTGTTGAGGGAAGAGGATGCAGACAATGGTTACATTAACAACTTCCAAAGAAAACCAGACAAGAAGGCTGCTCTTCCTCTGCCTTAATCAGCTCTTGCCCATCATCCATTGGATGTTTACTGAGATACAGCCAAGTGCATCACTACCCATGCCTTGAGTGCTGCATATTCTCATAGTAGGTCATGCTGTCCGCTCTACCTTCTGTCCTTTCCTGGCCTTGCCTAGAGACAGACAAATCTGTATTGCAAAAGAGGGCAGGCAAAGAGAGCATTGGCACTCATTTTACTATTTAAACTCCATTATTCCTGCCAATAAGTTACATTTTGAAGGTTAATGCTCTGTACTGAGCAGAAGACTAATTTTTGAAAAATGTCTTACATCTACCAGTGGCATGGGTACAAAAGTACTAGCAGCTTTTACTTTTCCAGGTATGTTCAACACATATAGGACTGATTTATAACTAATGATTTTCTTGGTGCCTCCCTGGCAGGGAGGCTATTGCCCTTCCTTTGTTAATAATGAAACCTGGACTTCCCAAAGTCGCACTGACAACCTCAAGAAACCACATCACTGACCATCCTAGCCTAGGCCATAGGTCATAATATCAAGTAGATGGTTCAACAAATAGCTATATAACCATTCTCACAACCTGCCTCAAACAGCTCTGAGCTCTAAGAACTCCTCTGGTATCAAGTCACAGTCAAATATTAGTAGCACTATATTCTGGATAAATTACCATGTTATTCAATAATGTGTGAAATAATATTAGATTTTATCCTGTTTTCCATGATTTTTCCTAATTTCTTCTGTCACTTTTTCTTGGGTTTGTTCATTTTTCTTACTAACTGTTCTTCTGCTTTGAAATAAAGACTGCATTCAATATCTGATTTTCTACATTTTAAGCACATTAGTCATTTAAATAATATATACTTAAAATTAAATCAGCCTATTCTTGGTGGAATGCTGTATTTCTGGTTTGCACAGTGCATACTCTTTTGAGTTACATTTGGTTTTGAGTTGCTTAGTGTGAGACAGTGCTAACTAGGGAGAAAAATCTTTAATATTTTTATAAAGCAAGAAACAATGCCTTTCAGTTCAAAGGGCACATACTCTGGCACATTTATGTCCTTAGCTTATGTGCTTCTGAGGTAATGCTGCAAAATGCAAAGTGCCCTGGGTTTCCACTGCAGTCAACAGTAGTTGACTATTAACACCTCACAGATGCACTCAGGTGCTAATAGCATGAGATACGCCAACACTACTGGCTTTGCTAAACAGCACAGGATCCCTCCTCTTTTTCCTTTTACTGACCATTTATCTTCAGAAAAGTCCAGGTCAGTTTTTTCAATTGCTTGAGTTCCTCAAGAGGAGCTGATTTCTGGAGTGTCAAATCCTGCAAGGTTTTTGCTGGTCATTAGCCCATTATAAATAATTTCAGACATTACCAGCTATCCTCTTATGTGAGCTCTGCAGGGTTTTCCTGACACCAGTCTCTAAGCTTCTGAAGAATCACCCCCAGTTAGCTGAAGGGATCCTGAGAATTGAGGCCTTCTGAAATATCCTTGCCTTCCCCTGAAGTAAAGATCTTTTATTTTCACTTACATAGTTGATATTGACGATTTTTTTTTCTTTCTCCTAGGTTTTTGTCACTATGCGGTTTTGCCAAGGGTGATTTAATTCCTACTTCCAGGCGAATCCCCAATCTTCTTGGCACAGAGTCAGCTTTTCCAAGGCTACTGCAACCATGGGAGATGGTAACTATCTACCTTCATATATTGAGACTATACATGTGCATAGGTGAGGGATATACCTAATTCAAAGATGATCAAAAGTTGGGTCTCACATATCCTTCTGCAAAGGACATTGAATAAAGAGTTTTGTTTAGCTCTGTGAGATTGAACTTTCTGTAAAGTAGTGCAGGAGGAGAGAAAAATCTGCACTGTGAAAAGCCTAGAGTAATAGAGGAGGCAAACGTAGCCAGGTGAGGGTTGACCTACAGGGTTATTGCAGGCTTAACTGAGCAATCTGAGTGTGCACAGTGCAATGGAAAGCTGCAGACTTGCCAGGGAAAAAGATGTCCAAAAGGATGATCAGTTTGAGAAAAGGAAGGCAGTGGCTGATGGAGGGATGACTGAATATATTGAAGAATATCCAGCATAGTCTATGAAGTTGAGACACTGCAGGAGAAGCTTAGTCTGCAGTACTAGATCTGACTGACCTTATCCACAGCCTTGGACATTTAAAAGCTCAACATTCACTTCAGCAGAGAGGAAAAAAGCCAGTGGTGGCAATATAATGTTTAATTTCACAGATATATTTAAAAGACTTAACCTTTGTAAGACATTTTGAAGATGAAAAGCACAGCAGTACTCATTACTTTGCTTAACCAAATTTCTCTGTGCCTAGCTGAACCTAAAATCTTTTGATGTTAGCTCATCACCAAGATATTTTGTGAGATTTTTTTCACTTTTGTAGTGGCCCATGGTCATTTCATGCAACTACGTGCTTATTTTTATTTCTATTTTTGCCATGTGCAGTTTTGCAAAGAAGTGACTTTTCCCATAGCACGTAACTGTATATTTTTAACAACAGTGATGAAATCCCCAAATCCTTGTTTCCCATAGTGATTTAAATACAACAGCTTAATGATAACATTTCATAAGGCACTTAAAACTGACTTGAATACAACAACTTTTAAAACCAGAAGGGTAAAAGTTCCTGCAACAGTATCAGGAGACAAAATTGTCATTTAATATTGAGACATCTGGATAATAAAGTAACAAGAAGCAAATTAAAATCTTCAGCAATTGCCTGAGCAAATGCAGATGAGGTACAATTGTTCATAAGCAGAACTGAAAATTGCACATGGGAGTAGAGAAATGTGGCACCATTCAACATCCGAAGACATTCTTTCTGGGGTATTTAATCTCATTACTTTTTTGCTAGAGAAAGAAACGGGCCCTCGAGGCTGATGTTTTCAGATGTTCACGACTCCTTAGTCTCACTCATATCTACACTAATTTGAAGTCCTAGCATCTCGGGACTGTGTCCACACTCAGTGTCTGAAAGATCCAGCATGGCATAATTTAAAATTTTACTCACACAAAGAGAGGCAAGGACAGGGTTGCTGTGCTTGTAATAATAGAACAACTAAAAAGTGTTGCTGGGTTAACTGCTAAAGTGATGAAAATAAAGTAATAGAATTGTTTCATTCTAATCTTAATGAAACATGCACATTTTAGTGAAAAATATGTTGCAACAGTGGCCAGTTTCAGCCTTTACAAGCCTTTCCTGCTGCCATGAGAAACACATACAGAAAGACAGACAAAGTTCCCAAACTTGTACAAGTTTATACTTCAAAGTTGCATTTTACTTCGGCCAGGAATTCCTCCAACTGCCAAGATAGAGGATGAAAGAAACAGGTATTGGAGGTATATGTTGCATAAGAGGAGTTTTGATCTGTGACCTCACCCCCTTGTTGCCTAATTTAGCTTTTAAAAAGAGGATTAAGGAATGAATCGTAAATCAGGAGAAACTCACTGCGTATTTGTCTTGAGACTTACGTAGTAAGGTGGAATAACTGTCAAGGCTTCATTAAAACAGCAAGGTAGATGATGCTCTTTGTCTCTAACAGTTTTATCCTGTGAGTTGTGTGCTAGACTGCATGAAATGCATGCTCTGGTCCATACTGGGTTCAACTGTGAAAGCTAGCAGCATCTGAACCTACTGCATTAACTGAGGTTAATGCTGCTCAGCACAGATGTGCCCATAATACAGAGAAGGATGAGTTTTATGCTGTATATGGGAAGTTCAGCAGACTCGGGTGTGAGGAATGTTGGTTTGAAAGCTTCTCTGCTTTTCTCTTACCATTTTAAAAACCTACCTTCTTTCTTACTATTTACTGTTTTGTATCTAGTACAAGAGAAATTCTGGCTGTTCATTAATTCTACTATAACACCAGAGGTGACACTACAGAGAAAAATTGTGTGGAAGGAGAAAATGGAAAGGAAGTATAAACAGGGTTTTGTTTTTTTTTTTTTGTTTTTTTTTTAATTATTTTTTATGGAAATA
>WUAM01000071.1:6648011-6675600 GCA_024336885.1 Actenoides hombroni | reverse complement strand
ACAAGAGAAATTCTGGCTGTTCATTAATTCTACTATAACACCTGAGGTGACACTACAGAGAAAAACTGTCTGTTAGGAGAGAATGGAAGGCAAGTAGAAGCAGGGAGTTTTTTTAATGGAAATAAGTTCTCTGGCTGCATGTTAATTTCCAAAAGACAATGACAGACTAGTTGCTTAAAGAAAACAGGTCTTGACAGCATACTTTCGTGTACTGAAAGTTTCGTAACAGTTTGTGTCAGATAAAGCACTTTGATACCATCTGTGCTCCAGCAGCAAAGAATTGCTCTGTCCCAGGCAGAACCTTTTGTCTATGCATAGTCACAGGAGTTAATGGAGCCAGATATCAGAATTATAAAACTTGTCTTTGGCCGGATGTATGCAGTGTGTCAGCTTCTCCTGCGAGCCCTCTCTGTATTCTTGACTTCCCACAGCCTGTCAAGAGCAGCAGCAGAGCTCAGCAGACAGGCAGGGATGCAGAGAAATATCAGACGGGTACTACTGTTACGTTAGTGTCACTTTTTGTTTAATACTGCCTAGACTTGCTGAAGAAAAAAAATAACATAAGCAAAGGAGGGAATGCAATTGAAAAGTAAGCATGTCTCTCATTAGCGCTTGCTATTAAAGTTCTGTATATTCTGGGGAAGGCAAAAATATTTTATTGGCAAAAAAACCTTTTCAGATACTTCTTTTAAAAAGACTCCTTATAAAGACAACATATTTCTAAGATAAACCTAGGTAACACATATAGTATCTGCAACTTAAATAAAGACCAAGAGGGGAATTAGAAAGCAGAGTATCTTGATTACATTAAATTGCCTTCTTCAAGCAGTGGTGTTTGTCATTATTAAATAATTCTCTGTTTCTTAGTATTGGAAGAAGGGAAATCATTAATACTAATACTTACATATGTAAAATAAAGGATTGTTCCTTATAGCCCTATCATGCCCAGTTTTTGTGCTTGTAAGATCCTGTATGCCTATAGCACTGTAAAAGTGAGTTGCCACAATTTTCTTTGATTTCTCAGAAATTAAAAAAAAAGAAAGATGCCTGAAAAGAGTAAAACAGCCCTTCCCCTGCAGTAAGCCCTAAATGCAGTCTCTGCTTTCAGTATTGTTGACTTCGAGGCTCAATACTTCTCTCATTATCATCACTGTTTCATAGATTTTTCTTACTTTAACGAATTTCTGTGCTCAGGCGCATAGCTCTTTTCTTGGCTATCTTGCTTCATTATTCTGATGGAAGCAGTCTTTTAATTTAAAACATTCTTATTAAAAGTAATGCATGAAAGTCTTATCTGAAAGATATATTGTTTTGGCAATAGATGCAAATCAAAATGCAACTGTCTAGCTACTCAATTATGTATTTTAATGGAAGACTTTTGAGTAAAGATTAGGCAGGAAGGAGAAGAGTACTTATCAGCATTTATCTTATAAATTACCAGCATATTTGTAGACTATTTATATATTTCTTATACTTCAGTAAGGTCAAGACTGAAGCTAGTTGCATGGAAAGCAGTTAGCTTGTGAAGTCTCTGTCCCTGGAACACATTGTCACAGCAGTATTCCAGAAGGACAAAGTATTTTGGCATTTTTTCTCCAATGCACTAAGCAGTAGCATCTTTCAATATCTGGTAGGTTTTTATTATGCCGCTTCCTCTTTTGTAATCCATGTAAATATTTATCATCTCTTTATTTGTCTTTGAATGTCCACCAAACATTTCTTTTTTTCTCTGTGAACTTATGGGGTACTCAATATTACCTAGGCTAAGGGTGGTCTGTAAGAATGCATGCTAAATAACGCCTTTACTGGGACACACATCAGACACTAAGCTGTGCAAAGTATATGCAGTTTTACTTTTAGGTTTGGATCTTGCAGGGCTTTTTTCTCAGCTCAGTAAAGTGCAACTGATTGTAGTCCACTGAAAATCCTGAAGATTACTGAACAGTGATTAGAGTGTCCTACAGGCTCATGCTGACCAACAAACTCACATGATACAACCTCATCTGTGCATCAGCCGAGAATATGCCATGGAGTTTAACCCCTGCAGTACTCCATGCAACTCAACCCTTAGCTCTACAGAGCTGGTGCGTTCTTTACTGATCAGTCTCCTGGCAGCCACCTTGATCCAGAGACCTTTGTGATGCTACAGAGGTTGCAGTAATTTCTGTAAGGCTAGGATCCAAGATAATGCGTCCTGAATGTGTATGAAGTCAGAAAATCATTTAGGCTTACAGAATCTTCTGAAATATGCAAGAAGACTCTCTGGTACCTAGCTCATTTCCAAAGGGGAATATAATGAAAATTTTAAGTGCCAGACTATCAAATTCACATATTGCTGCCCACGTAAAGAGAGCAAGTATGCTCTGAAACCTCAAGGTCATGAAGTACTTCGCTTCTCTGTCCAAGAACCTCGAGCAAGACAGCGACATAGGCTTATCATCTCACTGTGTAACCAATTCATATCTAATATGAAGCTTTTTTTTTTTTAATTATTGATTTTTGCATATGACCACTGTTACTTGCCTGCTGTCCATCTTTTTGTTTTATAGCAGTTTGTCAGCTGAAAGCTAGATACATAGATGTTCATACAGGATGTCACCACATAAATATTGTCATTTCCCCATCTGTAGATGACTCAACTAAAACAATTTTTGTAGTTTGTGGACAGCAACAATAGCTATATACATTTATCCTCAGCACTGAACTAGAATTCACTCCAGCCTTTTGGCCATCTGGTTTCTTCTCTGATCTCTGTATCTGCACTCTTTTAACATATGCACTGACCTAGTCTTTTGGGCACTTCACAAGGAGTCACCACAGTAGACAAAAGTTAGGATTTAAAATGGAAAACTGAAATGCAGATAGGCTTTGCTTGCAGAAGAGTTTCATTTTGACATAGTATTTGCCCCCATTAATACTAAATAGTAACTTTAGCAGGGTTTTATAGTCAAATATTTAGGACTTACCCTGACATTCACTCAAATCTTAGCAGCCTTAGCTATATTCAGGGCTGATAATTTAAAAATTGTTTTACTTTCATACAACAGAGTTCATTCAAAGAGTTTTATCAAAATTCCTACCTGCTAAATTTGACTTTGAGGTTTTTCTAATTATGCTGGAACCTTCCAGCTTGAAGTTAACAAAGTCACTGAGATGCTGCACTTCAATCAGAAATTCCAGACAATTGGTACAGACATTGAGGCAGAAGAAGAGGACCTATCAGAAGATTGTACTTAATGACATTTCTACAAGACATCTGAAAAGCTGACCTTTGCCAAGTGCTTCTTTTATCGCATATTGCAAGAAATATGTTACTCCTTTAGGCTAGAGCTGCAGTAGACTCCATTGGCTGAAATCATGCAAGTTGTAATTCTACTGAAGTCACTGCACTCTGGGAAGGACAATTTTAGCTACAAATGAATAGGGTCATTTACACTTGAGCTAAGGGAAAGCAAGAGGCAAGTTACTGCTATTTGAGTAAAATATAAATATTTATAATAATTAAGAGGGGAATTGTTCAGAGATTTAAAATGCGTTTCTAAAAAAGATGGTAACTAAAATACATTTGATAAGTTTGTGTCCTGTTTTGAACACAGTATTGTCATCACCTAACATATTTAGTTGAATCAAACTAAACTCTGTTACTGCAGATAGGGTTGGTACAGCAAATCTCAACAGGTTCCCTTTTGAAAGACTCAGCAGATAAACACTTAAATTTGGGGATTTATTCGGGACCTAAGATACAGTAATAAAGTTTTGTTCTGTTGCACTGCAATCTACTTCAGAGAAAAGACATCACTTTCCCTTTGCAAAATGTGGGACTCCTAGGATACTAAACATTAGGCCAACACTGTTTTAGAATTCCTGCTATCTCAATAACACAAATTTCCCAGCAGAAAATTATCATACATACCTTATTATTCTCAGTCAAAGCTTAAACACTTACTACCTGCAAATTTAGAGTAGTATTCATCTGACCAAAGATAAGACATCTGTACCTGAACCAATCACTCCAGGATTACTCTCAGTAAGGTGCAAGTCATCTGGTCTAAATAGGTCAGCACAATCCCACCCCATTCCTTTGCCCACAAAGAATGCCTAAGGTGCTAAATGGTACCTGTCTAGCACAGATAAAGACATCACATTGCTTTTACCTTAGGAAGACACCTGAAAGAAGGTGAGACAAATCCCACTAACAGTAGCTGGAAAATTTAGGAAACTGGAGAGTTTCATTTCCCTTTATATAAACAGGTGCATGACACTTTCTCACTTAGTAGGAGTGGGTAACTCCAGGAAATGGTAGTTTACCAGAAAAAAAAAGTTTATTTTCATAGAATAAATCAACATAGGCAATTACCTTTTGCAAACTCCTCAATACAAGGCAAGAGGTAGCAAAATTCGGTAAATGTTACTTCACTAAGTAACAATTTCCACGGGTTCTTCTAGGTGATACCTGTTGCATGCTTTAAGAGCCCTTGCTGCAGAGTTTTTAAAAAGGTCTCTGTTGTTGTAAGCCCTGTCTCTCATGACAGCTAAGGGCTATAACCTGGAAAAATCACAGCTTGCATCTAAGTGTTGTCCTGAAAGAGTATGTTGGGTTTTAACTGAGCCTGTCCTTAGAAATTTCTCCCCTAGGATCTTTTGGGTCCTTGGAAAGAAAGATCAATATCTCTATATAGGAAACATGCAAGACAGACAATTGAAAATATTACTTATTCTAAATAAATGCTTTCTTGATATGGCTGTAACCCACAGCAACTCACAAAGATTAATCTGCTAATAAAGAGTTGTTTGACAGAGCAGGATACTTCAGAGTCATACTGCTGACATGCTAGAGATGACGAAGGACCTAAGAGATAGCCAATAGTCTGAAAATGAGATAAAAATACACTGCCTTGTATTTTTCCTATGAGTGAAAAGAAACTTAGCACTGGTATTCTTTGCAGAATTTAGTTGTCAAAATCTATAAAGTCTGTAGTAAGCCTATATGCATTGTGATTTATTTTTTTTTCAGTAACTCAGATTCAATTGAGCTTTCACAAAGATGTCAAGGCCATGTGCTTTACCAGCAAGGTTATCCTATGTCAAATATCAAAGTCATAAAAATCTGCTAGAATTTCTCAGGAAAGAAAAATATCCACAGATGTTTTACACTGGCAGAACTACTTAACTTTTCTATACCTGCCTCTGGAAAAATGGCTCATGCAAAATTTTCTAGCATTTATTCCCTGAAAATGTTTCTTCTTTCTCTTATAGAAAATAACCCAAGGCAGACTGAAAATGTCAACCAGCTGGTTAAGGTAGCTTAGAGAATAGAGAACAGTAGAGAAAACAGCCCTGTAAACAGCCCTGTAAAACAGGGTTTTGGAATGGAAGTTTTCAGACAGTGTTAATCAGATCTCTGCCTATCTCTGCACCAAGCTGGAAATAAAAATTAATTCTGTACTTGTTAAGATCAGAAAGGGACCACTATTTACTTGACCTGGCCAACAAATGTCCAGTTGTCTGAGGTCAGTTAAGTATTTCCTTCACTTTGAAACAGGATTTGTTTTGAAATTACTAATATATATACTGCTAAGCTGGTCAAATACATACATTATCCTTTTAACTGTTATCTGAAGTACTAGCAGTACTTCAGATAGGCAAAAAAAAAAAAATTTAAAAAAAAATCAGAAATTGCCTGCTTAAATATAATTAAAATGGATTGCATCATTAAGCAGTTTACATTTTGTTATTGCAACTTAAAGAAGGCAATTCAAAAATACAAAAATGGTACGTTTGACCAGGAGGGGACATTAAACACATATCAGTACTTCATGTCTTCAGTTATCTTGGTCACTGTCTCCATAAAACGATTTTTAGAGTTTAGTAATTAGCAGTTACTGCCCTGATCCATTACATAAGATAAGGAAGCAGCTGAGAAACCTGGTGTGGGTGCAGGCAGGTTTTGTCTTTATCTCTTGCTGCTTTAAACATACAAACACAGGCCCCAAACTTCGGCGCTTGCAATTTATGTTTCAAAAGGATAAAACAGTTGCATGACTTGGAGGCTACTGACATGTCTTGTACATAGGATCAGCCCTTCAGCATGCCCCTGTAACTCAGTGACTGTAACCAGCAGCTTAACTAATTGCTGCACTCCAGAAGTTGTGACTGTATCTGAGGTACCAAAGCATGAATATGAAGGTCTGTATAGAATTACCCTGGAGTGATTATTTGTTCATAATTGTGTTATTGCAAGTAGTGCCTAGAAAACCATTGTGTACTGAACAAACATATGGTAGCAAATGGTCCATTTGCTAAAGAGCTTTCAGTATAAATAGACAAAATGAAGGCTTGGGAAAAAACAGGTTTGAAAATAATTGTGGTCTTGCTTAGCAAGACAAATTTTAATAGTTTAACTCAAGTCCTTCAGAAGATGAAGTTATGCCAGGCAATATGCAATTCTGCATGTGTAGGGATTTAATAGTTTACACCTGCCTGCCATCAAATGCACCTTCGGCTGTAAACTTGAATCCATATAGTTCCACAAGCAACTGTTTTATTCTATGCATAACATGCATATGTTCCTGTACCCAACTGTCCTTCAGTCTTGCATAATGACTGGAAGCAGGCTAAGTAGTGTGGCTTCAAACCCCTTGACTTTCAAACAGCATGACTACGAACAACTTCACTTCAATCTGAAAAGCAGACCACCCAGCACAGCCCTCCTAGCTGACAGCAAGCTATAGTTGCAGCCTGCACTTGCATTGAACTGCAGTACCAGAAAACAGCAGTGCTCACTAGTACAGTAAGTACAATTAAAATTGCACATGTAAAACTCCTGTCCCTGTTTGAGTGGTTTCTCTTTTTTTGCCTCACTTCAGACACCTGACCACCGTCAGATTTCAGTTCCCAGAGCTATACCTGTTTTCCAGCCTTTCCAGCTTTCCCTTATCCTTCCACACTAGTAGTTTCAAAGGATTTTTCCAATTGCAACAACAGACCGACCAGAGATATGGAGGATGCATAGGAAAGCGAAAATTATTTTCAACAGCTTCTGTCCCCACTGGAAAGCAGAGAATAAAAAACAAAACAAAACAAACACCAAAATGTTGCATGGATTTGAAGGAACCTTGTTCTTTCTACATTTTACTTGCAGCCTCTGGAAGAGGAGAGCAAGGCCAAGTGAGAGTTTGTGTTTGGGGGTTTGGCACCTTGCTGCTGTTTCCAGTTCTCAATGGCTGGATTCCAGTCACTTGTGTTGTAAACACAAAGGTGCAGAGCTTAGCAAAGTGCAGAGTATAGCCATGTCTGTTCCAAACAAGTTAACCTTCTGATCTGCAAAATACTGTAAGAACATTTCTTGGTATCTTAGATACTTCATTAGTAGAAAGAGCTAGGGGCAAAGCTCAGCAGTTTATCCTACAGAAGGAAAAGTAATAATTTTGTGAAAAATAGGAAAATATCCACGTTCCTGATCTCACCTTAGGATCTAAATATGCAAACGCAAGGCACATTGAAGAAAACCAAAGGAAGATAAGCTAACTAGAGGCTTTTTTTTTTTACTTGGAAGTGCTGGACTAACTTGCTGACTCTTGTATCTGTCCCTCAGTTATTCAGTCATGAAAATGCACACACAAAATGACTTGTGTTAAGTGACAGCTTTTTATACCTCAATGTGGTACGAGCTCTGGTAAAGAGCTCTCACTTATTCTCAACTGAAGAAAGGCAAAGCTTAAAGCAGAAGCAAGTGAAACAAATGATGGTGCTGATGGATGTTAATGTCTGAGGCCTCTGGCTAACTGCAGGACAGAAGCCATCATTAAATAGGAAGCTGCTACTTTTGTCACAGTTGTGCGATTATAACTTGCAGGTGATACTTTTTGAGTTCTCGACTGCAACTATGCTTTTCATTTTCATAATTAAGACAATGCTGCTGGATTCAGTCTTTCACCATCCCAAGCTACACCATTTGGTTGTGGCAGAAAAAAAACAAGGAGAAAAAGAAAACTGCAGCCTGGTTCTCTAGTGCTAGAGGCATTTTTTTCAGTCAATTAACCATCTGGCAAAAGGTTTCCATCTTGAATGCAAGAATCCCATGACACTAAATAGAACATCGTCCCCGTTAAGTCCCTTATATTTCACTGCTATGACCAGCAGAAATAAGACCGTCCATATCGCTACCTAGGTTTTTTTTTCAGCAAGGCACAAAAAACATCCTGGTACTAGGTCAGACCTTTACAACAGCCTCTGAAGATGGTCACATCAGGACAGTCCTACTTGAAATGGCTCAGAAGTTCCTGAGCTGAACATGATGACTCCACACATAACCTCCAATGAGAGTGCTGGATCTTTATCCATGAATTTACCACCACCCATTTTCCATCTATTTTTACGGTTGGCTGTTTCAGCATCCTGTGGCAACTTCATAGCCAGTGTCTCAGAAATTCTCTAACAGGGCATGTCCTTTGCTATTAAAAATGTGCTTGCCAATACTTCACTGCTTTCAGTGGAATTTCTCTGTAATTTATCTTGCATAGCTAAGGAACAAGTTTGTTACTTTAGGCCTCATAAACCTATTGTATTCATTATACAGAACACAAAAACTACAGGTGAGGATTTTCCTTGCACGTTTCATCTCTAAACAGTTCTAAATTAAACGACTTACCTTTAAATAGTCTATTTAGCAGTGGAAATTAAAATTTGTAAACTTTATCCAAGTTTAGGATTCTCCTCCCCTGTGATAAGTATCTGGGACATGCCAATATAGGTACAGCCCTGAAAATTATACACAAAATATATATTTTAAAATTTAAACAAGTCTGTAATAACTGTATAAATTTTACTTAAGGTAATTTGAATTTTGAAAACTCTTGCTTGGACTACCTTCAAACAGGCATTTTAACACTGAAAAAACCTGCCTATTTGGTTATACCTTAACAAAAACTTTTAGAAATTTTAGCACCAGAACAGTCAAAACAATTTACTCAGAAGTAATGGAACAGAAAAAAATTAAAATGTCCCTTTAGCTTTCACTCAGGGAAGATACTCTTTCATAAGTCTTTGATTCCAATCTTTTGACAGCTAAAATTAGCTTTGCATTACTGAAACAGATAATGCACTGTCCTTATTATATTCAGAGATAATACAGTAAGTACTGATTAGTTTTAACACACAAGGTTTACAACAGAAATATTTCTTAATTTATATTAGTCTCAGTCCATGAATGTTATGCAGCTATCCTTTAGGCTTCACTATTTCTGAACTTTACTTAAAACTGACATTTATGTCAGCTTTAGTAGGTTTGGGGGGGGGTTGAATAATACTTATATGTATATGCACATTTATACAAATATTACTTTAAATCACAACAATTTTAAAATAAACGTTCTCTTTATCTCCTGCTACCTGTCAGACAGCTTGCTTGTTCAGGAAAAACACACATCCTATTCCAGATTAAACCTATTACATATTTTCTGGAAATGTAATAATCTTTGTATAAAAGCAGAGAAGCGTACAGGAAAGTGATGATTTTATAGTACCATAAAATGTGTCCCTTTCCCATGATTTTCAAGACTGCAATATGCAGGTTGATACAACCAAAAATCAACTATGTGTTGTGGCTGACAGTGATGGGAATGATGTAAAACTATAATGTACTTTATGTGTAAGGTGAATGCTTTGGGGGTTGGTGGCTTTTTTAAGCAATCCTGCCCCATTCACTGTTGGGAAGACCACTCTTGTCAGTGCGCAAATTCTTAAGCCCCTGCCATGTCACTTGTCCAACAGCCCTGACTATCCTGTTTATTCCAAAGGCTCTGATGTATTTCTTAATTAAATATTGACAGATAAATTGTAGTTTATGGAAACAATCTATGGTGCTTTACAATCTGGTGTCTATGCATATTAAAAAAGCACTTGACCATACATTTTTTTTACAATTCAGTCAGGTATGCCTTGAAAGCATTATTGAGGATAAGTGTTAGCTATTTGAATAATAAGTACCCTATGTCTGCCTCAGGGATGGAACACAAAGCTTCTCAGGAAGTTCACAATGCTGTAAAGCACAGTCATAATGTTTGGTATTTTATTCTACTGCAAGAATACACAGTTTACTTAGACACCAGGTTATTTTTCTGATCCCTTTCACCCCGTAGCAGTGGTGTCTTAATAGCCCATATAGCCAGGGGTGTTATTATTCTCATTTTCTTTAATTCCCCTCTCTGACCTATATTCACTCATCTGCTTGTTAGTCTTCCACTTATAAATAGACTTTAAATGTTACTGTGTGACTTCAAATTATGTTAATAGATAACACCACCCACTCCTACTAAAGAGAAATACTATTTTTCATCATCTTACAAGTTTAGAGCCATAATTAAGATAAATTTGAAACACTTTTAAAAATCTCAGTCCAAACGCATGCACATTTCAGAAGCACTCTTATTAATATCTTTGTAATAATTTTTTCCTTACATCTACAGAGGTGATTTTTATTACTGAAAAAGAGTTAGTGTTGCTTTTCAAAGGACAGTGTCACAAAGTTAATCTTCCACGTGATTTGAAATTCTGTTTTCCATCTGGAGCAGTGACAGTTTTGACCTTGTTTTCCCTGTAGTTACTCCTTTACAAAATCAAATGCAGCAGTAAGAGTGTAGCAGCAGGCATGGAAAGCCAAAGTTCAGCAGCACGTAAGAAGCCAAAGGGATCAGAGGCATAACACCTCAGTTAAAAATCGCCAATAGAGGCCAATGTGCAAATTAACATGGAAGCCACTTAAGGGAAAGCAGTAATTCCCATTCCAATTTAAGTTATTCCTGCAGAGGTATACATACCTTTCCACTCAAAAGGAGTAGACATCCAGAATTTAATCTTCATCTAGAAAAAAGAAAACATTACAGCTGTAGAATAGGCACCTGAAGCTAAATTGATGTAGAACACCTGCAAAAGAAACCTGGCCACCAAACCAGATGGTAGATGGTCTCATATGCATGCTGCTCAGACCTTGCATCCTCTAGAGTAAATATTTAACTTGACAATAACTAACTAAATTTGAGGAAAGAAATCCATTGAAAAATTGCTGAATGGCCAGGGCATTCCTGAAAGGTCAGGAAAGTTCCTGAGGGAAGTGCTACTGCACTTCATTTGTACACTTTTCTGCCCCTTGGTTCTTATCATCTCTTTATTTGGGAGAGCTGAAAACAGATATAAAGGTAGCCATACTGGCAATTGCTTACTGGACAATAGCAAGAATGAGATTATGCTCTAGGAAGGCACAGTTCATTATAGAAACTCATTTTACTCATGGTTTCATGGTCACCACAAGAGCTAAAGTCAACAAGTTTGAGCCACAGGCTGGTCTCTGGTGTGTTTCTCAAAGAGCCCCTGCACTTGACTGCAGACATCACTGTAAACAGTGCCAGACAGCATCTGCAGGGCCACCTTCTTTGCCATTTTTTTATAGTGGGCAATGCTGGAGCCATGACCCAGGGCCACAGGAATCTTTGATTTGAGCCTATAATGGCCTCTTTGATGTTCTCCTCCTGGCACCAGGACATAGATATTATGTATTATGCTTGTCATGTGTTTTTTCAAGTAAAAGCTAAAAACATGAAAAACCATGTCCTAGCCCACCAAAGTAATGGTTTTATATCATGTCACTTGTACTACATGACCATGCTATGGCATGAGGGTGTAAGAAGTTGAAGATACAAAGGCTGTTCTTGGAGGGGGCAGACACTGTGTTGCCTTGTGTCATTACTACTAGTGTGCAGCAGGCTCAGGCATAAAATCCTCCAGGTTCTGGGATTAGGGTTTGCCCCATTAGAAATTGGCTTGTTGTGAAAGGAAGTCAATTTTAGTTCATGGACAGTATTGATAATAAGAGAACCAGAGCCCTAGAGTAAAACAGGAGGCAAAAACACAAGGTAGTCACAGTGCAAGGGTAGTGTATCCTAAGGACAAGAAAGGAAAGGGGGAAGACAGACTGAGTGAAAACATGACAGGAGGGGCTTCATGAGGCATAACAGTTCACAGTCTCTGAAAGCTTTTTCTAGGTCTCCTACAAACAGGAGAGCGACAAAGGTTGCCTTTATACATTGCACGTTGAGATCAGAATTTGGGAAAGACACTAGAAATGCAACACAAAGGTTAAAGGAAGTCCTCTCCCCTGAATCTAATAGCTAATCATGACAAAGTCAAACAGCAGTCCATCAGGTCTGTGGGTAAGACAGAATTAAATAGGACAATTGTGTATCTCAGATAAATTTCAGTATCATTTATTAAAAAGTAGCTTGCTAGTTAAATGAAAATAATAGATGTCCTTTCTTAAATCAGCTTTTTCTTCAGGATCCTAAGACAACAGTAATGTCATAAAATTATATATTAATATTTATACATGTAAAAATAAGAAAAGGAGACTTAAGAAACACATTTTACATACCATGACATTTCTATTTAAACCATGAATTTCCTTAAAAGAAAATTGCAAGAAATTATATTCAAGGATTTTAACCAAACTGTCAAACCAGTATTTTTAATGACTTTGTATCTAGAAATATCTTCAGAATGATCTCCATATTAATAGTGACACACTTAAGTTATTCTCTGACACTGAGTAAAGTAGGTTTCGGTTGCCTAGAAATGTAAAGTAAGCAACTGTAAATATCCAAAGTGTAGACTCCAAAGGAAATACATTAAAACTGAAAATATTTCTTGTGAATCATAATCTTCCTAAGTAGCTTTCTGAATAATTGGGTTTTGGTGCTGTAGCTGAAAAAAAAAATGATCACATTTTAAAAATGTGTTAAAACTGGTTAAATGAGCAACATTTTTAGGCTTATTTGCGAAAGTTAGTCTCTTGGTTTGTATGCATACATGTACATGAGCAATATACCAAAAAAAGATCCTGTAAGCCCTGCATGCCTAACACAACCCTATATACATTGCAACAACAAATGAATATATTTATCACTTACAAACAATCAGAAGTTAGGAAATGACAAGCATAAAACTGTCATACAACTTGGATTCAGCTCCTTTGTACACTGGCTTTTTCTTACTGTCTTTCCTTGGACCATGCTTTGTCATTATTTCCATGAAACCCTGCTACAATTATTGGTCAAAGAGACCATGTCCACTGAACAGACAGATATTATTTTTTTCCAGTTCATACTTTTTTGCCCACTACGCATTAGAATTTATCACTCCTCATGGTCTTTTTCAGTGGTGTTCATTACTGTAGACCTCTTCCGAAGCTCAGTGAAGGCCTCTGCCTCAACCCCGCCATGGGTTTGCAACACTGTTCTCATTCTGAAGACAGAAAGACAACATTCACTAGTATCTACTAATTACAGGACCTCAGCTTAAGAAGAGCGTAGTCTCAGTTACCAGAGGTTTTAGCAATGCACAGCACTTTATTTTTACTTAGAAAATACACCTCCCAGATACCAGCTTTTCAAAGCACTTATCACTTCTCCAAATCAGAGATGAACTCTAAAGTCAAGCACTGAAGACTTCACAGAGGGGCAGGAGTTTTACCTGACTTCAGAGAGTTCCTAAGTGATATTAGGTCAGAAAGAAGGCTAAAGCTCATTTTAAGGTCCAGATACAAATGTGTAATCGTGAAGTCTTTATTTTCTTTAATCTTTCATTACATACACTTTGATTCTGTAACAAAGCAGGCTGAAATCTGACACACAACCACTCCCTTCTCTCTAAAACTCTGACTTTTACCCTGAGCACCATCTTAAGGTTGCACAAGCAGCTATACACCTGCTGTTTTCTCTCAATACAGTTATTTTACAGAATCTTCTTCCTTTTAAGAACAACACAAAGGAGAGCCCCAGGAACATCCATCACAAATTGTTACTTTAACACACATGCTTAATACTGTAGGATTGTTACCACCAGCTTCCTTCGCTGCAGACCGGAAGAAAGCACTTTAAATTGCTAACGTCTCTGGGCTGACCAGTAGCAGACAGATGGGTTTTGCCAGTGGGTGTCGCAGCTGTTGGCTGATAGGATTAAAACATAGAGATGGTGGGCACAGGGATTCCTTCCCCTCTTTGGGGAGCAAGAACTAACAACCGGCCACTTTCAACTTGTCTCCTCTCCACCAATCTTTCCTCTTCACACTGGTCTGCTCACAGCACTTTCCCAGAAGGACAGGTCCTTAATGATGAAATAACTGTGAGTCTTCCCCTTCCCTATCATTTCCCATCTCCCTTCTCCCAAAGTTTTGAAGTTTTTTGTAGTCAAACTTCAGTAAGTATTTTAATAGTAACAAAATCATACATTTATCCTCAACCCCCTTCTCTGAAACAACACAGCTGTTTTAGTTCATCCCACTACAATTCATCCTGAGGCACAAAATCAGCAATTCTTTTTTTCACAAAGCTGCAACAAGTAAAAAAAAAATCACATCTTAGAGTGGAAAATATGTGGATAGTTTTAGGCATCGTCACCTGAATTTCATGATGATTACATTCATCTCTAAGGTATGAAGTAGCAATTCTATTTTTCTTTTCATTCTTCACTAGCAAACCTGGAGACCCAATAATGTCAAACAACATATTGCGTTATGACAGCAGAGTGCCAATATGTCCTATACAAGCATTTGTCATTTCAGGCGTGGGATGGTTCTTCAATGTATTCAACAACACTTTAAAATATTTGCCTAAATTAGATTTTTTACCTTCTGTTACACAAATCCAGATTCTTTTCGTCCATACAGGGAGATTTGAGTTAAATTGAACTATGATCAACACTAACAAAAATATTTTGCAGGAAATGGAAAGCCCCATGTAAATCAACAGGATGCAGAATAAAGATTGTAGTCTATTGCACATATAGTAATAGAGATGCCAGTTTACCCAGATATTTTTAATTAACTAAGGAATAGCCAGACTACTGGCACAAATATTGTAGTGCTCCATGTTCTATTAAGAAACATGCATACTCAGAACTAAAATAATTAATTTGCAATGGCAGGTCATCCATTCCACTCAAACACAACTATTAACTACTGCTACAGCTAACAGAAGCGAAGGGATACCCGAAAAAAGGTTACAGTTTCATGTTATTCTTACGTTTGGACGGCAGTTGTCTACGATCCAGATTATGCTGTTATTTTCATGCTCCCAGCTCTTTTAATGAACAATTCTCAGGATACGAACACATTTTGAAGAAACAGTAATCTAGAATATCGTGCACATATCACTTTTCCCTGCCCAAAACACCCAGCATAAATGCACTACTTCTGCATGTTTCCAAAGTAGTTCTTAAAAGTGATCTCTCAGTTTAGACATGTCTCCAGCCTGTACTAAGACACTGGCAGAGAGCAGCAGTAATTATGAAAGTCATTTGGGGACATAAAGTAGCAAACGTTGTATTGTATATCTCCTAGCATTGCATTCATTCATTACTTAAATCAAAATTTATTAGAATAGTCTACTAAATGAAAGTATTGCTATTGACTTTCCTTAATTTTTTGCATAGTTTAACTTTAGTATTCTTCCTCAAGGTATTGCCATTAATCCTTGGTGTGGAACCAGCCTAGTTGTTTTCACTCAACTTATTTGAAACTTGTCGTAACTTATAGAACTGGGAAAAGTTAGTACTTAAAGACAGTAGGCAATTAATTTTACTTTTAAAATATGTAACTCCCTGTTTTCCTCAGAATATTCCTACTTTTTTTTTTTTCAACCTTCTCTGAAGGTCTCTGGTGTTAACATCTCCTGAGCTTCAAGTCCTCTTACGGAATGACAATCCAAGCCCAGTTGCTTTACTCTGGTAAATTCACTCTGGGCTGTAGCCCAACTCTGACAACTAGGCCCTAAATGAAGGGCAGTTGTGGCAAAGTGGAGAAACAGGACATTTAAAATGAGACAGCCATTGCTTTTGGTGAATTTCAAAGTACTACATTTAGGTAGGAATAATCACTTGCTTTATGCAGGACTATGAGGAGCTAGGCAGAGAGGGACCTAAAAAGAAAAAATATACTGTAATATATAAACCAATGATATAACAAAGCATCGAAAAGAATAAAATCCTTTCACTCAGCTCAGCATTAATAAGGTGTCACCCAGACCATTCTGTCCATTTTTGAGCATTGCACTTCAAGAGAGGCAGGGATGTACTGAAAATACACAGAAAAGGACAAGGAAAAAATTAAAAGAACTAGAAAATGTGGCCCAAAAAGAAATATCAAAGAAATGCAGTTCTTTAGTCTAAACAAGGGAAGCAGGAAGAAAGCATATTTGAAAGCCTAAAGGCTGATGCAGCGAGGGAAGGAATAAAACGGTCTCCCTGCCCACCCAGAGCACAGCACGAAGGCGTGCATGGCAACAAGGAAGGTTTAGCTCAAATTTTTGTGACTGTAGTGGAAGATTGTGCCTAGGAATTGTTTTATTTCTATTGCTTGAGTGCCTTAAATGAGAGATATAATTATTTTTCACATGTGACAGAAATATTGGTGCGGTGGGATAGTCAAGATCACAGTCTAAAACTGTTCTTCAATCAGATAATATTACTGCCTTGCACACACATTTTTCACAAAATGAGTTTTGCCTTTACAGAAACTTGAATTGGGATTGACATAACATGAGTGTTTGGCTAGTCTAAACAAGGGGCTTTAAGAGGTAGTAACTCCTTGAATTTTGTTTTTGTCATCAGCACAGACTCTGATTCTTTGGATAATTTACTTTCAGTATCTTTTATTTAGAATCAGCATTTTTTAAGAGGCATTAAAAAACAAAACAAAACAAGTGAACAGCAAACCCCAAACTTGTCATCCTCAGAAGTCTATCATTGTTCATTTCTGGCAAACTTAACAAGTACTTAGACTTTTATATAAGCCTTTATTTACAAGATACTTATCAAGCATACTTGCACAATTATTTTGATTTTACCTACTTCATGTCTTCTTTTTGATGTCCTCTCTAAGACTCTTCATATTCCATAAACTTTCTGGAGGACAAAACACCCTTTGAAGCTTACCAAAGAATGATAAGGTACCTATCAGAAGAATGCTAATGCAGGAAACAGGGGACATTTCAGACTAAGGGCTTGTTATTGGGTTTCAGAGAACATAATTGCACACTTAGGAGGCAGTAACTTCTTAATTACAGTATTCTGAGGAGTGGGAGGAATTTCAAAGTGCTAGTATGTCTGGAAGGGACTTGACACAAGTAGCCAAAGTGGCCTAATCCTATCAGAGGAGAAAACACTTGATCTGTACTCCAGAATGCACCCAGCCCTCTTCAGGCACTCTATAATTAAGTACTTAAAAATTAATCCCCTCAGTGCACTTTTCTGTTTCTGCTCTTCTATCAGCTTCATCACTTAAATCACCAGCATAGTTAACCAGCATGGATTTCCACTTCCTACTTTGTGCATACTCCAGTTTCAGCAGAGGGAGATGGGATCATGGCCAAGGCACTGGGCTGGCGGTCAGTTGATATCTGAGCTCTCAGATTTATCTGTCACATTTTCTGCATGACATATGTTACACGTGCTCTGACTTCTGGGTGTCTACCATGAGGCGTGGTAGCTGAATGCACATGGGAATACTGAATGCATGAAACTATTTCAGAAATAATTGCTTTTTAAAAAAATTAGGGCCTGGACATTGGAAAGAACTTACCCTTGAGAAGCATAGGATAATTTTATTTATTTCAAAATCTCATCCAAGTTTAAAAAGAACTAAAACACATTACTGGATCAGGACATGTGACCAACTTAAAAAAAGGAATAACCACACCACTTTAAAAGTGTGTCATTTAAAAAGGAATGCAGCTTTTTCTTTCTTCAATCAGCAGCCATCCTGTAGCTTATGGCAGTTAGAAAGAAGCACTCTGTAAGCGTGCTTTTTCATAACTGTCTATGCATGCTTTTCGTGTACTCTCCCCCTTATTTTGTAGCCCTAGTGCCAAACAAAATCAAGATCTTGAAGTTGAAAGAGAAAACACTGATAAAAATCAAAGGTGGTTTCCTTTACAAAGCACTGCAGAGCAGGCACTTATTTTAGCTAAAGAGCAGAGCGCTGCCCAGCCCTCCAACCACCACCAATCCAGAGTCCAGCATGTGAACCACTGTTCTGTGCCATCTTTCATATAGAGAACACATTTCACCGGGTGAAATAATACAGATTATAACCCTGGAAGTTTATTACAAGTTCACTTTCTGTGAATACAGCAAACCACCATATCCATGACAGCCAGATACCACTAACACTACCAGAGATGTCCTCTGACTGAAGTAAACTCACCCATGGCTGGAACAGGCTGGAAAACAATAAATTTGCAAGTCTAGGCATCTCTTTGTACAATATGGGTCATTTTTTTAATGCTTACCATAAAGCAAGGAAAGAAAAAAGGATGATGCACTGTAGAATGAATGAAGCAATCTTTTTAAAAAACTGTAACCTGTAATTATAGAAAACAAAATGTTTGCAGGCAGCCTAATCAAACCTGAGTTGAACTTTAGCACTAGAAAGACATACTGTACAAGGCCAGTGCCTAATTAATACAGCCACAGCACAGCAATCCATGAAGGAAGAAATGGGGGAGGAAGACTGAGTTAATTTAGCTCTGAATCCCACTGAAGAGAATGTCACACTCACTCCCCCTCAGCAGTGGGCTTTTCATATGTCTGCATCCAGGATGGTTATGGACTGTAACGAGAAATCTCTACTGCTGAGAGAGAGTGAGCCAGTCATTCGTCAGCCTAGTGCCATTTTGCTGCTGTCCTTCTCAGTAATAGTAGATCTTTTCTCCCATTAAAATACATTCCTTTAACCTAGTCCTCATCCGGGTTGAGACAGGATGTATTCGCTTTGTAGAATGGATAGAATGAGGCATGTTGAGTTCATGTTGTAAGTTTTAGTTGAAGAGCTACATCAAAGTGAAGGATTTTTGTGGCTTCTCAAAAATAGATTTGTCTTAATAGACCTTTATTGCTCAGGGAACAAAAGTGAGTCAAATATGTGGGGTTTTGTGAATCCTGTAGGCAACACTAGCCAGAATATATTGCATATACTTATCACCACTTAACACATACTGCTTTCTCTACTGAAAGCAACAGCCTAAGAATATTCCTTGTCCAGTTTCCCATCACATAACCAAAACAACTGTTTTCATCTTGGGGTCTGTAAACCTTTATATGAACTAATTCTAAGAGATCCACCCAGAACGATTAGGGAGGCATAATGCAAAAGCATCACCGTACTGGTGCAGGACATCAGATTTATCATATGGGGACCCGCATTTCTACTGGAAGATTCTTAGTAGTCTACAAGGGGTGGGTTGGGGTGTGTGGACTGCAGAAGCTAAATACACCAAAGTGGTATCTGCACGGTCAATAGCACAAGACACATATTATCCTGAAAATACAGGAGAGAATATGCACAAAAATCTATCAGTTGGGGTTTTATTGTCTAAAATACTCAAGTGGAAGGTCTGATGAAAATCTGTGAAAAACTGGGAGTATCTCTAGTTAATAGGATGCAAACAAGAAGGTTAACAAGAAAAACAACAGAGGTTAACTGGCCAGAAGTTACTCTATTTACAAATCATGGGATCTTAATAGAGGAAAAAAGGCACGAAGACAAGCCAACATTTTATGCTGAACAATTATTAATGTACCAACAGTCTGAACATTAAGTTAAGGTTGCATAATGAAGCTAACGGTCTGTGGAGCTGGCTCAGGCATAAGATTGTTCTCTTCTTAATGGGTGCCATAACCATTAAAGATGAAACACAACATTTGAAAGGCAAAAATAGACACAAAGCAGATGATCATCATAGCAAACAAAAAAAGGGCTCTTGTTCTATTCAGACTTGGGCACTGCATAGAAGGCTGAAAGAAAAGACAATTGTAGTCTTTCTGTATCTCCCACCATCCTAACTTCTGAAAGCTAAAGCAAATATTCATGGTTTCTGTGCAGGGAAGATACCCAAAAGCCAACCTTAGCTTCCATGGTTCCCTCTATAGTTAATGGAAAGAGAAATGTTCCTGAAGAGACTAAATCAGGAGAAACTTGCCTGTAAATTTTCTGGATTGCCCTGTAGGATACCAGATTAGGAGAAGTGTCTGACATGACAAAAGGCAGAGCTTCAATCCAAAGGGACTTGGCCATAAATTTGAGGACTAGGCAAACAAATGCCATTAAGTTCAACACGGCAAAGTGCAAAGCTGGACACTGAGGGAAAAATAACAGCAGGCATCTGCAAAGGCTGCAAATGGGCTGATTAGCAGCCCTGCCAAAAAGGTCATGAAGTTACAGTGGATGCCTGATTAGTATAAATCAACACTGCTCTTATCACAAAGAAGGCAAATGACTGCATTAAGAGAAGGAAGTCCAGCAGATTGAGAGGTTATCATCACCCTTTTAGTCAGCATCACTGTGGCTTCACTTGCGGTGCTTCAGGTACTTTTGAGATGAAGGACAAGGTCAAGATGGATGTGGGGAACCAGTCCAGTTGCTAAGATGGTCAGGGCCCAGGGCACGTGGCTTTTGAGAAAACGCTGAGGAGCAGGGCTCATTTAGTCTTCAAAGAAGGGATCATTCAGTAAAACTACCTGAAGGGAAGCTAAAGACAATGGAAACAAACTGGTTTTGAGACTGGCAGGCAGTGTAAGAAAGGATGACATCCACAAATAGTGTCCTGAGAGGCTCAGGCTAGAGACTAGGAAAAACTTTCTCACTGGGAGGATAATGCAGTATTGTTACCTGAAGAGCTTGCAGCATTTCAGTTACTGGGGATTTTCAAAAATTCCCTAGACAGAGCCATGGCTGACCTGATCGCTAATGTTAGCAAGCCTCCAGCTACAAAGAAGAGGCTGTATGAGGTAACTTCCAGCTATCCCATCCAACCAAGACCTCTGAGGAGTCTGTGACTCCCCACAGGAGCCTCACTATCGATGGGTTTAGGAGACAATCATCCCCACATAGATTAAAGCTTTGTGAATTAACCTCTCTTCCTGAGCTTGCAGGAGAATACAAAGCTGCAAATCTCTTTAGCCTTTCTACAGGTTGCAAAAATTAGAAGGAAAAGCTCACTGCATGTTTTCCTATTTCACCTAACCCATAAATATTACAAACAGCGCTTCAAAGTAAGCATCTATAAGATCAGAATCACACCTTGCAACGGGAAAATGAAAACCTTTGAAAATAATATGGCAAGGAATACAGATATTCAGCGACTACGTTAACAATCTCCTGACAATAAGCAGGTTAATGGTGAAAGTAAAATAAAGCAATAAATTTCAAGTGGATTACTGCAGGCTGGGGAAACAAATCAAGCATGGGGCATGATTAACAACAGATCTAGACATCCCATGACTGTTAACTGTAGATCTCAAGTCTCTGGCACTGTTTTTACCTTGTTTTCAATAGTGGAGCACCTTATTTAAATGGATAGGTTTTTAACTAGCACTGGATGTCCACTGTGGGAGGGGAAAACTGCATACTTAGTAGTAAAGTAATCTGAATATGTTCCCAGAATTTTAAAAAAAAATTTTGTTTTGTTAGAGGTTTAACACAGATTCAAAGGGTTATTTAGCACAGTCCTCTCCCACATATGTGGTTTTTACATTTCTTGAATAACATCAGGAGTAGGAATGTCACAAAATAGTAAGACAAGTTTTTTCAAGATATATGACTAAGCCTGAAGCAGGAATTACAATACTTGACACCTTACAGACAGCTTGCTATTTCAGAAAGTTTTGCAAGTTCAAGAAAGTTACACACTATTCATTGGGTAAACATTCAAAATTGCCACAGCTTATCTGAGCAGAACTGCTTTGTGATTAACACAACAGTAACCATCCATGTCGTATCTAGAGACTAGCTGAAGCATGGTGCAAGCCACAGATGAAAAAAATACATATCCCTTTCCTTGCTTCCACGTCTCTTTTGGGAGCAGTGTGGTATGAAGGTTTTATCAGAAAGACTGCAATAGCTTCAGAACCAAAGAAAGGAATGAGTTATAAAGGCCATTCCATACAAGTGCTACTAAAACTCAGCTTTATCATCTTTGAAAGGATCAACCTTTATTTCTGAAATTCACAGTCCATCTCTCTCCCAAGAACACATTCTCCTGGAGGGGACTTCAACAGTAGTGTTCCTGGTTTTAAGCACTGCAGGGTAGATAGCATTTCTGAATAACCTCCCTGGAGATGAGAGCAGAGTTAACTCCTGCCCTGTATTCTCATCTGTACAGTTGTATGGGGCAAATGAAAAGTGACATTAGCTGCCTGCTTGATGTTCCAGTATGGGCAGTAAGATGTGAATAAAACTAATCTGTCCTTGACCAAATTAGAAACGGGTAGCCATACATGCTTAAATGTACACCAGTAGACTTAGTAAGTGAGGGCAGAAAGTAAGCAGCAACTTACGAGATTGCCATCATCACCCAAGAACTTGGTTTATAAATAACAGCCACTTGGCAGCAAGCCAAAGGGTAAGAGACAAAAAGATTAATCGCCAGTAAAAGGACTTGGTAGCATCGCTTCTCGTGGAAGAAAGTACAAATTACAAGTGACTAGATGCCTCTGCAACATGCAATCAAGTAGTACGTAGTTGTGCACACTTTGGAGAGGAAAGGGCTCTGAGGTGAGAGACAATTCAAATGTTTTTAATGGGGCAGGATGGAGGAGGGAAGCAAGAAGTCTGTGCCGCCAGAGGCACTGCACTGTTTGGGAAGCAGCAGCATTGCAAGCCCACAAAGGCTTACTGCTGAGCCAGTGTCAACATTTCTCACACTATAAATGCAGACAAGCATTATGAACAGTGAATAAATGTCCACAAAATGTACATATATGTTAACATATAAAACAACATTTACCTTTCTAAATAATTTAAGGAGGCTCATCTACAGCTGTAGTAAAATCCTGATCTTTGTCAAGATTTATGGAGAGACTACTATAGGGAAAAAGAACCAAAGATGCTGCTAAGAGAAACTTCTAGTGACCATGAAATAATCACTTCAAAAAGGAAAGAAAGAAATTGGATTTCTCCATCTGTTTTTCACCCAGTACACAGGAAACATATTTAGTTAATGCACTATCATCAGTAGAGATCAGTAGAGACCTTGACTATTCTTCCAAGTCCTAAGGCTGTCAGAGACAAGAATACCAATTTTGCCATCAGTAAATAAGTCAATATCTTAAATAATTCAATCAATTTAAGAATACAAGCCTGTAGCTAAAGATGTCACCATGAACAACTGGTCATGAAAATTAGAATTCTCTTTTCTTCCCTAGAAAAATGTCAGGTGGTAGACATTATTGTACTATCTACAAATAATTTTTCTTACTTTCAGTATGTGTGCTAATACAGATAACAAAATTCTAGCTCTGACCAGCCCACTTCCACACAGAGGGAAAAGTCTCCTACAACAGGATGTCTTCAGCTATAAATTTTTGTACCCTGTGATGAACAATGATGCGTTATAACCAAAAATAAGACCCAGATCCTGCCCTTAATTTACTGACTGCTTGGTCATGCATATGTGTTGCATGACACACAACAGAAATCTGCTGCAGAAATCCGGACCTCTGTACAAGAGCAGAAGCCCAGCAATAGGTTAGCAAAGCACACATAGCATGAGACCAATGCAGGATAGATATACCACGGAGCTATCAGGCCAGTCCTCTCCCAGGAACCCAAACTAATGATCTTTAAATTACTGAAAGTTTAGATTCTTTACTGTCATAACCTAAAGTAGAATTCAGCCTTCAATTTACCCTACTCATGACAAAACATAGGTCACCTTGCTCTTTTCCTTCTTCTTCCTTCTCCAGCTGTGAAATGAGGATTAGCCATAGGTAATCTGGACCCCGGGTTTTGCAGCAGAGAGATGAAATTGTACCTGGTGCTAGAAACATTTTGGAAGCTGGAAGCCTCCTATCTGCCAGTCTGTCATGATCTCTTTTCTACCAGCACTAGAAAAAAGACTTGTTGTGACACCAAAGAAGAAGGGAGACAATTTTATCTTATATGCCTACTTATAAGTTTGATTTTGTTACCTTTCAGGCTTTGTCACAACTTTGCTGTTACTCTCTACAATTCTGCAAGAATTCCCATACAAAGTCAAAAGTTCCTGTTTTACATGAGTATTTCAAGGCTGAAGCAATACTCTGGAGCTGAACACTGCATCCCATACCTCCTTAGACACTTGCAGTCACTGCTGACTCAACATAAGGAGATGGTTCACTCAGGGGCTAAGAGTCATAACAATAGCTGCAGTGGCTGCAGAGAGCTGGACCTGAAAGCAAACAGGTACAGAAGGGTTGTACATCCACCTCGTTCTTCCCCTTGTTTTCGAACACATTGCAACGTAGCCCCTTTGGGGCTTGTCCTTTGCAAGGCAGACGGTAAATCCATGTAGCAAGTTGTTACCCTGTGTCTTTAATGATGAAGTAATCACTCATTATCATAAGCATCATGAATTTCATGAATTTCATGAAAAACATCTTATCTATGGATTAATAGATTAACAAAAGATTTATTTCAAGCAACCTCCTGATTTGTTACCTTCTGATATTTAGAAGTAAAGAATTTCTAGTTCACTCCTGTTAAAAATAGTCTCACACTCAGCATTGCCCGAAGTGTAGGGACTTTTAGCCAGGATTCTTTTGAGTAGGTAATCCAGAAAAGAGACAGAGGCTTCCTCAGTGGAATCAAAAGAGGGGAGGGGGGAAGATAACCACATTGCCCAGAACTTTCAGTAAGAATAGGTGAGCAACATAAACTAGAAGGCACTTCCCACATACATGGCCACATCCATCTGACAATGAAGCCAAAAGGCAAATGGCATTGCACCTCCTGCCAACTCATAGCAATAACTTTTCTCACAAACAAAAGAGATCTCTGCTGAAAGGCAGCATGTAAAAAAACCCCCAAAACTCAACACCAAAAAACCTCACACCTGTTGAATTCGAAACAGTTTTGATTATGCTGCCCCTTTATATGTGCATCGAGGCTGCTCTTTTACTTTGGTAGTATTTCTGTGTTCCCTTGTCAGCAGTAAGGTTTAAATGAAAAGGCAGGAAAGCTTGAGACTTAATTCCTTCATGTTTCCCATCCACTCTCCTTGCCACTCTGAGCAAAGGGAAGAGGGGCTGGAGCAGCCAAAGGAACAACATGCACAAGTGAGAAGACCTGTTAAGACCACATTTTAACAGTAAACGCTATACATGAGTACTTTTGGAAAATCATAGCATCCAGTATGTAACAAGAGGGTGCAATAGCTGTGGTTGGCAGTCAGACCCAGCAGCCCAGTATTGACAGGAGCAGTGAATGCAGCCTGGTGGCTTACAGGACTTTCGGAAGGAACTGGGTGCATTTGCGGGATCTTGTGGGGAAGTGTTTAGGTACTTTGAGATCTTAATGAGCTTAACATTCGTTGTTTTTAACGGCAGCTACTTTTTAAAGAATGTTAGGGGAACAACAGTGTATAAAAGTCACTTTCTTGGAGTATTTTAGGGGTTTTCTACATATCAAGCAGTTGTAGATGGTATATCAAAATCTTTTACAGTCTGAATCTTAGGAAGATCTCAGCCTGCACTTCAATTATTTATTCTCCTGCCTCCAACAAGTCCTATCTATATGCCAATGATACATGTCCTTGTTTTATGTGTAAAATGTGTCCAATCTGAGCTATAACCATGTCATGAAATTATGTATAGCACAGCTGTACTACACATACTGGGGGGTTTTCCCCATAGAAAAGAAAATAAGCTTATATGCAAAGAGATCAGATGAATCCCCTCTTTTGCCTTTACTACTTTGAATATACTAAACTGTAAACACTTACACAACATTTAAATAATATATATATCCTAATACTTGAAAGGGTGACAAGTATTATCAATAACAACTCTAAATACAATACGTTCTGGAAAGATTTCCAACTTTTACAAGGCTTACTAGGATTTACAAGCATGAGTTCAGGTGCAAGACATATCTAATACGCAAGACACACCTAGTAATATTCTCCTAGAGCTCTTCTCTGTGATAATTTACTCCTTTGAGTCCCTGTGAGACAGCATTCAAATCTCTCATAGGACACCCAGGCTTCTCAAAATCTCCAGACTGCTGGAAGAAGCAGTAGTCAGCAATGTTCACAACTGTACACAACTTCAATCCTCTTCTTCACTGGGAGTTTACAGGCTAAATTATTCAAAACCTGGCAAAAGGGGACTGATGAGTTGCTTCCCATCTAATTTCTTTCCCGTCTGTCCTCTCTTCGTAAATGACTTCTTTCTCTCCTTTGAGGTCCCACTATTCAATGACAAAAGGACAGAAACTATTGCTGTTGCTGAGCCCAATGCCATGCACATCCACGGGCTCAGTGGCCCTTGCTCAACCAGTCTACAAACACCCATTCAGTTCAGCAAGGTTAAAAGCACAAAACACTCCTCAAGCAAAAATTGTGCATCCTCTACCTCATTCTTTGGCCAATTTATGCTACTTCAATACCCTGCTGCAAGCATGCTGGTTGCTATTGTTTGATTAAGGGCTTCATGGATTTCATTGCAGGAGGCTTTCCTCTGAGCTGACTGTAAACCAGCACATCAGCACCTGGTGGCATGACTTTCATTATATTGACCCATCTTTAAGTGTTAGCACCATGGCAGGAGACACGTGTAAGATTGTGCTGGCCATTTTAACTCTCTAGGAAAAACTAGTCAGATAAAGTGATCCAGGGAAGGGCTGTTTGATTCTTAAAAGGAAGTCATTTACTGGGGAAGAGAATCATTTATTTGTTGCTCAGAGGAAGCACTAATCCTACTAAAGGTAGTGGGCAACAAATAGAAGAAGGCTGAAATAAAACATCATTGATGTAAGTCTGCCAAACAATCCCTACAGCCCAGCTGTCCAGAGTACTGCACTCCAAGCATAATTTGGTGAAGCCAACCCGCCTCATTTGCAAGACCTAGGCTAGCAAATATTCTCATTCTCTGCAGATGCAATCAGTGGGAGAGGAGGAGAGCTGACACTGGACTTTGAGACTAAGGGACATGTGGTTTCTAGGACAGAGCATCTAGCACCTGTCATGCTGTGAAAAGACCCAGAAGGGTGGAGGCATCAGAGGGGTGAAGGGTTTAAATTCCCCAGAAGCACTAAGAAATGGTGTTGCTTCCTACTCCAAATTATTTTCTAGAAACATATTTATTGTCCCATCTCAAGAGTTCAGAAGAGTTTTTGTTCATTAGACAGTTCATCAATACACGAGGCTCTGAAGCCAGGCTCTAACAGCAGAACTGGGTTTTGTCCACCTCCTGACTCTAACTCAGGATAACCTGATCACAGGATTTCCTAGATTGGAAAAGACCATCAAGTCCAATCATTAACCTAACACTGAGAAGTCCTCGATTAAACTGTATCCCTCAGCACTATGTCTACACAACTCTTAAACACCTCCAGGGATTTGTGACTCCACCACTGCCCCTGGACAAGCTGTTCCAATGTCTGATCTTGAGCAAAATAAATAGCAGCCAGTGGACTGTCTGAGAGGAGAGGGTAGAATCATAGAATTGTCAGGGTTGGAAGGGACCTTAAAGATCATCTAGTTCCAACCCCCCTGCCTTGGGCAGGGAC
>WUAM01000071.1:6625202-6647911 GCA_024336885.1 Actenoides hombroni | reverse complement strand
CTCATGGTGAAGAACTTCTTCCTAATGTCTAACCTGAATCGACCTATCTCTAGCTTTAATCCATTCCCTCTAGTCCTGTCACTGCCTGACAGCCGAAAAAGTCCCTCCCCAGCTTTCTTGTAGGCCCCCTTCAGATACTGGAAGGCCACAATAAGGTCTCCCCGGAGCCTTTTCTTTTCCAGACTGAACAACCCCAACTCTCTCAGTCTGTCCTCACAGGAGAGGTGCTCCCTCCCAGTAGGAAGGAGAAAGAAAAATCAAATAAAAACCCAACACCAAATCTTATCCCTTATCAGGTGTTCTGGAGCTGGACTAATCTGTTTGATGCCTTCAGTTTTGACTCAAGCATCTTCATTCAGAATGGTGATGCTCTTGCTGTAACCAGGCTGGTAACAGAGCCTTTCAAACCTGTCACCAAGACATCACAGTGATACTCCATCTGCTTCTCAGCTGTGGTTTTTAAGAGACACCACCCACTCCAAGGGAGGTATCAGTCTTTGAGAACTGAGAGCTAGACACAGCCACTTCAGGGACTGTGCCCTGCACTCTGCACCGTCTGTGGTATTCCTGGCAGAGAAAAAAAATAATACTTAATGAGTTGAGAATGAAATCATGCAATACTTTGTAAAAGTAGTTTAAGATATTTTCAATACCAGTGGCTCAGAGGCAGAGATACTAAGGTAACCAATCTATTTCATTAAAAAAAATTTAAAAATCTGCCAGGCTTCCCAGCAGATTTAGCACACAGAGATTGGGCAGTTTTCTACTGCTCTTTATCCTCCATTACCAAAGGTTTTAAAAGCCAAAAATATTTTCTCTCCTTTAAGAGAAGACAGCTGTGTGCCTTACAGGACTAAATAGATTACCTTGCCATTTCCTGCAGGCAATCACAGCGATTTAAGTGCATAGTGCTGTCCCTTGTCTGAAGTTAAACACAAACGTTTCCAGGAGGCAGTAAATCTAGAGCCTCACTGGGGAGGGGAAAAAGCAGTCATGAGAGGAAAAGGTTCAAGCACATAATAAGGAAAATGCTCCTAAGCAGGCAAAAGTTTCTCAATATTCAGGAGAGTATGGGAAGGGAGGGATCCCTATGGAGCTGTATCCCACAGTACAGGCTGTGGCTGTAGAAAGAAGAAAAAAAGCAAAATCCTTGTTCTTTGTAACAACTCCTGAGGGGAGCGACACAAACAGGGCATCCTCATGCTGGGATGGTGCACTTTCCAGGAAGGTTGCTCAGCTGCTTTCCCACCACCACAGGCGTGCACATACAAAGCCACTGAAAACCTTACCTTCTAACAAGGAGCAAGAATAGTTAGTACCACCAAACAAAGGGAAAAAAGTCAACCAGGAAAAGAGACAATAAAATACATATAATATAATAATATAAATAATAACATATAAAACAGTCTTGTTCCTCCAACTCAAGTTATTAAGCATGTCAGCATACGCACTAGAAAGCACTCCTCTGCTCTCTTCATATCATTTTGAAGGTGGATTTTATGTTTGGCGCTCCTGCTGATGTAAACACCTCTGCTGGAAAATACAATCAGTAGGCAGGTCACGGAGCACCACTGAGAGTAGAGGGGAAGATGACAAGCAAAGTGCAGGCTGAGGCAAGGAAAATCTAGAGGCTTGTTCTGTGTTCTTACCCATCCATTTCCTCCGGGAGGTAGGACAAGGCATTTAGCCTTGCTATACTTTCTTTTCTCTTTTGAAAGAATAAGATATAATATGAAACTCTCTGATACTCAGAATCGGTTTGTAAAGGGCTTTAAGATAATAGAGGCCTATAAAAGTAAAGTCTTTTGGTTTTTTGGTTTTTTTAAATATGTATTTATTTTCTCCATGTATGGACAATAAAGCTGCCAGATCCACAAACCAAGGGGTAGCAGTTCTATCCATTTCAACAAAATGGAACAGAATAGGTAATCCTGAAGAGAGATGTCCATCACACACAGCATGGGTAACATTTGTCCTGCCTCTGGCTGTGAAAACACAGAAGCAGAGAGAAGGTACAAGATCATGTACAATATACTGCCATTCTTCAAAGCACATTGTTTACAAACTGAAACGAGTATTTTCAAGATGCTAGCAGCATCATGTAAATTAACTTGGACAGACTCATAGTAGGCCATTTCAGGACAGACAATCAGCTCTTTTCAAACAATTGAGTTCTGTCATGATTAATAATATCTGACAAATCAGAGGTTGAAAAGGTAAGAACAGGATCATTATTGATGATGAGAAAATAGGTTTGCAATTTCTTATACAATGATGAATGAAAGCACTACGCCTAGAAATAAAGCTGTCTATAAGTCTAATATTGAACAAGTACATAATGGTCTTGCCAGACAGCACATACTTGTTTACACTAACTGCAAGAAACAGTACTAAACCTCAGTGTGGCTTTAGGCTTCTGGAAATCAATAGTGCCAAACTGAGATTGTCCTGTAATGAACTAGATGTCAGTTGTCAAGTTCTCTGAGACAAAGTGCTGCGCAATAGCATTCTCCCAGAGGGCACGACCACAGTCCTCAATCATAGATCTGCACCTTGAATCCCACACAGTAGATGATTTTGGGACCCTCATGTTCCCGTGTTCCCAGCCTTTGCTGCCAGCTGGGTGACATTCAGTACTGTGAAGGAGGAACTTCTTGACTTTGAGGGTGGCAGAACACTGGAATGGGCTGCCCAGAGAGGTGGTGGAGTCTCAGTCTCTGGAGACATTCAAAACCCATCTTGATACAATCCTGGGCAACCTGCTTTAGGCGAACCTGCTCTGGCAGGGGGGTTGGACTACGTGATCTCATGAGATCCCTTCCAACCTCTACCATTCTGTGATTCTGTTCAGTCACTTCCAGCACAGGGGAATCATAAGACTTTCCTTGCACACTTCCTGCACAATAAGAATTAATTACAAGCAGAGAAGAGCAGGACCAAATCAAAATGCTGCCAGGCAGGACACCTGGGAGGCACTGGGTCAGAAAAAGGTTGCGATGTTCACCTGTTGGATCCAGAGAGGCCCTGGAGCAAGTCAAGGGCCAGATCACTGCTGCCCGAGTGTGGTTTCGGTGTTGCATTGCTGTTAAACTCATTCTTCCCCACCAGAGTAGCAGTGGATGCTTTGGTAATTCATAGTGGCTAACAGACTCCACAGAAAGGAAAAGGGAACATTAGATCTCTGACCTAGAATCTCACAGACTTATCCTTCTTGTTAATTAATACACTAGCCTGCAGCTGCCTTACCCTCAATTTTTACAGCATGGTAGCCAAAGAGGTCCTTTTAGAGTAGAAGGACAGTACAGTAGAAGCTAACACTCCTCTGACTGCAGCTTTTGAGTAAGGACTCCATCTGTGTGATACATAACACATTCACCTGGCCAGATAAATTTTATCATGAATTACTATTGGCATTTCATTATACAGCTCCGAATTTAACTATGAGAAAAGGAAAGCAGCAAGTCTCTTCAGGATTTTTCTGTTTGTCTTTTGTTTTTAAAAAAGTCAGTCTCAGTTCTTAAAGGAAACAGGGCTGTTTAAGGATGCTGTTCCAGTCCAGAAAGCTCTGGAAGAAAATTAGCTGGCCATATCTTCATTTGCAGTAGGGTCTAGTCTTCTGTAAAGTGACTTGCTCACATAAAATAGACTTAATTTTCCTATCTTTTTAATCACAGAATAGAAGAAACAAGTTCTTACAAGCATAATGCTCAATTGCCAAAATTTTGTAGATGACATGAGCTACTAAATGTAGCCATAGCCATGAACTGACACTTTGATCTGGAAAATACTCTCAGAGCCTTCATTTTCTTAAACGTTGTTTCAATAGGCTATCTGATACAGGTCATTCTTCCTTCCCTGTGGTAGCCCACCTTCCACTGCACTAATGAACAGATTCTGCCCAAAGGAGTCTGCTTTCAGCTGGGCTTTGCAGAAGCTAACCAGAAAAGCAGACCAGAACCTTGTACTGGCCTACACAACTGGTACTCTCCATCCGGCAGCTATTACCTCCTGCTGTACTGGAGCATGCAACTGGGAAAAGCAACTACTAGCCACAAAAAGAACTGAGAAGTATGTTTCTTTCTAACTGACTTTCATAATACGCTTACTAGCTGTATTTATGAAGGTTTTAATATCTCAGATTATTTACAGCTGAAAACCATTTCTTACTGATCGCTTTATTCTTATGCAGTATGTTGTTTCAAACAGCCAAAATCGTCTTCAGAACAAAATTAATTTGTGTCAATTTATAGTCTGGTAATGTAAAAAAAAAAAAAAATATTACTTGCAAGTTCTAGCAAAACTGTCTTAAAAGATGCAAGTTTGGGTTTTTTTCCTGAAAAAACATATGCTGCCCTTTGTTTACAACTAAAACAAACTGCAGCTACATTCACTTTGAAGACCACATGCAACAGCTGATGCCCAGCTCAATCAATCATATTCCCCTTCTAGTAAAAGCAGATCTTACAGAATCTGATCTTCTATAAGAAAAAACACAAAGACATATTTCCTCTCATGTTACTCTAAGATATTTAAATTTATGGAAAGCTATTTGTGGCAGCTATCGATGGCTTTCTGGAACTGGTGCACATTGTATTAATCAGAGAACAGTACTTCTACAGCAATTGTCACGTCACATCTCAAAAAAAAGGGTGAAGTCATCGGTTTCTATATTTTCTATTTCCTCAGTAGTATCTTGTCTTTCCATTCACCCAACTCTGAACGGCCAAGATAGGAAGATGGCATTCTTTATTTAAGCTCCACAGAATTGTTGATTGCATGGCCATTAAAGCTCTCTGAACTGATGCTGCCAAAAGATCTGCATTATTATTCCTGCTTCTCCTACTGACCCACAGCAAGGCACAACTAGGTACAAATTTAAGTATTCCCATTTTCCTAGGACATCAGTTTGCCAAGGAAGTCCGGTTTATCTCTGCTGGAAGCCTTTCAAACAAACACAGCCACCACTGCCCTGCTCTGGCTGCTACCACCAACCACACAGAGGGAGGAAGCCCATGTCTCACCCCAGCACAGCTGCTGCTATCGCCCCTGCCCTGACAGAAGCAGCCCAGCGGGTCCTCTGACTTTCCAGTGCAGCTCAGTTCCTCCCCTTCGCCCTGGAGGCAGCATTAGTCACACTGTTTCCTATGCTTCATAGGAGATCTGAGCCAGCTTGGTGATGCCATGAGCTGCTTGCCCATTCTGAATCATACCTTTACCCCCAAAGGGCTACAGAAAGGCATCGCTCGTGTTTGCTCTGCTCTTCTAAATGCTTCTTTTTAGCACACCTCATAACATAGAAGAAATTGCTGGAGTCTGACAAGCATGAAGGACTGGGGAACTTGCTTTGGGGGAAAAAACACACAACAGGGAGACTGGCCTTCAGGCTGTAGGCTTCTCTATTTGCACCAGTCCATGCTGAGACCGCAATGATCCAAATGCAGAGCCAAGCCGCTCACATTTTTGAGTTTGAGGAAGAAATGCAATGTTTATTTTGAACAAGTAAAGCAGTTTCTGAAGAGACGTGGAAATGTATATTAAAAAAAAAAAACAACACACACATTAAAAACACACAAAAAAACCCAACAAACAAAAAAACCAACCCAACCCAAATCAAACAACCAAAACCAAACCACCACACATCATGAACCAACCAACACTCTTCTTCCCAAAATGACCATTTTAGTATCCCCGTAGAGAACAATATTTAAAGCATTATGTGAAAACACTTCATTCCCCTTTCAAAAGGACTACAAACAGCTACATCTCCTCATTCTGCACCTCAAACTGGATAGCACAGAAAAGACAGGTAAACATCATGATTGAACCATTTTGACTTCCAAAGTCTTTTTTGAAAAATGTTCGAACTTTTACCATTTCTAAGACTGAAACTTGTCAGTCACAACCCCCACGTTTCTTTATGCTTTGTTCAAAACACAAAATATGTAATTTATTCTGTTAAAGAACTTTTGCAAATCTTTCAAAGCATGAGCAAGTTCTGCCTTATTTCACTTCTCTTTTGTACAAGTTCTGAATAGTGTCAGTGTGCTCTGACTTAGAAATACTGCAATGATCTGCTCTAAAGGTGAGGGGGCATTGGGATGGAGTTTGCTTTTCCCCCACTTCCTTCCCTGACCTGACCACCCTATGATACGAGCTAGACGACTCCAGAACAAAATTGAGCTTAGGAGAAACCAATAGTGCTTCCCAATTAAAATTTCTTCCTAGCCCTAAGCATGTTGATTTTTTTTTGAGACACAGAATTAGCACTTCTATATTGCAAGCAGGCCCATATATAACTTGTCCTGCTACTATAACAGTGTGAAGATAGGATGTGAATTCTCAATCTTCAACAAATGTACCCCAGAATGAGAAAACGTGCCCACAGTCAATTTTCTATGTACTACATGAACTCTATTATCAGCTTTACATACTTTATTTGTAGTTGGCTTATTACTGAAAATGTCATTTAAAAATAGTTATTTTAAACATTTCCATTAGATACCTAATGGATTGCCTAAACCAGTAGTCCAGCAAATTAAAAAAAAAATTCATCAAGCCAGCAAAACATGCTTGCTCAGCAAATTTCTCTCCTGATTTGTCCTTAAGGATCACTTACTTTATATATATGCACATGCACACAAAGTCCTTCTAATAATCTCCCTTTCCCCGTCATTGAGCATTAGCTGTAGGCAAGCTTATATTCATTATATCAATGAAATTGTCTATACTTTAATACCTTCCACAAAAATTAAAGCACTAAGTCATTCAATGGCTGCTCTAAAACCGGCTACATATTTGTTACAAAAATGCATAAAACAAATATTTAGTGTGCTGTTAGCGTTTCAGGCTACAGCACTACATTAATCAGCTTTCTTGTACAAATGAGATTTATAGGATTCAAAATAGAGAGAATAAGATAATTGGAGAATTGCTACTCTGTTAATGAGCCGATACCATTACTGCAGAACTGACCATGATTACTGCAGAAATCCTTGCTCACCTAAGCTGCACTGTAATATCCCAGATGGTATTCTAGAATCTTGGACTGTCCTCCAAGAAAAATAAGGTTCAGAGAGGGTCTTCATCATCCTGTAACTCTTAAACTCATCAAGGAATTCATAGAAAAATAATATGACAAGAATTTTTTTATACATATATATATAAAAGACAAGGATAATTAATATGACAACCCCAGTGTGATCTGAGATCACCCACTTAATTGCTAGCTCCTGAGGACAAGCCAACTCGGAGAGTATTTGCAAAGGAACTAAACAGTTTGAGGAAGGCTCAAGCAGGGCACAGTGCTCAGGTACAGTGGGTTTGGCAAAGATACTGCAAGATATGAAACTTCCTATGTTTCTGGGGGCAAAAGGTTGTTGTCTGGGGACAAGAAGTCCCTGCCAGTCATCCTTTATAAACACAAAATAACTGCAGTGTCACTCCCAAAGATCCCCTTTCCCATATACAGTGCTGTCATTGTGATACAGGAGCATGAAGATGAATGGAACAGCAATTTGGAAACTCTTAATTGGATAGAAGCATTCATTTTATTACTTGAGGAAAAGTCTTTTGCTTACCAGCATTATCAAAACTGTCATAATGAAGGAAATATTTACATCTCCCCTACTAAAACAATGCTTCGTGCAAGCCTAGTAGCTGTAACCTTTAAATCCCAATCTCTAGGTCAAAGGAACGAGCAGAAAATTGCAGTAAATTGTCAGACAGCTCTTTGAGATTGTGCACAAGACAGAACTAATCTGATGATGAGGGGGTGAAAATTTGATAAGCTTTTCTGAAGCAGATGTTTCTTCAACCATCCCCCCCTTTACACTGGTAAAACAGTTAATATAATCTCAAATCTGGCAAGAAACTTTAAACAAGTCAATTGGATGTTTCCTGCAGAGAAAGTTATAAAATATTTCTGGATGAACTGAGGAATAAAATTATATAAAACATTGCTTGATTTAATACATTTTATACAGAGTTAGGAAAATTAGTCTAACTGATCTGAAGCTACCAGAAGCCAGTCTAGCCACATTACATCACCAAAAGTAACTTTCTATGGCTGCTTAATTAAAAAAAGGCTAAGAACAAACATGACTTCAAATAAATACAGATTGAGCAGCAAAATCCCTCGAAGGCTGTTGCAAGCACCAGCATATTAGATCAGCTAAATCGTAAAGAGAGTGAAAGACACGGTGCCACTGTGCACCAGCTTCCCATAGCAGAGCCTGTACCAGTAACACTCAGAACTGCCATTTTAAATTAAGGGTGCAAAGGAGCTTCTCCACATTATTCATGTATCGCTTCAGAGGAAGGATATCAGTTACTGGAAATAACTCCCAATAGCATGAGTGTGAGAAGAAGAAGGTAACAGAAAAAATCCATGTGGTGAGGATGTCTCTGAGACTGTCTCACCAGACCTTCATGATGTGAAATGCTGTCCTGGGTAAAGTGGTGGCAGACAGGGTACTAGTAGCAATGCAGAAGGAGTGGGTGCCTCCTCACTGCATCTTGCTTGGCTCAGGGCAGGCTGGAAAACATGAGCTGGGAACACCAAGCCATGGTGTCTGAGAGGACCAGAGAGCAGCTGCTCGGAGGAGAGATCCACCACTTCATTCCATCCCAGCCAGTTTTGACTTTGGTGAGGGCACATGGCATGCAATGAATTCTCAGAAGTCACACCAGCAACACATGAGGTTGAAAAGGGTGATTTTTATGCAGGCTGCCTAGCCCCTAGCAGCAGGAGTCCCATCTTTGGCTCCAGGTATCCCTTTCAGGATATGCTGTTTCTCACTACCCTCTACAACAACTTCTGATACCACCCTATGCCCTGCCCAGTGCTACCAGAAAAGAGACCTATTCCTTTTGTATATTTGTGTGTGTAGACACACACACACATATGTGTATATATACATTCTTCAGTTTTATATACATACACACAGTGTTTGCACATAGGCATACACTTAAAAATCATGAGGAGCATATGCCTCACTGTAAAAGTTCCAGGTCTTCAAATGCCAAGGTCTCCCTAGTGATCCCAAATACTCACATATTTGCTGCAATTTCCCTTGAGAGAAACTTATTTCATCCCAGAAGACATTTATTAAGCAGCTGAGACTTCATTTAGGGCACTTTCTAATTAAACTACCAATCTTCAAAGCTTCTGTCTTCTAAGACTCATTGTTCTTTGCTTAAGATAAGAAGGCAAACACAATTCATTGTCTTTATAGACACACATATTGGATTAAAAAAAAACCCAATAAATTTTATATATATATATTTAGCAGCTTGCAATATCAAATCCTTGAAGTTAGAAATGCTTATATAGTTTAATACAGAGAAATAGCCAGCCTTTGCTATGTTAGACACAGGACCTCAACACATCCCAATGTCTATGGCATGTTCTAATAACGTATAAATTATTTGAGATTTTAATTATATGTAGACTCGCTAGAAGTTTTTAGTTTCATAAACTGGGCCATTACTGCCTGAGATTTCCGTATACTCATTTATAAGAAACTGATTATTACAAACAGGATAAAATCCAAGTGGTACCATACAGTATTTTCCAATTAGAAGAGAGAAAGATAGGGAGAATTTTAATGTCAGAAGAATTATAGGAAAGCACTTACCTTATAAGCAAGGAGTTACATAGATGGGGTGAAATGAAATGAAGCCTCAGTCTCCTATTGCCTTTCCACCAAGTTCCCTTTTACATGCGTGTAAAGCCAGCTGGTGAAGCCCTATGGAGAAAACTCCCCAAGAGAAGTAATCTTGACATTAACATTACTACAAACATCCTGCAAAATACTTCTTGCAAGCCCTTGCTCTACTGGCTATCTTCACTGATTAACCATTGCAGCGCTGACATCCCCACAGCTTTTAAGCACTTCTACAACCTTCTTGGACCACTGTGTAACACCACTACAGACAGGATAAATATTCTACTTGGAAATCTATCTGCCAACTTTCTATTATTGGTATCTTGGGCAGGATTCATTTCCTCTAGCTCTAGAAGTCCAGGTTTCAGATTTCTAGATGTGTATTAGTCTTTCTAATCCCCCTTTATAACCAGTGGAGAGAAATAAGCACCCTCAGGCATAATTCATCCAACTCATCCAAAACATCTACTTAAAGATGAGAGTTAATGTGCCTTAGAGATGCCTGCTTCTCACGTAGACTGACAATTCAAGATTATATGTCTGCATTAAGTACAATAAATTCCACCATTTGTGTTTTAAAGCAGCAATTTTCCCCCCCACACTCCTAACATGGAGCATGACACACGGGTACTGAAATCTTATGCAGTCATAAGGGGAATCAGTACACGACAGCATGCTACAGAGTTTGCCCTCTAAAGAGCTGCTCTTGTTTTGAGAGTACAGACTCAACATTTCCCAAGAGAAGGAAATAATCAGTTTACTCTAATTAATGTGGCTGAACATGTGTACTAAAATGGACTTCCTCTATTTTCCACCCTTATCTCCAATAATTTGACAGAATACTTCATGTTCTTAGGTGTCTATTTCAACCCAAACCACTCTCTGGATAGCAGTTGTAGCTAATTGGTTTGTCTTCATTTACTTCCAACTTGCTCTCTAATGCTCCAGCATGGTACTTTTTTTTTTTCTTTAATTTTGAACACAGCAGAAGGCCATCCTGCAAGAAAAGCTTCTCTGAGCTTCCCCATGAGGCTTTCAAGCCACAGTTCATGGATTGAGAAGTAATGGGAGGACATACACCACCTCCAGCCATGCTAGAGGTGCACAAGGCAGCTGTCATTCCTACCCACTTCCTGAGTGATTAGGTTTAATGCTTTTGACCAGTGCAGACAAGAAGACAGGGTGCCAGCTGAAGCTTGCCCCTTTGGGATTTAGAACATAGGTGGCTGCTAGGGCCATTTCTCTTGAGCTTTTAAATGGGAATTTCCCAGAGGGAACACAGAGAGGTTGCTTTGGGAACCAGCTGACTTTCCCAGTCCCCAAGTCCATCTTATTTAGTGTCATTAGTACAAAGACAGACACAGATGGGTTTTATTTAATCCATACACTCAAGCAAGGTCCCACTGCATTAGAATAAATATTAATGGTGGACTTTTCTCCACCACCAGCAGCTTAAGCCTAAGGATAGCTTTCTCTGGTGGGGGGGGGGGGGATATATAATTCTGTTACTTTTAATCCTTCATCCACCTTCTGCCAAGAAAGACAAGCTTACTCAGTGTAAAACATGGAGGTAAAACTCAGCCTAAGAGAGGAAGGTGTTAGTGTTAAATGTGCTTGAAGACAGACTACCAACTCCACAGATTGCTTCAATTTTCTTTCCTGAACTTCATATGCGTAGTTTGCCTGCTGAGGTGCTAAGTGCAGTAAGGATAATGCCAGATCTCTTTTGTGGCCCATATGCAAGCATGTGGCATGTATAATCTGCCCCAGAACAACACTGGTGATGCCTCATCCCTTCCTGGGTCATCTGCCATCCTTGGCAGAAATGTTCTTTCCTGGTCCCACTGCTTTCAAACACTCCCTCTTGCCAACAGCACTGAAATCAAATATGTGCCACAGTTTAGCTTCAGCCAGATGAAGTGGAAAAAGGATTGACTTTCTAGTTAAGCATCAAGTTAATTTCACAAGGAGGAGAACATGGCCCATCAAAGCATAGTTATTTTCAGCTACACTCTTGTTTCTGGAAAATTAATTTTCTTACTAGAGAAAACACGACTTGGAGAGAAAGCTTACAAAAATTATTCTTCATTGATACATCCCTGAATTACAGATTTTTCTGTAAAAGACCTTCAAACTGTACCTCTGCTTTGAGTACATGAAAACCGACAGACCTCCTTCTGTCTTATTGCCCTTAAACACATCAAGGTGTACTTTGGCAAAGAATTTTTCAACTGGCTTTACCTAGAGAAAAGTTTACAGCTGCTGACCAGCTAAACTGTCTTTAAGTTATTTATATTCTCTTCTCTTGCTGCACTAGCAACTAAGAAAATTACTGAAGCTTTATACAAGGCCTAGTGAGGATTTTGCTTTGCCACGTCTGAATCCATGTTCTTAAGAGTTTAAGGCATTTAAACTTAGGTGCCCTTTCCTTAGAGAAGACACCTTTTGGCAGGGTGATTGTAATGAATCAATGAACAGGTTCAGCATTTGATTTCAAATCACCCTGCACATCCATCAAGGGTCCTAAGCACTGGTGCTTTAGGAAAGCAGGCATTTTATAACTGCCTGAACAGCAGCTGTCTGGGAGACAAAGTGCTTGCACCCTCAAAAACTCGTCTACAGTTTTGCACCTGGGTAAAATCATAATTGCTTCAAGAAAAAAAACAAAGAAAAATTATAACAGCTAAGTACCACTACGAAAAGCAAATCATTCGTAATAGCAAGCTCCTTGTCTCAAAGGACTTTTCAGCATCCTAAATGCCCATTTTATTTCCATCATATTCTCTAGGCTTAATATATCGACGAGGGTTTTCAGTGTTCCTCCTTACATTTGTAAGACTTGCACTGTACTGTATTCATCAAAAGAAGTCCTCAAGAAGTTCAAGCAAGAGCTAACAAAGCCATCTGCAACTTTTCAGTGCACTTCCGGTGGGTTTCTACCTTATGAATCAGGAGCACTGGACCTGAAAAAACAAATCTCCTACCCAGGAAATGTATCAGAAATTATTTGCTTCTGGGTTCTTTGCTGCAGAGCTAATGGACAGTGCTCATTGCTCAGACTACTTGCAGACTGTACAGAGATTGGCAGGGGAAATGTAACCAACTTGCTGCTGCCTATTAGTATGGATAGGGAAAAGACATCCAAATGGGAGCATTTGGTCAAATTGCCCAGAAAAGTATTCTAAAAGCTGCATGAAACTGAAGACCGAGCTCAGCTTGTCCTCAAGACACTTTTGCCACTAGAGCAAAAGGAAAAGTACTTAATCTGCCTTTCCTGGAGCATTAAGTCATCCCTTTATTTTGACATTGCTTTGCAGATAAAGCAAAAGCCAAAAGTTGTCGTCAACTTCACTAGTTTCTGTGTTTCTAGTATGTAAGGAAGGAAATAGGGGGATGGGAAATATTCAGCTTCTCCCCCTGATCATAGATACTTTTGCCAATACTATCAAACATCTGAAAGGTTAATTACAAAAAAAACCAACCAAGAAACAAACAAAAAAACCCCACAATCACAGTTTCATTTACTGTTTGAAATCTAGCCCTCCAAACACAGAAAATCTGGATAATTAAAGCTATATCTATGTGAATTTTGCATTGCCACTCATTATTACTATCATAATTCTGTGTAATGAAAAAAGAGGTATATCATCTTTATAGAGAATGTTTATTTCATTAACTCCATATGTACAGGTAAGAAAATTGCAGTAGTGGCTAGATGAATAGGGGCACCATTAAGCCTAGATATTGAATATACAATTGAACAGATAAACACAGTCCCTACCAGAGTGTTTGCAATAGAGCAGGTGAGGAAAATACTATTAAACAATACTTAATTCTTTCAAATCACAACAATTTTACATACTTAAGCATAACTTATTTCCAAAGATTGATACACAGTTGCTTTAAATATTTAACCAAGATTAAGTGTCCTTTAAATATATGCAGGAAGTCATAGAGATGTGGAAGGGCTTTCTCAAGAAAATGGTACGTGAGATTATTTATTCTGTTTCACAGAGAATAGGAGAACTTTGAGCTTTTCTCTAGTCATAAACAGTGCTTTAGGAAAAGCAAGCAGTGGATTCTATGCCTTTTGGCTAAACTTAATAAATATAAGCAGTCTTGGTTGTCTTTTCAAGCTCTGCTATGTATGACTCTAGCAATAGCATTAGAAGCTTCTTTATAACTAGTAAAGCATAATGTTTAACCACACAAAACTAGGTCCAGAAGGAAGCATTTGGATTCCTCACCCACTACCAACTGAATCATTAATTCTCTAGCATCTCTAGCATATATATAGGAATAAAAATATTTTGATTCAACAGGACACAGGATTTGAACATGCCTTTACTGTTCTGATCAAATGGTCTTAAAGGGCAGTAGACTCCTAAATGAACAGCAAAGGCTTGAAACAGCAAGAATTGCACAGACTGACATTTTTACTATAGTCAGAAGAAAGTTCCTGTGCTCATCAGTCTCTTTTTTGATAGGTAAATGATCCAAATATTGCTTCTCCCAGGGGTCCCTAGCAACATTTGTGACATTCTTGGAGGCAGTTACTTTTTAGTCTACCTGCTCTGAGGCCACACTTATAAATATTTCATAGCACAGCTTATGAAAACTTTTCAATGACAACTGCCTTTTCTGTGACACACCTACTGCTGCTTTTACATAGCTGCTTTTAAAGTATAAGTGCAGTAATCATCCTCTCTGGCAGACTGAGAATATTGAAAAGGCCTATTCTCATATGTAAGTCGCTGTAACACCATTTTTATGATCAACCTGCAATGCAGACAGCACATGCAGCTGAAAAAGCCTGAAGTAGAAGAACAGCAAGTTAGTTATTAAGATGGAAGTGGCACAGTCACAGCGAAAAAACAAAGACTTCAGCTTCAGATTGGAAAATAACTGTCAAGCCATGGAATCAAGCAAATTAAGAGTCCCCTGCTAGCAATTTCCTGAACAGATACCTCTTATCAACAATTATATTGCAGACTTTTGTTTGTACAACACGTCAGTGATGTAGCCAAGCTTCCTTCTAACAGATACTTCTTACCCACACAAAAAACTCAAGCAAGCACACTCACCACAGCCGACTAAAAGGTCACCAAGTACCTCTTCTCTACCCTTACACATCAGCAAAAGAAGAGCCCCCAAGATACCAACTTCTTCCATTTTGAAGACTGGTCAATATCCTCCTAGATAGTCTGTAACAACCAACATAACAGCAAAAGATTTGTAATTACATTAGGCTGAAAAAAAACAACCAATTGCACTATTAAGAAACAATCAAACAGTTCTTTTCTTAAAGTCTATTAAGGCTAAAACAGACCGTAAGCCTTGGTCTGGGAAGTGTTCAGCCAGATAGGGAAAAACATATATGACACTGTCAGTGGCAACAGGGCAAGGAGATCCAGCTGGACTGTATCTGTTTTTCTGGCTGGGAGGAAATTTCTGGGGAGAAAGGACTGAGAAATAATTGCCTTGAGTTCAAAATGCCTGATATATCTGATAAACATTTTGTTGCATTTTGTTATTGCACCAGGAGGGGAGGAGAGAAGAAAGAAGGAAGGATCTGCCACTTCCCTGAATACAGCTCTGCTAACAGCAGTCCCCTGAAGCTCTAGTTATTTACTGCAGATTTGTTTCAGAGACCCAAACTTGCAGTAATCACTTGTCTTCACAAGGTTACCTCAAGCAATGTGCAAGCATTTGACCGTGCTAACATCTGTAAATACTGGGCATCATTATTTCAGAGTTTCTCTGCAGCAGGACTTTCTGGGGATCATTAGTGGCACTCCACACCATGGCATCTGAGCAACCTTTCATGAAATTAAATGTCTCCGATTAAACTAGCCCACAGTCAGACCAAAGGAAGAACAATTGCAAACTGTAACAAATTATTTGAGTACATACTTTCTAGCTTAAGTGTATTTTATTCCTCACTCCAGTCCTTCCATTCCAGGACTATCCCACACAGTTGACAGTTTTCAATATATGTACAAAGCACAAGTACTGCAATGTCCATTTTACGTAGAGAGACACTTAAGTAGTTCATTCACCCAAGATCTGGTACCTTTGCAGCCACAAAGAAACAGAAGGAACCCCATCACCCTGATTGGCACCAGCTGCTGGGCATCACAAGGCATGGGGGATCTTGGACATGCAGGACAAATGCTAAGGTGGCAAGGAGATGCCCTGGTGCATAAGAGTGAAATCAGTTCAGGGAGGCATGAAGATTCCAGCACACTTGCTTGATCTGTATTGCCCTCCTCCAGTATCCAACAGGGATCTTTCCAAAATAGTTTTGGTGCAGGCATCAGCAACTTCTAACTGAAGAACAATCTCTAGCGTTGAAACAAACTCATCTATTTCCTTAAGCCTGAAGAGGCTCACTTTGATACAGCTCTCTAAGACGGGCAGAGGGAAACCAGCAAAAAGGGCAGCCAAGTTCACTACATTGGGCAGAGACAGCTGCCTTTGCCATGCATTACCCACATGAATACCAGCTGCATCGTTGCAGAAGCAACATCTGCACAAAGAACATACTTCCTTCTTGCTATCCAACTTCAACACTGCAGGAAAAGTAATTATCTGTTAATCATCACAGAAGTCAGAAGCCAACATAAAAGCAGCAGATATATTTAAAAAAAACCAAAACAACTACACAAAACAAAAACCACAACAGACCTTGTCAGGTACCCATTTATCTAAATTAAAATCTCTACCCGTTTCAATGTAATAAGGAGCATAAACCTACTGATCCCATTAAATACAGCTGAAACACATCTTACAGCAATGCTTTTCATAGTAACAAAAGGTTAATCTAATGATCCTGTACCGTATTTGATGGCTGTTAAAAGTAGTCCAATTTTATTTTGGGGGTTGGTTTGTTGTGGGTTTAGGTTTTGTTTTGGGTTGGTTTTGTTTTTCTCAGGGTTAGTTTTGGTTTGCTTCTTTCTTTAGTATTCTTCTGCACTTCCTTTCCATGTCGTATCTCATCTCCAGCTGAGACATATAAAACATATTCATGACATTTAAAGGTCTGCAGTATTTTTTCCCAGTGCTAGATGAAAACAATAGGAAAGCAAGGACTTCAGCACATTTGAGTATTATTCCTTCCTACAGCACTACATGAAATCACATGTTTTCTTTAAGCTCCTATGCTGTTTGTTATAAGTTTTATTAATCAAAATCTGGATTTTGATTAGTTGATTAATAAACAGTTATGTCTATGAAGTTTTCTTCCTTGCAGTGCTGCATACTTTCTAGTGAATTGAGAGTATTGACAGTCAATACTGTGGTCAAACCAGGTCATACTGGAGTAATCAAAAGAAAAACATATATAGGTACAATGTTAATAAAACGTGATTTCCAACACAAAAGAATCTAAGATTTTAGGACAAAGTTAGCTGCATGGCGTAAATTAGCTACTAATGCCACCTAATGAAAAAAATCATTATCAGAAATAGAGAGAACAAAGCAACTAGAATAAATTATTTGCAGAGGAAAATATTGTGATTGCTTGCCTGGGTCTAAATCAATCCATTTGAATTATCAGAAAGGATAATACATGTTGCAGTAGAGATCAAGCAACAGCAAACCTGGGAACTGCAGCTAATGGTGTTGGAACTTTTCAACCCCATAACCCAGGGCTAAACAGCTACAGATAGAGCTTCTGAGTACAGGCAATATATTTGATTTCTTCAGACACTGGCAACAACATTCATTTTACCTGTTCCAACAGCTTTTTCTAACATAGCAGGTCACTAGCCAGACCCTCCAGGCTCAGTTATCCCCCTGCTAATCAGGAGCTGTACATTGGAGGTGGAGAGGAATGTGCATCTCTTGCACGTCAGCACTTGGGCAAAGACAGCAGTGTGAGCAGCAGGCACTGGAGCTTACTGTGCTCTGACAGCAGATGCAACAGGGCTCCCACCTTCACAGGGGTTGAAAGTCTTTAGTGGAGCCCTAAATATCCACTCCTGATCTTCAGGGACTAATACCACTGCCAGAGGGCAGATTCCTCCCCGTCCCTCACAGTGCCTGGGTGCAGCATGGCCTGGCCAGGCTGGGAGCCACCAGGGCAGTGTGGTGCTGTCCCTCCCATCCCAAGCAGCCCTGTCCCACAGCCCCCAGCAAGGCAAACCAAGCTAAGGACAGTGACAAGGTCAGCCACAGCCCAGTCACCCGCAGGTGCCACCCCAGCCAGGGCAGAGAATTCTCCCCTAAGAAGAAGCAGGGCACTCCCAGAGGTTACAGACCTCCTTAACTCGAGGATATACGCAAGGCATACCTAAGGCCAAAGCACCCCCTGCCACCACCCATTCCTGGCCATCATGTTTTAACTGTGGAGTGCCAGGCAGGCAAAAGCTTGTGTGCCCCTTCTAGATTGATCAGCTACACTTTTATGCTCTCTGCATACTCCAGTTGTATAAAGGAGGGAGCATAAAGTTATGTTACGTTACAGGAGCTCTGCGGCTCCCAGCCGCATCAGACAGAAAAAGGCTTCCAACCGCCTCCTTTACTCAAAATAGCACTGCCTGTTCACTAACTTCCACTCCAAGTTTGGGGTTTTGTTTTTTGTTTTATTTTGGGCTTTTAGTGGCTGGTTCTGTTTTTTTGTTTAAGTGCACACTCCAAAGAAACAATGGCACAATCTTTAGGACTTAAGTCTTCAAGCATTGCAGAGGAAGTCCATGTACCATAGGACTTACGTACTCAGTCTTCACATTCTGCAGTGGATTGAGCACGGAGGTCTTTTTTAGGATTTGCTGCACTGCACATTATATCACAAAGGTGCTGAGATATAGCAGGATGGGCCATATATAATTAGTGTCATCAGCCAGTGATTTGGCTATTTCTCCTCAGGCTTATTAGTTTTACTTGAGGCTGTAGATACTCAGGTTGACTGATTAGAGAGCACCATCTTCTTGTATGTGTATATAACTACCTGGATCTTTTTAAGAAAGGTTCTAAACCTTGGGACTATGAGGGGGAATGTTTGATATATATGACGTACCTACATCCTAAAGACTGTGAATCAAGAAATAAAGTAAAAGAATCTCTCAATGTAATGTCATTGAGTGTCTAAAATTAGGAAAAATTTACAGTAGAAAAAGAAACAGGGGACTATACAGATGTTGAGACTTGCCTGGATCTCTTCATTGCTCCCTTCCAGAAGAGTTAACATTAAAATATTATTCAGCTTCAAAGAGCAAAGACTCATTTTGAACACTAAGAAAATGCAGTTTTCGATAATGACTTCTTAAAATAGAAAACATAGAAATGATGGGCAAAATTACGATACAATATATACATGTGTACCTACATGAGGGCACATAATGTGAGACCCTATGCTGTATTTCTCATTACTTGTCAACAGTATATTGCTTTTAAAGTGTTAAAAGCCTTTTTTTCATAAATTTCAGCAGCTTCAAAGGGTAAAACTAAAAATGCATTTTAGCAGAGCTTCAAAGTTATAATGTAGCCTTTCCCAGTCTCCTGTTAGGAAAATAATTTCTCATTCTGTAGTCCATAGTTAAATCCTCCAACTTCCCAGTGTGAGAGTTAGGCTGTAAGTAATCCAGGGGAAGAATAAATAAATAAATAAAATAAATCAGCATTTCCAACAGTGCTAAACACAATGCTGCTCCCATACATAACAAACAAGACAGATCACACAGAAGCAATGGCTCCCCTTTGATTTTTCCAAGCCTCTTCCAGTCTCTGAAGATCAGTACGTTAACCATTGCCTCTGTCCTTTATTCCTGCTTTTTACCATGTTATTATGTGAAAGCACAACTTACAATCTTTATCTCGGAAACTACAGGGACCATAGACAGCCTACAATTGCTGAGAGTCCACTGGAGGTTTTTGAACTTTCCTGAAGCAGTTCAGAGTACTGATGTGCCTTCTGCAGATGTAGGTGATTAAATACAGTCAGTTTAATGCTTCTCTTCACCACCAAATTAGTGTTACATGTTGTCATGTGCAAGTACTGTCAAACACCATTTTGTTTTTCAGTGGTCCTTGTGAAATATTTTGAAATATATTACAAACATACACCAAGATCATAAAGAAATGTTCTTTATATAAAAGACAAATTTCATTTTCTCAGCATAGAAATGACAGAGAAAACAGCTGCTATAATTATTTAAGCTTTATGTTAATATTATAACCGAAAAGATAGCTTTGCTTAACCCTCTTTTGAAACTGCATATTTTTTTTTCTTACTCAGGAAACAAAGAGCTGAAGTGCTGCCTATAAGCACCCCTACGATAAAGTAGTATCTAAACTTTATAGTGCTGTAGGCTTTCATAATCACAAAGTTATGTTTTACAAGATCTTAGAAATCCAACATCAATAGACTCTCAGCAGGAAAAAAAAATATAAAAAAAAATAAAATAATCTCTGACATTTTATTTGGAAATAGTTTCTTAGGCTTATCTTTTAAGATTCTTCAGCTGCTTTATCAATGAGAAGTTTGGGGGATCAACAGAAGCTGGATTATCTTGTTAGACAATTGCTCTCTGTACCGAATTCCTGGGACAACAATAAGGTTGCTTTTCAAAATTAACTCTGAATCATCTACTTAAATTTTAAGAAGCCGTTCACAGTCATCTGTGCTGTATGTCAAGTGTCACAGCTACATCAGAATTATGCAAAGGAAAAAAAGTTGTGTGACAGTCTGTTATTTTCCTATCAGAAATGAAAATGAGTTCACAGAGTGTTAGAGAGCTTAAGATCTTACTTAGTAATCACAGCATCTGCAACAGAAGAGATGACAGAACTACAGAAGATCTTCTTCACATCTATCTTCCTACAGAAGATAAAACCTTGTTTCTGTGCCTGGACACATTTTAACACTCTCCTGATTCTAGGAGCTTCCTTGAAAGTGTCGTACCCCTAAAAACATACCCAAGGCCAAATGTTTCCAGGAATTTTTCAGCAAGCTATGATGCCAGCTGACCACAGAGACAAGTTGTACTCTGCCAAAATGTGGTGCTGAGATCCCTGTCCTGATCACACGAGTCACTTCCAGCCCAGCTGCCAGTCTGGGCCCGGTGGCAGCTCCTCCAGCTCACCTCCTGCCTGTCCTTGCTGCGGGAGCCTGTGCAGAGCCAAGCAAACATGCCAGCTTGCTGAGACATCTCAGAAATCCCGAACGCTGACTTACACCACATGGACATGTTATTTGGCATCCTGGTTCTTCAGGGAAATTACTGTATTTGTATACATTCAATGCATATCAGCAGCAGCATGGATTATAGACACGCAAGTACTGTGCTGGGGGTACTCCAGCATCCCTTCTCCCCAGCCATTCCACTTCATTAAGTTTTCCTGCCAACTTTCCAATCTGATGCACTTTCCCGCACCCCCACAGCTCTCCTCACCACACACTTTATGCAAGCTATCTGGACGCTTATTTCTCCAAACATTCATACTTTAAAAGAAGATCATGTTGTAATGCAATAACAAACTGAAGTTGAGAGAAAGACATGCTCAAGAGCTGCACAGTATTTTGGAACTGTGAAAAGGATAAAAGCTAAAGCCTGACCTGTAGTAGAGAAGTTTTGTTAGCATAGCTGCATGCCAGACCTCGAACGTAGATGGTTCATATGGGACTGGAACAAATGCTTTTTGCCATTAACACTTATGCCAATTCACCAAGTGAACTAAACTCTTCTGGCTAAAACATTCAGTTGTGTCAGTGCTAGGATTTACATTCTTAAAAAACAAAAAATTATCATAAAAACCACACACACAACTGGAAAAGACTACGAAAATGGCAAATGAGGACTGCCTAGGTATCTGGTACCCCAATGCTTTCAAAGATACACTCCCTAGACAAAAGTTTCCTGTGGTGCTCATGGACAGTCTGACCAGATACCTGCCCACATTAATGCTTTGCCTCCACACACCAGAAAGCATGTAAAAGAATGGTTCTATGTTTTGTATTACCAGCACTGCGGCACCCCACAGAGAGTACAGAAAAAGTTGTGTCCTTTTTAATGCAGACCCAAGTCTGAAGGCACAGAATTTGTTTTTTGGAAAGATAGCTCCCAACCTAAGTGTGTACACAGTGGTGAATATATTAATCTTAGTAGAAACATCTAAAAGACAATGCAGTGCCCATTAGGAAGAGTCCATCTCATCTGTATAATTATACCCCTCTGCCCCTTCACTGCATGACCATTACCAACAGGAGTCTATGTTCACCTACGAAGGAGGCTAACAGCTTAGGTCTCAACAGTACCACATGGTGTGGATTCAAGTCCACTGCTAATTAGACCAACCACAGCCATCTAAGCCATCCTGACTGGAAGACAGTTTAGTTACCACTTCTGAAATTAAAACTCCCAGGCAGGTTCTCAAGTCGAGATTTTATCCGGCAGCCAGCTCCAATACAAAACCTTCCTGTGCAAGCATCTCAGATCCACTCAAATTTCTCCAGCCTTCCACCTGCCTGTTCAGAGCTCTCAAAGTTCACTTTTTCTACACTAAGATTTTGCACAGCAGTTTCAAGACAGACTGTGCATTACAGACCTTAACACCACCCTCCACAGCTCATCCTCACTGCTTTCCGAGGGTCTGCAGTTTACCAGTATTTCAGACAGGGTCTGTTGTGCCATTCCACACCACCCCCCCATGGCATGTCCTCCTCTGTGAGGTGGTGGCAGCCCTTTGCACAGAGCAGAGCCCTGTCACCCAAGCAAACTGCAGGAGCTTGCACCCATACTTGCCCCCATGCCTCTCCTAAAGCTGCCATTGTTCACTGGTGGAAGTCATCAGGGCAAGGCAGCCTACCACCTTCCAACACAAATGTACAGTTTGAAGGAAAAAACAGGCATTCCTCCACTTAAAAAAAAAATAAAAAATCTCTTCCCATGGATGCATCACTTTGAAAAAGCTTTCAAGAAATTCTGCCTGGTTTTCTGGCAGGATGTAGATCCTTTCTTCTCTGTCTTTCCCAGTGAGACCGGGAGGGGGGAAATATATATATATATATATATATAAAAATATATATATAAAATGTATGTGTGT
>WUAM01000071.1:6587710-6625102 GCA_024336885.1 Actenoides hombroni | reverse complement strand
ATATAGGGGGGGAGAGAGAGAGAGAGAGTGTGTGTGTGTGTTCTACTTCCGCTAAGTTGCTGCTCTTAATTTTCCTCCCACTTCCAAAATCACCAACTTTAAGGACTGTTTTGTTTGTTTTGCTTAAAATACTTCTTGGCCAGGGCTACATGCACATCATTCAGAGGAAATAGAGTGAATTGCCTCAGTCCTGATAAAGGAAATAGAGAATGGCAGTCTAGTGGAAAGCCAATACAGAATTTACTACCTGATAGGGTTATTCAATCACATATGGGTAATAAGACATAGAGAAGGACCTTCAGTGTATGAGATAATCAGATAAGAACTAGAATAAAGACAAATGACACTGTGAAAAGAAGTACAAAGAAAGCCACTGGGAAGCATGCTGTAAGATAGTCTTTGTAAAAAAGCATCAGTCTCCAAAAACTAGGGCAGAGGCGAGACTGCAGGTTATGGGAATTTTGCCATGTCTCCAAATTGTAAGGGATTAACCACAGACTTGTATTTTTCTTGTGTCACACAGAACTCCTGTTACAGAGGACCACACTGACACATCACCTTCACTCCTCTTCCAACAGACTTTTCTGAGACAAAAGCTGTCCTGGTGAGTACACAGCAGAAAAATTAATATCCTACTGTTGGCCCAGGTGGTAGCTTGAAAATGATGCTTTCTTATACTATAGATAAAAATAGAGACCTTTTCTGACACATTTGAAAATATTTATCTTTTTGTTTCTTTCCAAGTGTAAACAAGGTAACTTCTTCCAGCTGAATAAAAGCTTTCACAGTTGTTATATAATAAAACCCGTATTTTATAAAATCCACAAAGAATGAAGACATAAGGTGCCCAGATTATCTTAAAAGTCAGTAATACAGGAGCTATTCTACCAAAATACCTATTAACTAGAAAATCTTTTTTTTGTTTTGTTGTGTTGTTGGGTTTTTTTAATTGAACTCCTCCTTGTGATAGCATTTCAGAGGTAGGTGTATCAGTGAAAAATGTTTGTGAATTAAAAGTGCACATGCATGTGTTTTCAGAAGACCAGCAAAGAACACGTCCCCAAAGCATAAGGATGAGTGGGAAGTGGAGAAGCAAGGCTGCATTTTATTACCATTCAAAGGAAGTAAAATTGCCTCTCAACCTCCTTGCTCCACCACTGCCTTGTGGTTCCTACAGGTTTCACGCCCTTATCTAAAAGGTAGTGGTCTGACACCTCAAGCAAAGCCATTCTGCATTTTCACCTCACTGTGCAAATTCAGTTCATAATCATGAAAGCAAGCTGCTCCCGCACAGTACGAAATTAGTTGTACAAATTATATATAGAGATGGGTGAAGAGTCAAATCTTTGATTCACCACCAACCCAAAGAAAAACTTGAAACAAAACCAAACAAAAATCTTGCTTTTTCTTCAACAGAACTAAAATAAAAATTTTAAACACCTTGTTCCATTCGACCAAAATTTTTCTCTATCAGGACATTTCAAGCTGTTAGCTGTAAACTAAATTAAAGATGGATGACAAAGAGCAGGGATAGGAAGTGGTGAGTGGCCCACTTGTGATATGGAGGGCCCAGATTCAGACCCAAACCACCCATCCAAGAGGACATGTGCCTCTAAAGACAGGGTGTTGACCAAGCAGTTACATGAAACTTCATCTATATAGAATACTTGCCATCACAAGGGTATTGTTTTTCTCAGTGTAGAGTTCACACAGGAGATGGGGTTCCCAGACACTACTTTATTCCTCACAGGTAATTATTTACACAGTTCAGAACATTAGCAGCAGAAGAGATGGCAAGAAGCAGCTCCCACAGACATTAATGTCCAGGACTTGGTCCTCTAGGGCTCTTCCACACCATATACAACATAAGAGGCAACTATCCAGACCACTATCCAGAAAGGTCTGGTCTAGGGATTCAGAATATCCTCAAGAGGAAACTGAATCCCCTCATCTAATGAACTACAGAAATAAATCACTGCCATCTCCTCTGGGGAATTATGAATATGGGTCTGAAATTTTCCCTTTCTCCAGCCAAAATGATCAACTTCCTAACAGGTTTACTCTCCAGTCACCCAACAACGGAAGCTGCATTTGGGAGGCATGCTTACTGGTTTACATAAGCAAGTCTGTCATCCTGTGGACTATGTCTTTCTTGCTGCTCCTCCTTTCCCCCTTCCAGAGGGCTGGCTGAGAAGCTGGCTTGCCTACCCCCATCCCCCTCATCTAGGTTAAAACAGATGGCAGAGGGACATGAAATAAAAAGCAAACACAGATGAGTGACTAATTTTCCAAAAGGAGACAAAAAAAAACCCTAAACCTTCGACTTCAACACTAGAAGCAGCAAGGAATGCATAATTACTTTCTGAACATCATTCTTCCATATAAGCAAGTGCAGCAGTTGCTACAGATATGATCACAATAAGCAGGGGAGGTATCCTCCAGGCAAGCTTGACAAGCAATACAGGGCTACACTGCAGTTCAACTGATGGAAGCAGAGAATGTGGCAAAGGCATCAAAAGAGCACATCACAGACTAACCCTACCTATGGGGCAACCCTGCTTCCTAGACAGGTTTTTCCGAGTGCTCTGTTCACAGTTACCTGGCTGAGTTTAAAGCTAGCTCAAGTGGTACCTCCCCAGGAACTGTGGTGACATCTTTGAAATGCAGAAAGCAAGTAGCTGCCTCCCTTGTGACAAAGGTGTGGGAATCCCTGTTACGTGGGGTTGTCACACTGGGGCTTGAAGAGTCTGGTATCTTCCAGACTGGAAAACAAAGAGCACGTGGTAATGTTCATGAAGTAATGAAGCAAGGACCAAAGCATGCTGGGGGGAGAGGTGTCAAAGGAGTCACACCCAGCATGCTACAATTTATACAGCTTCAGTAGGAAACATAAAGGTGAGTTAATTACACTGGGGAGCTGAGGACAGAAGCTATTTCAGTGTTTCACTCAGTCCCTTTGCCAGAGATCACTGCCTTCGCCCTAGTCCCAACAGAGATGGTACTTGCATCTTTCTTGTCAGCTTCCAGTGGCAGAGGGCAAGTTCACCTTTCCTGGGAGCTTGAGCAAGGCCTTACACTTTGTATTTCAGCTGCTTCATTGGAAGCACTACCTTCTTCCTGTTGATTTTGCTCCAGGAGCAATAACGTGACAGAGCAGACATATGGGGTGGTGCCTTTCGGGGCTAAATCTGTCAGACTTTGTCATTTTAGCCATTTGGGATTACTTCTGTTGGCTAAAAGAATTTAAAGACCCACCCAGAAATTTAAAGCAAGCATCATCTTTTTTGTGCCCGACACAAAACACACTGCAGCTTATCATTTTGCCAACACAAGGACTCTTTGACTGTAACAAGGCTAAGAAAAGCATGAAATGCAGGTTTACTAAGTGACTTCTGTGCCTTGCATTCAAGGCACAGAAAGAGATTTTTCTTTGTCATTCTGTAAGAAATCGGAGTGCCTGTGCTCAAGCAATAAATGGATTTGTACATCTCTAAACTGGAGGCAACTGCTCTCCAGGATTCTCAGATTTCTTTCCTTCACTCGGGGCACACTGCAAAGCCCATCTATTTACCGATGCTTTCCCTGAGGGATGCTTGAGAGACAGAATCTTGTATTATCTTTAGATTATATTACTTCAATTAATTTATCTGTGATTTCACAGGTATTTGTGGTCTGCATTTCTAGAAATGGGTCTGTTGTGACCTTCTACAAGTGGAAATTATAAAAGACCCCAGTTAACAGAGGCTCAGACAGCAAAACCTAAATAGCTTTTGAGATACTCCTCCAGCTTACCAATACATTTCAGGTCCAGAATTTGCTCAGTCCCACAGACTGAGACAGTGCCAACCAACAAATCCAAAGCATTACTTCTGCATGCCCATACAAATATTTGCTGTCAGATTAAGAACTAGAAATAACTCTAACACCTAGTTAAACAGCAGATACGGAGAAGAGGGGAAAAAAAAAGATATTTTTTTTTTTTAAGAAAGGAAAAAAAGTTTTAAGAATGAAGAAATGCAGACTGGGTAAGGAAACCTGGCAACCTTGTGATTTCTGCTTCACACTTCAACGTGCTGATAGACATCTACTTTGCATTGCACGAATGGCAGGTTTGCAGCAGCTGCCTTCAGCTGGCAAGCATCTTTTCTTACAAACCTGCCAGTCACCCCTGCCTTGTCACAGTGGATGCACTGTAGCTTTAGGAGTCTTAGAAAGAGTTATTGGGAGAAAAGCATTTAAGGACAGTACACTAAGAATCAAGTGAAAGCAGCCCTCTCCTCTTGCTCATCTGTTGGGACACCGAGGTCCAGGCTCAACAAAGTACATAACCCTTGTGGGATCCAAGTACAAGCTCACCCTTCTTAAAAAGATTCACATAATACAAAAGAGTATTATTTCCCTCTACTCATATTTAATAAGATGCATCATTACTAAGCTAATTGTCATTGGTACAGCACATGGTTGGTATCTAAAGACACAAAGCCACATCAAAAAGGATTTTTACAAGCTCATAAATACTGGTTTCAGAAGCAAATTTAACTCCCGAGAAAGGCTGGGGCTTATAACTGCTTTATCCTCTACTCTATCCTTCTATAATTACTTTAGTCTTACCTCCAGTAAGTATCTGGTTGCCTATGCAGCAACAGGTGATAAAACCAGGATAGCTCAAAACAAGTATAGTCTTTTTCATCAGGATCAATTTCCCCTGGAACGAGAAAGCTGGGCCTTTCTAACTGGACTACAGAACAGGCTGGCCAATAGCACAAGGGATCCTGCTAGCAGGTGAAACACCTCATCATTTTAAAGCCAGCTGAAGCCTGTCCAAAAGAGATGGGTGGGATCTATCAGTGACACTGGCACAACTTCGTGTTTGCTTCATGCACAAAGGCTGTTATTGCTGTCTGCAGCAATTTAAATACCCTTAGGTCAACCATTTCATTTTGCTTTCTGAGTCCTGTTACCATTTTTTAATTAAAAACACATTTTGCTAAGAAAACCACATGGAAAAAAGCAGGCAAACACACACACACACAGCAGTACACTCAGAAAACTTGTATTCAAAAGCAGTACTTAAATTCTAATCAGCAAGTTTTCTCACTGCCAATGATTAAAGTAATATAAAACAAACCATAGCCAAAAATTAAGAGCTGAGTTGAAGTTCAGAATCCCAACAGTAGGCTCGTGATACCCTTCCCAAAGGCATTCCCAGACACATTTCTCCAGCAACCAGTGTTTTATATTATTTTCCAGGTTTACTCAAAGGCAGAGGAGTGCTGTTTTCCAAACCTGGAAAGACAGACTAATGCTACTGAACAAGAGCAATCTTATTACTGTTTTGTAAATCTTAGACATAAATGGGTGGTTGTGGGCTTACTAACATATACACACGCACCTGAAAAACTGATATAAATGTAAAATAGATAAAAGATACCCTTTTCTTTGAATGGCCACTAGAAAAATTCAATGTTTACTTCCGTGATAAGGCTGCACAGACATTTTCCCACCATGTCTTAAATTCAGGACAATATAATGCTGTCGAAGCTTCAAGTCTTTTTAAGGTTTTCCAACAACAGCTACATACCAAAAAGGTAATAATAAAAGACAACACTTCCAAGTACAGCAAAAGCAACTTCCATGGAATTTACAATTTGCTAGATTCAGCTTAGTCCTTCAAGAGGGGCAATTCAGTTGCCAGTTCCACAAAAGCAGCCTTAAAATTTTCATTGAAAATAGTTACATATCACAGCTAAACCCCATTCTATTATTGCTGAAATACAGATTTCTCTTCAGTTCAGCATGGCTGCAAGTTTGTTTACATTCACCAAAGCAAATTCACTGCTCAGAGAGGAGAACTCCAGGTCTTCCATGCTTCATTTTCAAGTCTAATGCCAGCTACATGGCCGTAAGGAGCTGCCCACACCACAGGGCAGAAGGACAGTGCCTGCTCTGTGAGGCAAGAGCTCAGTAGACTCACATACGGATAACAGCAAAGTCGGAGCTGGAAGTACAGTGTGTAGTTATACCAGTATGCCCACAACACCTAGGGCTATCACCTGAGATTAGATCTTTCCTGCACTAAATGCATACAAGAGACAATTCATGCTACTAAGAGAAGGCGATGCAAATATGCAAAGTAGGGTAGCAGGGAAGTACTCCTATTATGTATTTTACAAAGAATTAACCGAAGCACTTTAATGAATTTGCTCAAAAAATTGACAAGGAAAGCCTACAACAGAGGGGCAGAAGCCAGGTCTCCTGCATCCTAATCCAGTGCAGTGTTTACAGGATCATTCTTCATGCATCTAAAAATGGCTCAGGTGCTTGCTGAGGACAGAAGCCAGTGATGACCATTGATTGAACTGAGTTCAATTTAGGAAGAGAAAATCCAGAATTAGTTCACCCTGGAAGTGATCAAAAGAGAGAAAAACAGCAGTCCTTAAACACTACCAGCATTTCAACTCCACATATTTAAAAAGCAATCTTTTAAGCTAAAGATCACCCAGTAACCTTGCACAAATTCCCACCACAGTTAGCAGAGGATCCCCATCCCGCTTGGACAGGAAAGCCACCTTACCTCGTGACTGGCAGTGCTGTGCAACACAGCCCCCTGAATGGCTCTGAACCTCAAAGGCGGCCAATACCTTAGAGGGCAGGTCTTCTCACCATACTGCTGTCTCCCTTGGATGAAGCCACTCTCTTGGGTCTGCAAGGCAGCCCACAGGGACAACCCTGGACGCAAGCTGCCAGGGCTGTGAGGGCAACAGCACGGGGTCTTAACGCTCCACATGGGAACAGGGAATATATGTCCAGATGGGTACTACTAAAGAATAGGTTACATGCCACAAACAGGAGACCTCAGCACAATTCTGTGTAACAGTAACACACTAAAAACTCAATGTAGTAGTCTCCGATAGTGCCACAGTTCCATGCTAGCAGCCTGAATGAAACCTGAGCGTACCAGCTGACAATGGTAAAACTACAGAGAAGCATAATCACTGCACATGGCAAGTAAGCACACTTCTGTCACTGTGCTTCTTACAAAGAGCCTCCAAATCACTGTAGCACTAAGAAAATTTACTTATTCCTACACACCAGTTTTGCAAACCCACCCATACTATTTTCCTTACCCTGTGGTCTCAAACTGAATAATCTTTCAAAAGCTATTAATCAGCTTTCATTATCTCTAAATTGCTTTTTGCTTGCTTGCAATTAGGGACTAATATCCAAAGAGTTCGAAATTTATAAAGTAATTAACCATAATGAGTAACCGTTCTAAAATATTATCAACTGCTACATATATCAACAGAAGTCTTTGGTTTTTTCCAATAAACTCTTTTTTTCCCATGTATTTATACAAGCTAGAAAACAAAAATTTATTTATCAGAGGTTGAACATGCACCAGATACTACTGTATGTGCCTATTGCTTTTCTGGAATGTAGATAGCTAGAGGCAAAAATATTTTTCAGCTAGCAATTACTGTGGATTCAGACATTTTAAGGTGACACTGACATGTTAAAAGATCTATTTTTATGTGTGTGAAGTATATTTCAAGTTCAGAGAGAGGGACACAGAGAGAAGGAGAGCACACATGCTGTAATCAGCTCATGTACAGGACAAGATTCTACTCAGCATTTGTAAATATCACCACAGAAAATAAATTTCCTTTTCTTGTTCTTTCATACAATTAAATTTTGGTCAAGCAATGCTAAAAGCCTTTTTGAGTAGGTCAAAAATTATGGAGCTGGGTCCAAGGTTGTAAACAGCATATGAGATTCTTTTTCAGCCATTCCAGCACAATATCAAAAAGCTTTAGTCATGTTAATGAGACTCATTTTTCCTAGGAATAATTATTCACTTATTTCATATATTTCCCTACATATGGCATCCAAGCCAACACAAGCGCAGCTCACTCACTACACTTCAAAATTTGCCAGAGAAAACACCCCTTAGGGGTTCTTCAGGTAGCTCTTACACATAAAAGGAGCTGAAGGTCAAAATTTGCAAGAGGATGAGATCTGATCCACTTACTGTAAATTACAAGCTCTAGTCCAAAAAGCTGGACACTCCTACTTCAGCTGCAGTCCGTAGAGTGCACAGAAACCCTTCTTGCTAAGAAAGTAGGGTGCGTATCCCCAGAATATAACTGAGTATTTACTTCATCAGTATTTCCCTGCTTTTTGCTTCCTGCAGAACCATAAGGAATTGCAACTCTTCTGTTTCTGTCAAGTCATTACCAGAACTGGCATCCAAGTTTTCTGCAGTTTTCTTCAGCAGCAACCATAGAATAGCAAAAATTGAGAAGTAATGATGTTCTCAAGACTCTAATCCATGGATAGTATTTCAGCTACTTCACTTCTTGTCTAATAAATCAATCACTTGAAGCTTTAAAATCACTTGAAAGCTTTAAAATATATTCAACTCTTTCATTTTAGATCTGCATAAGAGGAAGCTCCAAAATGAAACCTTTCAGCACTTACCGTTTCTTCTCCTGTTTCTACTGCAACGTTTCACATTTCTGTTTTCTCTGGAAAACTGCGTTGCAGTTTAGAAAGCCCATGCTTATCTACACACAAGGAAGGACTCACATACTGATGGGGGAAAAGGAGTTTATATAGAAAAAAGAAGCATTATGCCTGCTTCCTGAGATTAGTTTTCATCAGTCATCTCATTGCTTAGTGGAGTAGACAGTGCTAGCCTAAAATCAGTGTTAGTATTCCTTTAGGATGAGATTGTTCACGTTTAACCAGTTTCAAGACTCCACTACAATCATAGCATCATTAAGGTTGGAAAAGACCTCCAAGCTCATCAAGTCCAGCCATCAAGTATTTAGCAGGAGGGATGGCTCTGCATCCCAGGGGCTGCACTGATGCTGCTGCCCCGCTTGAGGAAAAAGGCTGGTTCCCCCATCCAGCGAAGTGCAGCACCCCAAAGGGCAATGCCATCTCAGGCACACAACATGCTCCTCTCGCCTGCCATGCAAACATGCCTTTCTCAACAGCACAACCGAGGAGAAAGGGGAGGCCCCTATTCTGGAGGCAGAGCATCCCACATAGCGCAGGCTAGGAAAATCTGTCTGGAGACAGAATCTTTTCTAATGAGGTTCTTGCAAGATTGAGGCCCATAGTCTTTTAAGATGAGACAAATCAATACTTCCTGGAGACCAAGGATTCACCTTCTGACTGTTTTGACTTTTCCAACAGGTATCTCCCACCGGTAAAGATCACCTTTAAAAGGAAACATGGATGTAATAAACTCAACGGAACAAAATGGTACATCGGAAGAACTATTCAAATGGGTGACTTCCAAGATTCTCATTTCCATTACCCTGTCCGTGCTTGCACTAATGACAACGGCCATCAATTCTCTCGTGATGACTGCAATAATTGTGACGAGAAAGCTCCACCACCCTGCCAACTACCTAATCTGCTCTCTTGCAGTGACTGATTTCCTTGTGGCAGTCCTAGTGATGCCCTTCAGCATCGTCTACATTGTAAAGGAGACCTGGATCATGGGGCAAGTGGTGTGTGACATTTGGTTGAGCGTGGACATCACGTGCTGCACATGTTCCATCTTGCATCTCTCTGCCATCGCTTTGGACCGGTACAGGGCAATCACGGATGCTGTGGAATATGCACGGAAAAGGACACCTAAGCATGCTGGCATCATGATTGCAGTGGTATGGATCATATCCATTTTTATCTCCATGCCGCCTTTGTTTTGGCGGCACCAGACAACCAGTAGGGATGACGAATGCATCATCAAACATGACCACATTGTTTTCACCATTTATTCTACATTTGGCGCCTTCTATATCCCACTGGCCTTGATTTTGATCCTTTATTACAAGATATACAAAGCAGCAAAGACATTTCACAGAAGAAGCGTCAGCCGGATTGTAAGGGAGGAGGTAAATGGACATGGTCTTTTGGACGCAGGTGAAAGAAGCACCAAATCGGTTTCAATGCCCAGCACAGCGGAAAAAACATCGGATCCTATGATGAACTGTGATAAAATCAGTATCACCCTACGAAGCCCCAGGTCTGAATCAAAGCATGAGAAGTCCTGGAAAAAACAGAGAATCTCTAGCACACGAGAGCGAAAGGCAGCAACTACTCTAGGTCTGATCTTGGGGGCATTTGTGATCTGCTGGCTCCCTTTCTTTGTAAAAGAAGTTGTTGTTAATACTTGTGAAAGGTGTCACATCTCAGAAGACATGTCTAATTTCCTAGCTTGGCTAGGATATATAAACTCCCTTATTAACCCTCTAATCTACACAATCTTTAATGAAGATTTCAAGAAAGCCTTCCAGAAGCTTGTGCGGTGCAGGCAATATCTTTAAGGGCTTTTGTTCATATAAGGAAAACATGCTCATTGTTTTTTAACCTGTATAAATTTATATAACTGAGATGGTATTTGTTGTATTTAAGGGAAAGCACCGAGACTCTGGATTTACGTTGTGACTTTTTTGTATCAGTAGCACTGGGAGCATAAATTGCCCAAGTTTTAAAGAGATTGATCATCTGGGATCAGTTTGCTCTGGAAAAAGAGATAGCATATTGTGTCTCCGATCCAGTTGGGATTTGCACAGCTGCCTAGTTTGAAGCATAAGGTACTACTTTAAATATGAAGGAAATATACACTTGAAATAGACAAGGAAAGAATTTTTTTTTTAAAGTAACCCTGAGTCATCAATGAAATTTTAAGTAAAACAACACACAGGTTTTAACCTCTAATCACAAATAAGAACATAGAAAATACACCTTGGAATTAAGATGTGATTTTATTAGTTTGGCATAGGTATACAGCATAGAGCTAAGCCACTCCCAGCAAAAGGTAGTAGCTCTAAATATATCTATAGTCATCCTAGGTTGATAAGCTGAGCGCGGCTGCAGCCCTGCCTTCTCCTGTGAAGACTTCCCTCTGTTATGCCCTTACAGCACCTCAGCAGCAGGCAAGGTGCTTTCATGGGTTACCAGTTTCATAGCAAGCCAGTGTTGTGAGCCTTCTGACATTGCACATGCACAGCAGATGTGGCACATCCCCAAGAGAAACAGCCAGACAGTTGGGGCACCTCCAGGGAGCTGGGTACACATAGTGTGTGCTGCTCTGAGACATTGCTTCAGTAGGGACTAGGGAGAGTACGCTCATGAAGAGCAGCTGGTCCTCCTTATGGAGATGTTAGAAGGGAGAAAAGCATGAGACACTCCTTTCTTCATGTTCTTATCTACCTGGCAAGGCACGACCCCTGTGACTTTACCACCAAACCCAGCCACACATTTTGTGCCAGGATCCCCATAGAATTGCTGACGACAGGTGGCATAGTGAGGTTTGGTTGAGGGTCACCTAATGAAGAACTTGGGCTGACAGTTCTGTCTCAGCATGTTCAACCCTACAAACCCAGAAGCCTGATGTCTCCCCAGTGTTTTCTCAACTGCCTCAAGCACTATGGCTGTGAACTGTCTTTCCAAGCGTGTGAAAAAGCAGAGACTGACCATGGTGCTGGCAGTGTGGGTCTCTGGAAAAGTCTGTGCAGCAGCTTCTCCAGTAAGGGCAGGGGGAGTGACATCAGTATGCAGCACACACACAGGCAGGGGATCCTATGGGATGCTCACTGGCTGGCACATCTGAACCCCTCCTTCCCCCAGCGCATCTAGTCCATGTCCCCACACCGAGCAGAGCTAAAAAGACCTTGTAGTCACTCCAGACAGCCTTGGCCACCTGGTTCAGTCAAAGATATCCACAACAAACAAATCCCTTTGTGGGCTGCCTTCCAAGGCCAAAAAGATGGCACCTTGTCCAGTCTCGATTTGCATCTCTAGATGCCAAGCCACAGTGCTAATGAGTGAAAGAACAGCCCTTGTCTCAAAACCAGCAGTGCAAATTTGCTGATAGCTAAGGGTACTAACAGAGCAGTGGGCATTTACCCTTGAGTGCAGCTGAGCTGCTAAGAGCCACACCAGAAACCAAGGACAGGTTTTGTACTTTTCAGGAAAAACAGATTCAGGCTGTGTAACTAAGACCCCAGCTTTCAATTCACAGTCAGACATTCAATGCTTTCTAGCAGGTGCAGGGACTTGAGGCACTTTATAGGAACTACAAACCCCACTGTCAGCAGCAGCAGCCTCCTGCAAAGGTGCTCTGATGCATTACATGGGCCAGCAGCTTAGAGACATCACAATGAAGCTGAGACGTGAGACCACTATGCACACCCCTAGTTTGGGGAAAAGTATCACTGGTCTTCACAGTTGTTCTTCCAAGAAACTTTCAGTGGTTTGCATTAGACAAGAAAAAGCAGAAAGAAGGCATCACTGTAGTTTCTCTCTTGTCCTCTCCCTCCCCTGTGTTACAAACTCTGGAGTTTAATAGTTTTTTGTATTTTGCCCACTAGCTACCAGCTGACATGACACCTGTCAGAGGTGTTTCCTGCAAGATGGCAAGGTTTGAAACCTGAGACATGGAACTGGTTTGTTTCTGTCACTTGCAGCTTACTGTATTCTGCTTTCACACCAAGGTCCAAGTGAGATGCTACTCAGAAACGGTGCATTCGCTTTACTGTTGATTTTAACCCAGCCAGGAATCTAATGGAAAGCTCACTTGTCATGCCGTGTAGCTCTAGCACAGCGGTAGCACAGCTAAATTTTGAAGAAACTAGGATGAGACAGAATGGAATTTGGCTCATGCTCAGTGCAAGCTAGGGCATTTTACTACCATTGCAGTCAGAGTACAGCCTCCACAGCCCCCATGACCTCAGCAATGGCTGCATTATGCTGAAAGAAAAAACTGCTTTAAACATCAGCTGTGCTCTACTGTCTCCAGAGTGAGCCATGGAATTCAGCTTTCTAAAAGCATTAGCAGATTAGCAGAAAACAGCAAAGAAAACCCCACTGAAACATTTAAGATTGAAGACCTCTGTTTCCCATGTTTCCTGAGACTTCCTCTCACCCTGCCTCTACCTTTATGACTCCTGGAGAGTAGAGTATATTGTTTATCCTCTTTACATGTAAGAAGTTTGACAATATCTTGACAAATCAAATTGAAAGAAAAAATAGGGGTTGTTTTTGAGGAGAAGAGATACTTAAAATACTCATTTTAATAATAATAGATAAAGCTCAAAGAATGGAACAATATGTAGATAAACAGAAAATAGCTGTCATTTATGCTCTGTTCACAGTATTATACTCTGAATCTAATGAAGCTGCTAAACATTTCTCAAGATGCAGGGTGGTTTCTTTTGTATCATTTTTACCGAGCTGTACCTGCTCACCCTTCCAGACCCCAGCAGTGGAAGATGCAACTACAAGAAATCTAAGCAAACGAGTGGGTAGTTATACTATTAAAAGCACTTGCAGCTTATGGACCATCATTTCTCGGTGTCCGACTGCAACTCATCACTTGTTCTCTAACAGAATCCACTGTGCTGAACACTTTATCACACAACCCCATGTGGTATCATTTCATCTCTAGCATTTATCCATCCATGTGACGTGTTAAGAAAAAGCATGAGTTCCTCTTTCAAAAGGTTAAGATTTCTGTAGGATGCTGCTTTCCCCTCCCCACAAAGAACACATGCATCCACTGGAACTTAGCATTGGATTCAAGGAGCAAAAGAGAGCAAGATTTTACGCACTGGAGCTAAGATTTTTTGCAAGTAGCTCTGTGCCTTGTGAGAGTTCATTTTTGGCAAATAGGAAAAAACATGTTTGGTTTCCTACCTCTATCAGAAAACTCCGTGTGTGTATTGCAGGGAAAGGGTTTACATCTCCTCTAGGGTTTGCACAAAGCCTCCTGGATTCCTATCGCTGCTGCTGCCCACCCATCCACCCATCAGTTCAGATTTCTTCTAACACCCAGAGAATTCAATTTGGAGCAGCTGACCCGCTCCCCCTTCAGCTTTCACAGAGAGTGAGTGATTCCTGAAGCAGCTGGGAACACTCTATGCAGTTCAGGTGGATGGGTTTTGCTAACAGCAAGCAGTTAAATACACCTCATTAGCCTGTACTCCTTCCTTTGCCTTTCCTCCCTGCCAGATGCTTTATTGGTGTCCTTTCCTCGCGAGGATGGCATATCCTTACAAAGGGCCTGGGGATACAAACATAGCTTTGTTTTAGCAATGCAGTCGCTCTTGTTAACGCATGACTGTACCACCCAGAAACACCCACATCATCCAAATGTGCTTTTGGCAGTCACGGTCTTCAGCTGGTGCCTAATTGTTCTTGGTGCTAGAGAGGCACATGGAAATAACTATGTGCCAAATTATTTTCTCCAGTAGTTACAAAGTCACCACATTATTTCTAGGCAAGTAAACATTACTATTTGGCCTTTCAGCTTCCCTTGCAGAGGGGGAACACAAAATCACCACTGTAGCCATTGGAAGAAAGGGCTTTTTTGAGCCTACACCTCGAAGACTAAATGCTGCAAGAAGAGCAAGAGGAAACCCTTGTAGCAGCCCTGTAAGGATTAAGCATAAAACTAACGTGTCTCACCTGGAAACAAGAGCTGCACCAGGGCATAGGCAGCTGTTCTCACAGGGAGAGAGATAATGGGTCAGCAGTCATCTACTGGTCACAGCAGGCATTCACAAGCACTCCACTGAAGCAAGCAGTAAACAGCATCTGCTGGTGGCTTTCATATCCAAAAAGTGCAGCTCCACTACAGGGACAGTACTGTCAATAGCAGAACTGCTAAAAATTACCAGAAAGATGTTGATATCTCTTCCCCCGAAAAATCCTGAAATTAATTAAACAGGTTATTTATTTTCAGGCTTTTTCATTTGTCTTCCAGGGAGCCCAGGTCAAATTTCTTATTTTCCTCCTCAACCAGAAAGGCTAAACCTCTAAGAGGAGCATACATATCTTTAATCTAGTGTTTCTAGCCATTATTTAGTAACTCGAGAAATAAAAGTCTTGATAGTATCAAGCTTTGCTAAGAAGAAAGATTACAGGGAACAGAAACAGAAGTCAGCAGCATTGGCATGAACAGTCAAGGTTACCAACTGAATTCCAATCAGCCTTTCTGGTGTCAAATTCCTCACTCATAACGGACACCAGTGACTGAAAGCAACCTTACATCCTCAGGAACTTACTGAACTACAAATTTCCTAAATTCTAGCTGTATACTTCACATTCAAGTGAGTTACTTCTTAAGTAAGAACTTTGCAACTCAGGAAAATTTCAGAGGGAAGTATTTTTAGGCAAGGAAAAAGTACTGTGTTTCATTAGTCAAACTACATTAGTACAATTATGTATTGCAAATCTTGGTCGAGTCAAAGAAGATGCTTAGTGAATGCGGTTACTTTTTTACCCAGTAGTCAAAATCAAATTGTAGTCAAATCAATTGTATCCACTCTTTAAGGCATATGCTTATTTAAACTATGGTTTTCAAGGTATTCATTGTTACATACCGAACAGGCAGCACTACCAAAATCAGCATTCCACTTTAAAGCAAGATAGTTCCTATACATGCATGACACTTTCACTAAATTAAACATTTTCCTGTTCTTCCTGTACAGTCATTGATTTGAAACTCAGAGCAGTATTTTCTGGTTTAGTTTTAAAGACGAAAACCATGTTTAACGCCACAAGAAGCACTAACTGCTAAGATAATGTTAGAAGAGCAATTAATCTTCTCGCTTTCAGTTTAGATCATGACTGGTAGTAGACATTTAATGCAATAAGCTAGCTCTGTGTTGGCAGCACTCCAAGATGCAAAAGCTGTGGCTAATTTGTATGACAGCAAGCGTCTGCTAAGCAACTCACTTTTGGCTAAGCCTGGTTTCCCATATTTCACAGTACAAAGCTGCATAAAATAGTCCACAGCCATGAAATAAGAAATCAGCCAGTTTGAACTCCAGTCGTTTCTAGTCTGGCAATCACTAGAAGATAGTTACTCCACAAATATACACAATTAATCAGCAGGAGCAAAGCTGTGTCTTTATCCACAGCAAAAACAGTCAAAATCTTTCACATCCCCCATATTTTGGAGGTAGATGGAGGCAGCCTGAATTCACTCCTGACCAAGGGGCTCAACTTGGACCAGCACTGCTCCCCAGACAGAGGCAAAAAGCCACCTCTTCAAGGAGGATGCCACCAGCAGCAAGCTTAGTCAGTGCTAACTAGTAACAAAACATCTTCCCTGGCAAATGAAATTCATCTGGATATTAAAGGTTCCTTAATATCAGTTCCTGTAGCTTATTATCTATCCTAACTGAGCTGGGTGCTTTAAACCCTTCCAGCATGTTTAGCAAGACAGTACTGAACTACCTCATCAGCTCTGTGCTGGTCAGTACAGGGTTTGCATGCCCTGTCATCATGAAGTTCAGCTTGGAAGCTTAAGGTCATCGTTCAGCTTGGGTAAATGTAAAAGTATGGGAATTTAAGATGCTAAAAAATCAAGTTAGTGCTTTTCGTATTGTGGAGTTTTCTTCCATATCTACTTTGACAGCAAGTAAACTGTGGTACTTTTGAACTGAAAACAGTTTTCCAAGCAAGACAGATCTGTAACAGGTAAGCATGACCTTATTTTTCACACACATAAATTCAAGTTCTATTGTCAGTGGACTGTTTCTAACCTTGTTCATTGATAGTCTTTTGCATTTTGACAAGTATTTCTCCAATCTTGCTTTCAAAGTGTGGAAAAAAATATTAATTAACTATCTAAGGTAGGTAGGAGGTTTTACCACCCTTTTACAGGTAGAAAACCGGAAGCTGAGGGAAGCAGGCACCCAGCACCTCAACCTGGGTGAGGGCCTGGGGTACCATTCAACATATAAAACAAGAGAAGGGAACAAAGGGTGTTTACAAAGCTAATGCAAGAATCACAGAATCACAAAATGGTTGAGGTTTCAAGGGACTTCTGGAGGTCATCTCGTCCAAGCCCCCTGCTCAAGCAGGGACACCTACAGCAGGTTCCTCAGGACCATGTCCAGACAGCTTTTTAATATCTGCAACGATACAGGCTCTGCCACCTCTCTGGGCAGCCTATGACAATGCTCAGACACCCTCAGTAAGAAAGTGTTCCTTAGATTCAGATGGAGCCTCTGGGAGTTTCAAGACTGTTGTCTCTTGTCCTGTCACTACACCTCACTGAAAAGAGCCCAGCTCCACCTTCTCTGCATCTTCCTTTCAGGTATTTATACACATAAGTAAGTTTTTCCTGCATATTCTCTCTTCCAGGCTGAGCAGTTCCAGCTCTCTCAGCTCTCCCTCATAGGAGAGATCATAGAGTCATAGAATGGTTTGTGTTGGAAGGGAACTTAAAAGATCATCTAGTTCCAACCCCACTGCCATGGCAGGGACACCACCCACTAGACCAGGTTGCTTTCAGGCCCCATCCAACTTGTATGCGAACACATTCAGTGACAGAGCAACTTCCCTGGGCAGCGTGTTTCAGCGTCTCACCACCTTCAGAGTGAAGAATTTCCTTCTGATTCCAAACCAAATCTACTTTCATCCAGTTTCAAACCATTACCCTTCATCCTACCACTACAGCCTTTGTAAAAAGTCTCTCCCCAGCCTTCTTGTAGGACCCCTTCAGATACTGGTAGGCTGAAATAAGGTCTCCCCAGAGCCTTCTCTTTTCCAGGCTGAACACGCCCAACTCTCTCAGCCTGCCCTTGCAGGAAAGGTGCTCCAGCCCTCTGATCATCCTTATAGCCCTCCTCTGGACCTGCTCCAACAGATAAACGTCCTTCTTGTGTTGGGGGCTCCAGAGCTGGACACTGTACTCCAGGTGGGGTCTCATGAGAGCAGAGTAAAGGGGTTGAATCACCTCCCTAGACCTGCTGCCCACACTTCTTTTGATGGATGCAGCCCAGGATACAGTTGGGTTTCTGGGCTGCATTTGCACATTGCTGCCTCATATTGAGCTTTTTATCAACCAGCAACCCCAAGTCTTTCTCCTCAGGACTGCTCTCAATCCATAATCCACCCAGCCTGTACTTGTGCTCCAGTCCATCATCTCAGTGGCTATTTGCTGGACTCTCTCCAATATGTCCATGCCTCTCTTGTAGTGGGGAACCCAGAACTGTACCCAGTACTCAAGATGTGACCTCATCAGTGCTGAGTAGAGGGGAAGGATCACTTCCCTCAACCTTGTGGCAATGCTCCTCCTAATGCAGGACACCATTAGCCTTCTTTGCTGCAAATGCACATTGTTGGCTCATGTTCAGCTTTGTGTCCACCATGATGCCCCCAGGCGCACTTTTGCCAAGATGCTTTCCAGACTGTCAGCCCCCAGCATATACTAGCGCATGATGTTGTTCCTCCCAGGGTGCAGGATTTTGAGCACTCCTTTGTTGAACTGCACAAGGTATCACATACAGTCTGAGGGAAGAAAACAAGACCTGTGGAGCAAAGCAAATCAGAATAAGGGGAAGGAGGAGGAGAACAAGGAGAGACAAAGACTGAGCAATTTTCTCCTTGCAGAGCCAGGCAGCCTTGAAATAAACTTGCTTGAACTCATCACAGCCCAGATCCAACTAACAGGTGCCAGTTCACTTTGAAGCTGCCTGGCACCTGCCAGAAGCTGAGAGAGGGAGAGGAGGTTGTTTTGCCATCTCCATCCCACACAGGTTCAGTACAGCGCTCTATAACTGAGCACACAGGATTCTTCTCGAAAACTAGTGTGTCAGTACTGGTCAGCACCAGGCGTACGCAGCCGGTGAGACTGAGGAATTGCAAGTACTGAAATTTTAAGACTACACACAGCAGAGAAAAAAATTCAGTAGTATCAAAAGACATCTTTTAAAGTCTTACCTACTTTTCAATGCTGCCCTTTCAAAAGCCACCTTGAGCACAGGAAGAGTGCTGAACGGAGACTTTGTGCCTTGCTTTGGACATGACCAGGGATATATGCTCAGCTTGCTTTAAATTCCACAAATACAAGTTACACAAAGGCAAACCACTACATTTCCTCCCTCCCCTTGTTAAACGCTCTGGTGTACGCCAGTGCTCTCCAGAGCCCAAGCCGGCTAAGCCGGGCAGCAGCTCACCCCTCTGCTCAACGGGAGCCTTGGCTCGGACACGTCCAAGCCACTGCAAAGTTCAGGCTCGGTTACATTTGTTAAGCGGGCTTTGAAAGTAAAAATCACACTACCTGAAGGCAAGAAATCACGTAGTATGCAAACTGGGAAATTCGGAAATACATAGGAGAAACAGGAGGCGATTTTTTAGTTGTTCTAGCTGTCCCAGGCTATTTATGCCGAAGGAGACCTGCCTGCAGGTCACGCCCGCTCTCCGGGAGCCGGAGACACCCCCCGCCAACAGCGCGGCACGCCTGGGGAAGCCGGGTCGGGGCGCCGCGGGCAGCAAGGGTGCCCCGCTGGGTGCGGAGCGGCCGTTTCCCGAGCGGGCGGTTCCCCCTAGCGGCCCTGCGAGTGCGGCCCGCCCGCCTGCCCGGCCCGCCTCCGCCGCGCCTCACGGTAGCGGGCCGGCCGCGTCGCTGAGCGTCAGGCCGCCCTCTGCCCCCGCACTTGCCCACGGGCAGCCGGGCGCCGCGCCCCTCACCTCAGCTCACCGGGGGTACCCCCTCGCAAGCAAGGCTACCTCCCTAGTCTCGCTTGAGCTCGTCTTCCCGCTTTGCTGGACTACACCCAGAGTAGCTGGTTCTGAGCTGACTTCAGCAGTGGATGTACGGTTTCAGCCCAGGAAGTGTAGTCCATCAATAAATCCTGTATAATTGCCTGAAACTCAGACAGCAACACACTCATGACATAGTTATCAGTTTTTTATGACTGGTCTCAACAGAGAGGGAGGCAGATGGAGAAGAAGGATGGAAATACAGAGGAGAAATGCATTAAGATACAGTAACAAGATAGAGGTGGGAAGGAGAAAGCGTTGAAATTAATAGATGTCATTGCTATGTTCTTGTTACAAGATCACATTAGAAAAGGGGAGACAAAAATGGACTGAAAAGTTTCCCACGTGACAAAGCCAAGTATTTGCAGGAAGTGCTGGTTGAGGGTCCCCTAGCCAGCTTTGAAAAAAAGAGGATTAAAACAATCAAAAGAAAAGTCTTTTGGGAGCATCTGAGGTGTGATTTGGATGTAATATCAACAGAAACTGCAGGTACTGAGCAGACAAGCTTTAAAGTCTCAAATGAGACTGGACAAAGTAGAAAAATAAACACATATAGGCCAGACAAAGATGTGTACACAAACACAGAGTGGAAGTGTCACAAATGGCCCTTTCCAGAGTTAGAAATTACTAAGTATAAGGAATATGTCATGGATGATCTTTTCTGAGCAAGAGGAGAACTCAGGAACTGAAAGGACTCATTCTAATTCCCCTGGCATTTTTCATGCTAAAGAATTTTCTCTTTTGTATTACGTAATCATTGATATACACCCAAGTGCTTCAGCTGGTCCCTGTCAGATGTCCCATTGTAGTCCTGTTACTGGGAAAGGGAATCTAGAACTGTTTATGCAATTCACTTGCAGCTTGAATTTTATTATTTGTTTTAAATATAGGAAATGCAGCAGCCACTTGAGCCTTTTTACACAGTAGAAAACAAAATTATGACACATTTTCTGACTCCTGTGCATCTGTCAACGTATCTTCTCTTTTTTTTCTGTCCCATATGCTCTCTTTCACTCTCATACAGACAAAAAGTCATCAGACCTGGAAATTTCTTTCTTTTCCAAGTTTTGTTGAATTCCAAGGGGGAGGGGAAAAAAAAAAAGAGAACCAAACCAAAGATTACTCCAAATCTTCTGTAAGAAGTGTGAGGCCAGTTATCTATGCTGCATTTCCAAGGACATACACAGTGGCAGTATGATTCTGTCTCATTCCCTTCTGCTACAGGATATATTGCCATAAAAGAAGCAGGACTTCAGGCTATTACAAATATTAAGACACCTTAAAGATAAGCTAGTTGTTTAGGGAGCTGTAGAAACTACAATTTTACATTTAGCATGGTCGTAAGGTGGTGCAAACCACATCCTCCTACTCAACGGCCCAGGAAATCATGGGTAGGATTTTTTGCCAGATAGTACTCTTCACAATATTTAGCATTCATTCAATGCTGAAATGACACAGGAACTCTTTCTACCTGCAACATTTCACCATATAATCACCAAATATGAAGTACACTCCTTCCCTTGTTCCCCTATCCCAGTGTATTTCTTTCTATCAATACATGATAGACCCAGACAAACATTCTAGCATGGGAGTTCTCCTTGCTTAAATGCATCTCCTGGAGTGTCACTGCTGAAACAGACTAGAAGTTCAATTGAGCCAGTGTCCCCTCTGCCTGCAACTGCAGAAGGACAATGCAGGAACATGCTGTCTCCCAGGTCCACAGGTCACTGCCAGGCAGGGAAAGGCCAGCCCACACACACAGCCAAGGAAGCTGCCAGGCCTGTATCTCTATAGTAACTCCACTTAAATACAAGTACTACCTCCTATGGAGGCTTCTGTCATTAAGCTGTGTTAAGGTAGGGGCACGTCTGAGCTTTTTGAGGGCCTTTTTTATGCAAGGAAATCCCCTGCTGACCAATTAGTACAGCTTGCCATGTGCTTAGCATCATGCTGTGAGAACAATGCAGAGAGAGTAGGCCAGCATGAATATGCTCCAGATGACTCTGGTCTTTGTTGCCAGGAAGAGACATGAAGAGTAATGCTTCCCTCAGCAATGCATTTTCTGGTCTGGCTTTATATACATTTAAAGCATCGCTAAATTACCTGAAATGTAAATACAAAATAATCCTTTACTAATCCAGCAAAGACCGTCAATTTCTTCTACCATTTCTCCCCTGCTCTTTTAGAAGTGTATTTCTATTTACTCCTTTAATATGATGTCATACACGTCGTGGTCGTTTTCTTGCTCCAGCCCCATCATCATGACCTTCTCTTCCCTCACACTGGTACCACCCACTTCTTCACAGGTGGCCCACTGCTTTGCCCAGAGGTTTCACAGATCACAAGGCATCCCTAGTCTGATACATAGCTCCTACCTGCAGAGATGCTGCCCACAAAGCCATGTTTTTCTATTTGCACATTTCCAAGTGTGACAAGACAGAAAAGTTAAGAACCTAGAGTTTTTTCAAGCATAAACCAGTAAAGTATATAAATAAAGGTATTACCTTGTCCCCAAAATACTAAAGAGTGCTCCCCAAGAAAATGGAGATTAAAGAAAAAGAAACTACAGATAAACCAGACATTTATCTAAATGACAGCACTATCAATCAGCAGTTTTCTTTGTCAGGTGACTGTTTTGTCCAGAGGTAGCTGGGGAATGCCTTCCTTCCAGGCTGCTTTTGCCTAAAGTTCATCACATCCAAAAGTATGAGCCAGCATCTACTTGTGTCTTTTTCTAAATTGGTTAAATATATTACTTGGCCCAAGCTGTAACAATCTAGCCACAAAACTCATGCAGCACAAGAGCAATTCATTAAATACCTTATTTCAACAAACAAACAAAAACCCCAAGCTCAGCCCACTCTTTGATTTCACAGATATGTAGGTTTTCTAGAGTCTTTTTCAACATCAGAGATTGACAGCTAAAAAGACATTTGTAAGACCAAAGTTAGAGTCAGCAGCAGGGCTCAGAGCTTTAACCTACTGCGACACAAATATTATTGGTATCTTCACCTCACAGGTTCACAGAGGGCACAACAAACTCATAGAAATATTTAAACAATCCCACCTGAAACTTCGGGAGCCTCTGAGGTTTTTTCTACTTCTGTTGCATTTAACACAATCCTCTTTGCTATAGTATCTGAGCTCTTCATTGTCTTTTACAGCGATTCAAATAATTAATCTCCAGGAGAAACAAGAAAGTGATATTGTCCTCAGTTAGAGATGAAGAATCAAAGCAGAGAGAGAAAAAACTACTTGCCTGAGATCACAAAAGAAAACAGCAGCAAAGAATTAAACCCATCTCCTCACTTACTATGATATTATCTTACTCTCTTCTTAGGCTTCATTATATCATTTTCTAAAGTCTGTAAAATGTTAGTCAGAAAACAAGCAGGGGAGCTCCTTTGACGTAAATGTGCAGGGTCTAGAGTAGAGATTTTCTGAAAGAATATATCAGTATTTATTATTTTTAGCTAGGATCGTTATTTTTAACCCCTACTGTTCAAAAAATCACAACTACAGCTTCAGAAAATAGTACAACTGATATCCTTTTTATTTGCCAGTGGCAGGTACGGTGTCCAGGTCCACTAAGTTTTCAACTATTTAAGACCCAGGAACACCAGATTTAATCCTATAGTCACAGAGTAAACCAAACACAAAACTGAAACTCAAACAGGTGGGATTTTAAGGTAAAACAAAAGACAAAAAAAAAATAAATCAGAGGCTTTATGAGTAATCGGTGAGAATGAGCAATGTTGTAGTCAGCTTGCATTGTCAGAGATGTTAGAAAGTGGAAAATTACTCACAAGAGGGAATTTTGTATGAGACCAGGATGAAAAATGTTGAGTGTATTTCTGTAGAAGTCCCGAATGGAATTTCCACTCTGTCCAACATCAGGCTAAGATAACTCCCCAGACTACTATTTGGATCCCAAGGAAAGGGTGTGATCTTTCAGACATGGGTTAAGCTAGGCCACCTGCATGCCAGCCAACTGTTGTCACATCATCACAGCCAGGTTTTTTTCTGTTTCAGATGCAGTCACCACAGGATTTGAGGAAGGCTACATCCTCCTTAGGTGGGTGGGGTTCTTTGGTGTGTGCATTTATCCCCATTCCTAAGGAATGGCACAAAAAATTAATAGGAAACATCTTGAATATTTGCCTTGTGTCAAGGCAGAATTGTTCATTTTCTTCTCCTCCCAAGCACCTGCTGAATCCTCTTGTGTGAAGTCATTACACATCAAGCTAGTGATGAGGTGGATAATTAAAATTTCCTAACACGGTGCTGAAAGACATTGTTGGCGTTGCTTCTCTAATCCTTTCACTGCTTGCACTGACCCTTTCTGCCCTGAACAGCTGTCTTAGACCAAAGAGGTGTCTGGCCTGGCCCACTTCCCCCTGTGATGAAAGCAAACTTGGACCAAAATGTTCCCCTTGTTACAGAAAAAAAACCACCCTCCAAATGTTTCTCTGTGGTGGTTCTTACCTCCTCACACACACTTTTCCTACTTACAGAGCACTGATTTTGCAAGACTCCCACCATAAGCCCCACAGGAGTCCCTGGCTTTCCCCTACACTATGAGGATGTGATGAGAGCTTCAGAGCTGAGGGCTGTTCCTACCACAGCTCTTCTTGTGAATATCCTGTGAGAGCCCACTGATTAGCATTTGAAGTTATTTTGCAGGACCAGCCTTAGAACAGCTGCTGGCAACTTCCATTTCCTTCCTGATCTTCTTGATCTTTAAGACAGGTCTCTTTGCCAGGTAACCATTTTTGCCTGTCACTGGAAGGTCTATGTGTGTTCCTGATATTCATTACAAGAGAAATTGCCCTTGGGCAGAGCTGGCTGGATCTATCCTTTCCTTTGCTTTAGAAGTCCCCAACAGCTTTATGCTTTTAACATAAAGAAATTCCATGCTTCAGTTAAAAAGTGACACCTTGAGCTTCTTAGTCCAGTCTTCACTATTTAGTTCCCTCCAGTTGTGCATGGTTTTCCCTTTCTAACTAAGTCACAAACCCACATTCCAGGTCACATCAACTAAGACAGCCTCACTTGCTCACTTAAGGTTTTGGGTTTTTTCTACAACCATCCCTCTAAGTTGTTAATGTTAGTCACAGAAACAAAATTTTAAGTAGTATCACCCTCTGTTTTTTCACTGACTGCTCAGTTAAACAGGTCTTTTAATTGTCACACCCACAGCCTATGATTGCTAATGGTCCTGATGACTGAAAAATTAAAATTTCCTGTGATAAAAATCTCAGGAGTATTTCTCTCTCTAATTGCATTAAATAATTCTTTGTTCATATCCAAATTCAACTCCCCAGTCTATCCCAGAAGGGCTTCTTTGACATCCTTTCCTAGAGTGATTTTGATCATAACTAATCTACTTTATCACTCTCTTTTTTATAATTTCTTAACATCTTTAAAATAGGATTCTACTACCTTTAAACCGTCATTTCTATCATTTCTCAACAGGGTGTTTCCAACATCCTTGCTCCTTGTCGTGTAATAATCACTGCTGCTATTCCACTTCAATGCAGTCAACATCGTAGTTCCATGCTCGGCACCTCACCTGCAATACACTTGCCTGATGCGAATACACAGGCACATCTGTTGTCTCCTACAGACCATATACTTTCTAGGAATGTAAAAATAAATAATTTGACTACTGATATCGCCAACTTGACTACAGTTGGCAGCAGTATTAGTCCTTTTTTCCCCATCTCCTTTTATTATAAAGATAGCTGTGAGGATTTCACTACTCTCCCAAACCAATTTTTTTTTCATTTCTTCGTTTAAAGCTCTTAAGTCTTGTTAAGTGGGATTCCAGGAAGCTCTGTCCTCAGCATTATCCATCTGCAGGTAACTCCCCTTTGCATAGCTTTTCTTCCTACACACAATCCTTGTACCAACTGCAGTAATCCGCAATATTTTTTCTGGCTTTCACACTTCCTTTCAAGAATTAAAATTATTTTACCAAAACTCACCTGAACATACCCTTTGAGTATCGTTCTGGCGTATTATTTTTGATTCACTCCAGGCACTGACACTTTACAGGGAAAAAATCCACTGATAATCCTTCCTATGACCTTCAGGATCTTTTTCAACCTCAGTACCCTCTCCCAGGACCAGGTTCCTCAGTAACCACATGATCCTCCCACTCCATAGCAAAAACCTAACCATTTTTTTCTCAATAAGGGCTGTTTACACTCCTAGATGTCCCCTTCTGGGGGCAGGTGGGAATCCCTGGGGTCTTCTTCCTACTGACTTTCACCCTGGGCACAGGCCTCTCCTGTGGGTCAGTTTGTTTGGGTACCTTTAGCCAGGCAAAAAGAGTAACATATACATAACTGTGAAGTGTTTGGACTCGATGATCTCCAGAGGTCCCTTCCAATCCCTACCATTCTATGATTTACAAGCTAACACACATAAAACACGGCTAGGATCTTTTTGAACTGATAGGCTAAGCACTACTGCACTCATGACCCTGATAAGACATCTGAGACCCTTTGCTGGCCAAGGAGAGGCGGACAGAAGGGGCAACATCATCCCCCACACCTACCTCCCTGGGACAGATTTGTTTTCATTTCAGGCCACTTAGCTTCTTAAGGAGGTAAATATGTAAATTATCAAGAAGCAGGTTTCTACCACCAGCATAATTATTTTTTTTTTTCACAAAACATAGTTAAATTAGTGTAAGTTTATTTTGGAGATTAAAACCAAAAAAATGTGTTAAGAGATTGGAGTCCTCATGCAGGGCAGGTTTATCACTGGATACTAAGAGGTGATTCAAATGCAATGTCCATCTCCCAGAGTCCTATATCTTTGACTGTAAAAAGCTGTGCAAGGTTTTAAAAGTGCAAGATAGCTGTATTTTTCTGTTTGGTTCTCTTCTATTCTCCTGGGCACTGTTCAAGACAGGATACATCAGTGAAGTTAGCCCTGTTTTGAGCAGGGGTTTGGCCCAGGTGACTTCCAGAAGTCCTTTCCAACCTAGACTTTGTCTTCTCTAACCCAATGTGGATGTTAGTTTACTATACAGCAATATTCTCCTAAGTAACTCAGTGAGAAAATATTTGTGATCAAAGGCAAGTAGCTGCTTTTGAATGCTCAGCTGTAAGGATCTAGCCTACTTAGTACACACAATCCCAAGCACCCTCTGTAAGCCACAAACTGCAACTAAAGGAGACAGTATGAAGTGCAGCCAAAAAGCCCACTAAGCTACAGATGAATTACTCATGTCAGAGATGAAGGGCAAGTGAGCAAAGTCAAAATAGTACCTCAGGTTGGTAACTTATCAAGACACTGGGACAGGGGTTGTTTGTTTGATCATGTTTCAGATAATAGATAACACACATATACAAAAATTAAAGCAGAACACTTTCCACCTTTACATTTATTGTCTGTTATATTGAAAACCAAAATACACACACACACAAAACACACCCAAAACAACACAACTAGCCCATTTTCTATCAAAACAAATCTGTGGGCCTCATGAAAAGGGACTTGGTCAAGAGCCCTGTAGACAGAAACCGGCCCACATATTGCCAAGATCACAAGGACAGGCAGGTTTCCTCCGTCTAGCACTAGCTACACAACAGGGAAATGCATCAGATTCCTCCATATCCATTCACTATCTGCCACTGCAAAGACCTGTCACTAAGATGCCAATGTAGCAGCTGTTTTCTGTGGCATGGACACCAATCCACTAGGAACGTACAGCTCATTTAACGCAGGACAACCATCTTGGCAGAGAGAAACAATCTGTATTCCTTCTTAAACAAACTGAGGTGAAACTTTCAAAGAATCACCTAGTATTTATCCTTGAAATAAAAACATCCTTGTCTAGTACTGCTGTTCCAAATCACCCTGTAAAATATCATACAAAGTCAGAATGGTCCAGAGCCGTCTCCAGGATGTCACTTCTCCTGCATTGCTAAAAGAGAGATGGATTTTCACAATGCCTGGGCTAGCTTGTTTCACAGCTGACTCCTTATTCAAATTAGAAGGCAGCTCTAAGGCATTCAAGAATTGGTCAGAGCAAATTTAATCAAATTTCACCAGGACTGAGCTCTTCATCAATAAGTGTAAAACTGGACAGGCAAAAAGATTGCCTGGCCATCAGACAGTGTCTGTATATAAAATATTTGCCAAGTGTGAACTCCAGATCTGGGACTGGTCTTGATGTTGTATCTAATTGATATATTCTAAGCATTTGGCTTTTTGCCCTTTTTTTTTTTATACCAATATGCTAATTCTCAATTTGCACTTAAGCACAATAACTTTTTAAATGCAAGCTGTTGTGCGATAACAGTAGGAATTCTGTACCAGTTAATTTTTTTTATGTATAACTACTGAACAAGCCAAATGGGACTCATGCATTTGCAAATAATTGTACAGATTGACATTACATCGTTCTCCGTGGTATTTCAGTGTTTGTGAAGAAAACATGAGGCTTAGATGGCAACAATGCCTGCATGCAACCCTGGCTCCTATGTTTTCTTGCTGAGCAATCCAGGGTTAAAAGGCCAGCAGAAGAACCAGTCTGCAACACTTTTTCTTAGACAGAAAGGCACATAACAGGGGCATACTTGATATTTGGCCCATGCACACCATTTCTGTAAACATCAAGAGAGATCTTCAGTACATGAGCACTGAAAATCAACATTTTTCAGTGCCTTCTTGGAGCTGATGCTCAAGTTATTTCTTGCATATAAAACAGATTAAAAAAAAAAAACCCAAAAATCACACTGCAGGAAGAGCTTGTTTAACAAAAGCTATGTTTATCTCATCAGCTGTGTAGCTCAGCAGGGATGGTTCGACAGAGCATATCATGGGTTGAGGGGGTTTTATTTTGGGCTAATCACAGTCTGATCCTGTGAAATGAATGCCCGTAAGCAGCTGGAGAGCATTAAGTGTACCCCTGGGGTGTATATTCTACCACAGCTCCATCAGAAAAGATGCAGTGTTTTCAGTGTGCTCCAAGGCTGCTTGACAGTATGAACCCAGCACAGTAAGCACAGACCATCAGGAGTTTCTTTTCAAAAGCACATTCCTGACCCAGGCTAACACTATGTGAATACATCTGCCAACAGGTGACTACAGAAAAGAACAGCTACAGAAGAATCTCAAGGATAGAACATGGATACCAGCTTTAGCATGATCAAGCATCAGAGTGGTTGGTACAGAGCTCAGGTCGCTTTTTGATTATTTGACAAGCCGTATTTGCAATGTGATTTTCTAAGAATGTGCTATAGAGCAATGATGACAGCTGCAGCTGAGAGCTAAAGAATATTTTCTGTTTTGCTAAACATTTCCCCTGTGCCTTAGAATCTTCTTTAGTCTTTCTTCTTCCTTCCTCTATACCCTACTCCAAGCTGTTTCCTACATCACAATTAACTTCAGTGAAGGAAACGGGATCAACAGTTCTGCTGCAGCTGATCATAAACAAGCAGTAATGACCACCAGGGATTGATTAATTTTTTTTCTGCTTTACACCACACTGATATCAGGATAAGAGAGGGGTTTAAAATACTCACAGAAAATGGAAAAAAAAAAAAATCCATTAGGCTGAGATGCACTTTATAGTCACAGTCAGATGAGATTTCCATTTGTGTATCAGCAATTCAGATTCCTTTTCCTAAAGAAAGAAATTACATGCAAACAGTATTCTAATAGAAGACAAAGACTGTGATTTTGAGTCCACAAAAGAAAGACTTATTTCAGGTTATGGTTTCCACAGCAACTTTTCATTTTATCCCTCATGTGTCTATCCGTCTAGTAAGATCTTTCACAACGTTTATATATAATGAGATGCTCTGTTGATAGAATTACTAAGAAATTAATTTCTCAAGAAAAAAAAAAAACTTTTTCTATCTATTCAGAGCTTCACACACAGAGGAATGCAGATATGCATAATGATGTTGGCAGATATGTGTACATTTATATTTTTGCTATATATGGCATTGTGAAAAGGGTGACCACTGTTACTTACACAAGAATGTGACAGTAGGTGCAGCTGGTAGAGATTCAGACCTGGAGGCAGGCAATGTTCATCAAAGTATCATAGCTCTACAGGCAGTAACTGGCCTGATTAAGGAGGCAACCCTAACACTACACTAACTGCTGCTATTTGATTCTCATCTTCCTGATTTGAATATTTCAAGCAAGTTGAAGATAAAGGGAAGCAGCCAGGACAGCGCTTTTCAGCAGTTGGCTCACTCACCTTTTTTACCACACAACACTCTGCTCACACAAGAGATGGAAGTGAATACAAACAAGACATTTAGGTACTAAGCACCTTGTTCTGCATGTAGCCACTTATTTTGCACAGAAGAGGGAGTTGTATACTTCAAAGATGACAAATATAACACAGAAAGGATTTCAGGGGGTTTGTCCGTGGTTTCTCTTTCATATGCACGAATGGAAATGCAAAATAGAGGCACAGCTAGATACAAACACTACACTATGGCATATAAACTCTGTTGGACTGTGGCAGCAGACAAAAATCAATCCAAAAAGCACTTACCTTTTGCTTGCTCAGCAGTACTTATTTTCAGCTGAGAGAATAGAATGAGTGGAAATGAAATTTTCAGAGCTTAGTACAGAGTGGTAAGTTTAAAGTCAGAAGCTCTAGAGATAGATGATCAGCATAAAATACCTTAATAGTCTAGAGTCTATGTTTACAGCATCCTATTTTGTGAATACAAAACAAAATAGCTCTGCTAGTGAATAAGCCTTATGTGGTGGGTTGACCTTGGCTGGCCAGCGTCTCACAGCCTCTCCTCAGCATGACAAGGGGAGAAGATATGATGAAAAAGTTTGTAGACTGAGGTAAGGATGGGTAGGTAACTCACCAGTTGTGTCACAGGCCAAACAGACTTGACTTGAGGAAATTAAATTATTGCCAATTAGTAAGAGTAGGATAGTGAGAAAAATAAAACCAAAATTTAAAACACTTTCCCCCACCCCCGCATCTTTTCAGACTCACCTCCTCCTCCCCATTCCTGGCAGTGAAGGGGGATGGGGAGCAGGGCTCGGGGTCAGTTCATGACACATTGTCATTGCCAGTCCCTCCTCACACAGTTCCCCTGCTCCAGCATAGGTCCTTCCCATGGGGTACAGTCCCCCAGAAACTGCTCCAGCATAGGCCCTTTCCACAGGGTAGTCCTGCCCCCTGTGGGCTCCTTTCCACAGCCACAGCTCCTGCCAGAAGCCTGCTCCAGCATGGGATCTTCCACAGGCTACAGTGTGGATATCTACTCTGGGATGGTCCTCTATGGGCTGCAGGGGACCAACCTACTTCATCATGGTCATCTTCATGGGCTACAGAAGAATCTCAGCTCCAGCACCTAAAGCACCTCTTCTCACTTCTCCGCTGCCCTTGGTGGAGACTACAGGGTTGTTTATCTCACATTTTTCTCACTCTTTTTCCTCATTGCTGCTGTGCAGCACTTTTAACCCTTTCTTAAGTATGTTATCACAGAGGCTCCACCAGCATCAGTGATGGGCTCAGCTTTGGCCAGCAGTGGGTCTGTTTTGGCATCAGCTGGAACTGGCTCTGTCTGACACGGGGCACAGTCCCTGGTTTCTTCACTCAGAAACCACAACTACAGTCCCGCTGCTACCAAAACCTTACCATGTAAACCCAACAGACCTTGTCATTCTTTTAATCTTTGTTTATTTTTAAAAGTTTTAGTAATAAATTTATAAATTTTTTTGAAGTCCAAGTATCCTCCTATTTTGACCTCAAAAACAACATGGAAGTCCAGTTCAGCTGAGGTGCTACTGAAACACACTCAGCTAAAGCAGGGGCCATCTGTGTGGTGACTTAATGCGCTTGGAAAAAATGCTCAGTTATAAGAAAAATATCCCTGACTGGGACTGGGAAGGTACTGCACAACCCTAAACCTGCAGACAGTGACTGCTAATCCTACCTAAAGTGCATACCATCCCACCCAGGAATGCACCAGAGGAGCACGCACCTGTGTGCAACACTGACCAGGCAAAGACAAAGCACTTCACAACCAGCAGAGTCCTTACTTCAGAAGTCAGTGTTCAAGCAAAGGGACACTGACTTTCCGCAGCAGTTGTGCCTACAGACAACGGCTCCTAGATTGCTGAGTCTTGCTTGCAAGGCATTAAGAGACTCTTACGATATCCTTCTCCCATATCCAAAGCACCAACATTAAGACCTAGCAGCTCTGTGCTGGAATGAACCTTTAGTTAGTTTGGAATCTAGAAACCCTGGCACCAGTCACAGAGAAACAGAATAGCTGAGGCTGGAAGGTGCCTCTTGAGATAATCTAGCCCAACCCCCTTCTCAGGCAGGGTCAGTTAGAGCACGTTGCTGAGGGTTGTGTCCAGTCTGGCTTTGAGTATGTCCATGGAGAGGGACTATGACATCCTGTAGGATACTACAGGTAGTCCAGCAGCAATGAAAATCTGCTGTCTCACAAAAGACTGCAAAACAAAACTACCCTCCCCTGCCCATCCTGAACATACACAGATGTCCTCTGTGCTAGGAAATCTGCTGTCCCTCTCTGTCTTGCACAATAAACCTATTTCTGCACAGTATGTTGCTGGATCTTTTATAGTAACTGAGTTGCCAGAATTGCTCCAGTATTGACTAGTTCTTGAAGCCTCATTTGGAAACTGATGGAATTATACCCTGTAGAATAAACTATTGCATTCCTTCTCATACAGCAAGAGGTTATTACTTATCTCTGGCTGCTCCAGAGTTCTCTACACCAAGCATCAGATTAAATATTGTCAAGGTGTAGGAGCCTGGATCAGTGCTCAAGCCTCACAGAAACATCAGAGAGCAGGAATCAGTACTCAAAATAGACACCAATTCAGACTAGCCCCACTCTGAACAAGAAAGTCCAAGAGGCTTCTCTGGGTCCTGTGTGCTAAACTCTGTGCAAGTTCATTTGATAGAGTCCAAACCACTAGAAAACAGACAGGAAACCCAGCAGCAGATATAGCAATAGCTTGATAATGACAAGAAAGAGAATCTAGAGGAAGTGAAGCAAAACACTTTCTTATGCTGTTTGTTTCTACTTGGGGGAAAGTTTTACTTTTGCAAATGCACAAGGACTCTGTGGTTCTCCTCTTTTCTCTGAAAATACTATTGCTTATAGGATTAATTAGGTAAAATAGCATCTACTTGCTACAGTGGAGCTCAGTCCACAGTTTCTTCATTATATACAATGTTATTAACTATGTATGAGACAGACACAGGTATATTCCCATTCAGAGAAAGCATGACATTGTGTAAGAGACATTTTTGTTACTGTGTCTGAACTAAGTAAAATTGCTGATAACCAAGACTGTCTGAAAAGCCTCCCTGATAAATGCCTGCTTACTTTTTCTGAGCTGGATGCCTGTTGTTGCTGCGAGTAGTACAAGGCAGGAGGAAAAAAATTAACTGCTATGATGTTTTTGCATAATAATGTAAGACAGATGTCACCCAAGGACAAATAAAATGCTGCATATTACACATTTGGATTTGGTAGGTGATCTTAGAAATGCAGGAGATAAAGCACAGGAGTGGTTTGTAGTCAAGAGCAACTAAATTTCTCTAATATACGGGCCAAGAAAAATAAATCAAGGAGAATTAAATACGTCTCTAAAGAGCAGTTCAGTGAAAAGCACTAGAAAACTGCAAAACAAGTCACAATCTGAAACCTATTGTGTGTGTCCCATCCATCCCTGCCTAAGAAAAAAATAGAAAGAAAAAAATTTCATTGAGAGGATCTGGCACCTACTAAAGCAACTGAGTAGAAAATGCAATTGTATATAATGCCAAAAAGCGAAGGAAGAAGAACTAGGTAATGAAGTACTTGGAGAAGATAAAAATCAATAAACTGAGAAAACTAGTGCATGCATAGGAGCACTGAGGAGGCAACTTTAAGAAAATAAGAAGAAAAGTGGGTAATTGCTTGAAGAAGGACCATTAAGAGCACAAACACAAACTATTCCAGAACAGAAAAGTGATAGTGAATGTAGTACAAGTCCTTGGTTACATCATGAGCTCTTCACTGCCTCCAGAACGTGAAAGTTGCATACAGATTGTGGATACCAAGTCAAATAGTTGAGGACATGTTAATATTAACAAAAAAGACTCCACAAAAACAGAAAGACCAAGTCACAAAGCCATCAAAACCAGCAGGACAATATTCTGCAGGTATTATAGTTATTACAGGAGGACCAAGGAAAGTACTGTTTTCTCATCAGAGGATAAAAGCTATGAGAAATAATGCCAAGCAGGCTAGACCAAAAAATACAGCTGAAAGAAATACCAACTTAGCAACCCAAGGTTTTCACTGAACTGGCAAATACCCTTAGGACATTTGCCCCATTCCCAAAGTCTGCAGGAAAATTGTTTATCTTTTTCATTTCAATCCTGCTGTTGAAAATGGAAAATTTAAACAAACCTTGTTCATAATCTGAAGTTACATTCCAGTTTATGGGGTTCTAAACATAACTTTTTCTCAACTATTTTTTTCCCACATTCAGTGAACAGAAAGAAAATAGACAACTGTTTGACAGCATTGCAACACTTGCTATTATCAGCAGATAAATTGCTCAGATTAATCAGAAAGCAGACATCACTATTACCAAGAGCATCCGCTAAAGATTATGGGCGAAAGTTCACACAATGAACAGGAGAGTTTTTATCTGTAGCCATATCTAGTACTAAAGAAGAGTCACTCTGAAACAGCAGGGGCAAGGCAGAGCTGTTGCAACAGCTCTGGAACAGGGGCTCACACTCCCAGCCTTTTTATTATTAATATTATATTTATTTTATTATTATTACTTTTTTTTTTTTGGTCAGAATGAATCACAGAATCACTATGGTTGGAAAAGACCTTTAAGATCATCAAGTCCAACTGTTGCTTAACTCTACCCGTGCCACTACTACACCATATCCTTAAGCACCATATCTAGATGGCTTTTAAATACAACTAGTGACAGTGATTGCACCTCCTCCCTGGGCAGCCTGTTCCAGTCTTTGATAACCCTTTTCGTATAGAAGTTTTTACCTAATGTCCAACCTAACCCTCCCCTGCCATATCTTGAGGCCATTTCCTCTTGTCCTATCAGTTGTGGCTTGTGAGAAGAGACCAACACCCAACTCTCTACAACCTCCTTTCAGGTAGTTGTAGAGAGAGATAAGGTCTCCCCCTCAGCCTCCTTCAGACTAAACAACACCAGCTCCCTCAGCCACTCCTCATATGACTTCTCAAGACCCTTCACCAGCTTCGCTGCCCTTCTCTGGACTCACTCCAGCACCTCAATGTCTTTCTTGTACTGTGGCAGCCAAAACTGAACCCAATACTCAAGGTGTGTCCTCACTAGTGCCAAGTACAGTGGGACAATCACTTCTCTAGTCCTGCTGGCCACACTGTTCCTGATGCAGACCAGGATGCCATTGGCCTTCTTGGCCACATGGGCACACTGCTGACTCATGTTCAGCTGGCTGTTGATCAACACCCCCAGACCCCTTTCTGCTGGACAGCTTTCCAGCCACTGTTCCCGAAGCCTGTAGCGTTGCATTGGGGTTGTTGTGGCCCAAGTTCAGGTCTCAGCACTTGGCCTTGTTGAAGCCCATATGACTGGCCTCAGCCAATTGATCCAGTCTGTTCAAATCCCTCTGAAGAGCCTTCCTACCCTCAAGCAGATAACACTCCCACCCAACTTGATGTCATCTGCAAACTTACTGAGGGTGCTCTCAATCAGGAGATTGAGATCATTGGTAAAGACACTGAACAGGAGTGGCCCCAGCACGAGTCACCAACTGGATTTAACTCCATTCACCACCACTCTCTGGGCCCAGACATCCAGCCAGTCTTTGATCCAGCAGAGAGTGCCTGGCCAGGCCTAGGGCAGACAGTTTTTCAAAAGGATGCTGCAGGCAACAGTGTCAAAGGCTTTACTGAAGTCCATGTGAACAACATCCACAGCCTTTCCCTCATCCACCAAGAGGGTCACAGTGTTGTAGAAGAAGGTGAGGTTTGTTAAGCAGGACCTACTCTCTTCATGAACCCATGCTGACTGGGCTTGATCGCCTGGCTGTCCTGTAAATTACATATTATGGCTTTCAAGATAATTTGTTCTATGACCTCCCCTGGCACCAAGGTCAGACTGAGAGGTCTGTTGTTCCCCGGATCCTCCTTCCTCCCCTTCCTCTAGATGGGCATCACATTTGCTAATCTCCAGTCCATTGGCACCTCCCCAGTTAGCCAGGACTGCTGATAAATCATGAGAAGTGGCTTGGTAAGCACATCTGACAGCTCTTTCAGCACTCTTGGGTGTAACCCATATGGCCCCATAGACTTGTGTATGTTAGTGGTGCAGCAGGTCACTGACCATTTCTTCATGAATTATGGAGGCCTCCTTCTGTTCCCCATCCCTGTCTTCCAGCTCAAGGGGCTGGCTACCCAGCAAACAACTGGTCCTGCTACTAAAGACTAAGGCAAAGAAGGCATCAAGTACCTCAGCCTTTTCCTTCTCCGTAGTCACTATGTCTCCCCCTGCATCCAATAAAGGATGAAGAGTCTCCCAACTCCTCCTTTTGTTGTTAATGCATTTATAGAAACATTGTTTGTCTTTTACGGCCATAGTTAGATTGAGTTCTAGTTGGGCTTTGTCTCTCCTAATTTCCTCCCTGCATAGCTTCACTGCATCTTTGTAGTTCTCCTGAGTGACTGCCCCCTTTTCCAAAGGCCACAGACTCTCCTTTTGTTCTCAAGTTCTATCCATAGCTCTCCATTCAGCCAGGCCAGTCTCTTCCCCACTAACCCATCTTTTGGGACATGGGGATGGCCCGTTCCTGCATTTTTAAGATTTCCTTCTTGAAGAGTGCCCAGGCTTCCTAGACTCCTTTGTCCTTCAGGACCACCTCCCAAGGGACACTGCCAATCAGTCTCCTGAACAGGCCAAAGTGTGCCCTACCAAAGTCCAAGGTGGCAGTTCTGCTGACCCCTCCTCCTCCTCCAAGAATTGAAAACTCTATTATTTCATGGTCACTAAAGCCCATGATGGCCACCAACTGTTGTATCTCCTACAAGTGGTTGGACTCTATGATCCCAAGGGTCTTTTTCAACCTGAATGATTCTATGATTCCAAGTCCTTCTGTTAACAAGCAGCACCTTCTCTATTTGGCTCTTTCACCAGCTGCACTAGGAAGTTATCTTCTACACACTCCAAGAACCTCCAGGACTGTTCCCTCTCTGCTGTATTATATTCCCTGCACACATCTGGGAAGTTGAAGTCCCCCGCGAGAACAAGACACAGCGATCACAAAATCTCTCCCAACTGCTTACAGAGTATTTAATTAGTCTCATCATCTTGACTGGGTGGTCTGTAACAAACTCCCACCACACTACCTGCCTGGTTGGCCTTCCCCTTGTTCTTACCCACAGTCAACCCTGTGATCTCCATTGTTCAGTTGTAGACATTCATATCGCTTCCTAACATAGGCCACCCCACTGCCTCAGCTTCCTTGCCTGTCCCTTCTGAAAAGCTGGTAGCCATCAACTGCAGCATTCCAATCACATAAGTCACCCCCCCACATTTCCATGATGTAAACTATATCATAGCTTTCTTGCTACACAATGGCCTCCTGTTCCTCCTGGTTGTTTCCCATGCTGTGTGCATTGGTATAGATGCACTTCAGCTGGGTTAATGGTCCTGACACCTTCTTGGAGGGAGAAGCCCCAGTTCCCAGTTCCCACACTCTTCTCGGTGTCATCCAATGTTAGAACAAGGGGCAATGGAATTAAGTTGGAAAATAAGAGGTTTAGAATA
>WUAM01000071.1:6524832-6587141 GCA_024336885.1 Actenoides hombroni | reverse complement strand
CTCGGCGAGCGACGGCTGGCGCGGTTACGCCTCGTTCAGATCTGCCGCCGCTGGTGCCGCTCCGCCCGGGCCGCCTCAGCAGCAGCCCGCGGGCTGCCGGCCCCCCGCACAGCCGACCCGCTCGCCCGGCCCGGCTTCCAGAAGCCCCCAGCAGAGCTCCTCACCGGCCCTTTTCGCCGCGATTCCCTTCCCCACTGCGGACTGACCTGCCCCGGAGCTGGTCTCCTCGGCGAGTGACCACTGGTGTGTTTACGCCTCGTTTATATATGCAAATAGCTCACAGCAACACCCATCTCCTTTTAGTAACTCTCTGCAATGATATATATCAGCATTTTCCTAGTGATTTTGACAAGGCTGCAGAAGAATATGTGGGGGTATGCAGTCTAAAGCATTTGCCTTGCTTAAATTTGCTTTCGGTGCAAATAAAATTAGTATAAGATCACAGAATCACACAATGTTAGGGGTTGGATCACCAAAAGCATTCTTGTGATTAAGGAAAAAAAAACCATAGTAAATATAAGAACATCCTCAAGTTGGTGATTTTCCAGACCAAATTCCTACAAGAGACAAAATACACAATTGGGGTTATTCTTTAGATTACACCAAGATGCCTATCCTGTACAAAACCATCACGACAGAAAATATTGACGTGATTTTCTTTTCATTCTCAAAATACTCAACAGATCAACTGCAAAATCAAATCCAGGCAGGAAACAGGCACTTTCTCAGCAGCCACCCCAGGAGAAAACAGCTCATGCAGGACCTAGCAGCTACCAGCGCCTGCAGGGTTCTTACCCACCCTGATGCATTGGCCCAGCAGCTGGGCGCTACTGCACACTGCTCCCAGGTTCTGGGAGGAAGGGAGCTGGAAGAGATGGATCTGGCTGTAAGCTCAGCTCAAGTCTTTCTGACAGAGGAGGAGGTAAACCGTTGGTTAACCACTGGAATGGAAAGCCTTTCCCACCTTCCCCTCTTTAGACCTATGCAGGAGCTGACCCCCACTCCCCAAGTAGGAAGGAGAAAAGGAAGAAAAATACAAAATCCTGTGCATTGAGATAAGGAGAATTTAGTACAACAACACAAAAGGAGAAGTAACAACAACAACTACAGTAATAGCAATGAAACAATACACAAAACAAGCAATATAGAATAAATCCAGCAAAGGATGTTGCCCCAAGACAATTGGACTGCCTGCCAGAGCCTGCGCTTTGCCCGGTCTGGCCCCTGCCCTTATTAGTGGGTATGGCATCAGTATAGTATTGAATAATCCATTGGCTGGTTCAGCTGTCTATCCTAGTGGAAATTAACCCTATCCTATCCAAACCCAGGACACCCTCACTCCCTCTGTTTGAGTCTCTCACAAGGTGTGCCTCACAGCTTTTAGCCCTTTAGTGTGCAGCTCATAAGACCAAGAAGCATGCCACACCACCACTCGTCGGTGATGCAAGGCAGAGAGAAAACCATCAAAGTCTAGTTTTCCCCTCTGAAAGAAGAGTGCAGAGAGCTCCCAGTATGACAAAAACCTGCCCTTCACCAGTCATGATCAGCAGTTAAGGTGCCAAGTGACAGGCAGCATGAATGGAAAAAATAATTAATCACACTATTAAGCATTAAGCTGCAATGACCCAACATCATGCGTGCACTTCTAGTTTTACTGTTCTCCTCTGTCAACCCCCTTCTCCAGGCTCTCCCATTTTCCTCTCTCTGCTTCCATACAAAATCATACAACTCACAGAACCTCTATGTCTTGTCCCAAGCACTAAGGCCTTCCTTTCTCGGGATATGCGTGGGCCCACTGCTTGGTTAATCCCATTTTCCTCCTTTCCAAGATGATATTAGCAGAGCTGACAGGCCCACTAGAATAGTTATCACCTGTTGGTAGCTTGGATGTAATAGGCATTCCTGTGGTCAAAAGCTCCAGTGAATTGCAGACAGCTAAAAAAGAAGTGAACTCTGTATCTGAAACTATCTACCACTTTTGCCAGTATTATAACACATACAAAAGATGAGCAGAAAATTAACTGAGCTTGTTCAATTATTACATTCTGCCTAGAAGCATTATTCATGTCCCAGCTTTTCTTACAATCACCCCCACTAGCCACATTATTCTCTTTGGCTTAATAAGTTTTATTAATCATACACAATGAGCTTGAAAGGCATGAGGGCCAATGTTATTGCAGAAGGAAGATACAGCAATTAGGCAGCTGAGGCCTTTTAGTACCTCAAACATGTGGGTTTGCTTGAGCTGTGGGTTGATAACTCTAGCTTTTTGTTGGCAGTAAACAGGTGATGATCAAAGCCTGACTAGGATACAGTGCTGTACACAAATCTTACGAGAGGTTGCAGCAGAACTTGCTCTTGGAATAATAAATCAGGCAAACCATAGTCCACATGGCTGTTAAGAGCTGTGGAACTGCCAGAAGAGCCCATTTCACTGAGTACCTGCTGCACAAAAGGACCTATGTCATTGCCAGGGCACCTTGTTTCAGCACAACAAACAGGCTTCTAAGAACTTGTAGGAAATTATGACATTTTGCAGGTGACTGGACCAATTCCACCAAATACAATTTAAAGGGGAAAATAAAATTGTGAGCACAGAAGCCATACTTTTCAGCCAGGGTTAATTATCACAGTGATATTTCTCCAGGGGGTTTTACTCTCCACACTATCATCTCCCTGTCTCTCTACATTAGGTCTTACTCTTCAACATTTCACTTGGTGCAAAGGAATTGTGAAAAGTTCTTGCTTTGCACCCTAAAAATCACAACACACATGCACCATGACTGCCAAAAGCAGACTGCTCCACAGACTAACTCCTCATTTTGACAGCCATGTCATGCTTTGATCTGGCTGCAATGGTCCAGCTTCTGAATAAGAGAGACCCAAATTGCTGTAGTTGTCCACAGGAACGATGCATGCTCACTTGTCACACTGAACAACACCAGCCTAGAAGCCTACTTTTAGACTCAGCTGGGCAGATCCCTAAGAAATGAGAGATTTTCCCCCTATTTCAAAGGCTTCCAGCCACAATTGACTGACTCCTTGACAGCACCATGACTGTGAAAGGTCACAGCTAACAGGGAGAACAAAAAAAAGATGCTGGATTGTGCCCACCATGCACTGCCAGTTGTGGGCCAACCTCTTCCTGAGACTAAGGCACTGCTGTGGATTCCACTAGAGCTACAAAACGCTCTTCTGAGCTAGCATCACTGAAAACCTGTTTTCACTAATTCCGAACTGTCTGTCAGTTATTTCTCCCAGAGGCTTTATAGCTTTATATATGAAAAGGTGCATCTCCTTCCCAACAGAGGACATGAAGAAGATGTACACAGCTCTGAGATAGTGACCCATCACTGACATTTAACACCACAAGAAAAGCTTCACTTGGTTACCAAGCATGAACGGACTACCTTCTGTAGGCACATTTCAATAAGGCAGTCACTCTTCATGCCTTTCTTACTGAAATGAAAGGCTGGAGTGATGTCAGTAGGTGCTCACCCATATCTATTTAGAAGTGATAAAGTGAAGTGCAATTAAAAGGGACTGGGAGATTCTCATGCCTACAAACACTGACAAAGCAGAGATGACATCCTGCAGCGACGAGCTGGCAAAGGCCATTCGAAACAACTGCTGCATTAGTGTTTGGAAGGTTTGACAAATCTGACAAATGAAAACTGAAAATAACAACCAGTTTGTGTTTGGTTTTTTTCCAGCTTGGGGGCATGAGGATGAGAAGAAAAAAAAATTTGTTTTCTTAGAGTTTTTTGTTAGTTTTAAACAAGCATGTCACCTACATTTTTTACAACTTAACAGTTTTCAGTAAAACCATGCTGTGATCTCAACTTCTCAGAAACTGGTCAGTAAACATTTACTCAAATAGCCACAGAAATCATTTAGGTAAATATTTTAATATTTGCATGTTTACCTTAAAATGAATCTTAGAAAATTGCCCGTTGTTATTTCTCATTTCCGTATCAAGTACAATTTCAAATTGGCTTTTTTTTCTTCCATTGTCGATGGAAGCGGAAAATTTAATTGAAAAAGAAATACATTAAAAAAAAAGTTGACAAATACCAGATTGTCATCTGCCACATGTAACTATTTACACAGAAAAAAAAAACCAACCCTCTTTTATTTCTGCTGGATTCACTTCTTTGACCTTCTATGTTTTGGGCTCCCCTCTGTCACTTCCTGGTTTCCAACACAAAATTGCAAAGAGAGTCCAGTTGCTAAAATGGAAAAAAGTGCTACATTTTCACCAGCAGTTTGTTACTCTGGCACAGAAATATCTCGATTATTGAGGAAAGACAGCATAAACCTCAGAGTCCACTTTAAAACAAAATTTAGATAGGTATTCCGTCAGCTCAGTCTTTGAAAGTTTCCAGTGTTTCAAGAACTGTACTGATATTTAGAGAAAGAAATAATGTACTAAAGCAGGTTGTTCTTTCCCACTGTCTTCAGCTCAGGAAAGACAAAGACTTTTGTGGGGCAGTTTTGAGTGTTCTGCTGCTCTGATGTGCAGTAAGGTCTGAGATCTTTTAGTTGAAGTTCAAGTAACTGAGTATCATTAGTAGCTGGGCTGGTTATTAAACTGCTTGTGCCTATGCTGTTAATAGTTCATTCTTGGATTGTAATTCTGATAGATACTCTCTGATAAGTCAGGAGGCTTGACCGCTTCTGTTTTCCCAAGTGATGGTGTGGATCTGAAGTTTTTACACTGCAATATAAAGAAAGCCATGTACCATTATATTACATTTTTTACTTTTGTGGAGCCATCATACCTAGAGTCAAAACAAAAAACAAGACCAGAAGAAACCCGGTAGGTAACATTACTTTTGCAAAATAACTGTGAAGTTATTTCTCTAAGCTCTGTGAGCAAAAGGCTAGCACACAGAGAGGAAAATCTGAACTGATGGAGAGGCAACAACCACCTTCACAAAGCATACACAGGACAGCTTTTGGAATTCTTTCTTTCTTAATGTGATTGAAAACAAGTTTTGAAATGTCGGTATTTTCAGCAAAATAGATGGCAATGAACAACACTACTTTCTGTGGAAAAAAAAACCCAACAGTCAGGCCACAGGCAATCCAATTTAGGCACCTAAAATTACTGGAAGCTTTTGACTTAAATTTCTGCAACTCCCACTCCTGTCAGTCAAATTGTCCTGAATGCCATAGAAAAGCATATATGGAAATTAATCATTCTAACTTCACAGAACTGTTTGACTAGTTTGCAACAAACAAAGCACATGACCATTAATTGAACTGTGAGCAGAAAATAATATCTGAAATAATTGCTCTTCCAATGTGCATTAAATAAGGCAGAAGCCCCAAGGAAAGAGCAGCATTTTATCATGCTGTTAAATATGTATCGCAGCACATTGGAATTTGACAGCAAGTAAAAGTTGCAGTGGCAAATTTATCACTGCTGTTTCCTAGCTTTTGAGTGTTTGAATTGAAACTTAAAAAGTAACAGTTTCAAAGCTGTGTGTGTCTCTAATACAGCATAAGGAAGTGCATCCTTTTCCCTCATTGTAAAATGCATGTTTGTTTTCATCAGATCTTTAATCAGGCATGTTTCTGCCATCGGGACAATGCACATTCTTAAGCAAAAGATCAGAGCTGAGATAACTCTGTGAAGCAGAAATGTGAAAACATTAACTTCTGGGAGATTTAAAATTCAGCTTAACCATTGGCATTGTAAATGTAATTTATAGCATTCTTAGGGAGGAAATGCACTACTTCACTCTTGATCAAGTGCTTAAGCAACTACTTAGATACTCTGAATATAAATGAAGATAGGGCCATCCAAACAGTAGGCACCCTCCCAGATACTCTGTTCCTCATTCCCCACTCCAGGCAAACACAGAGATAAAGGGGAGTTTTGTCAGAGCAGACACACTGAAATGAAATTACATGTTTTAGCGAAGAATATGGGAAAAAAAAAAATGCAAAGCACACACACACACACAAAAACACCCACTTACTGCAAACAGTACTGCTGGCCTGTGTGCCAATCTACGTAACCGGAAAGCTGAAAGTAGAATGTCAGGAAATTAAAATGGTTTGATGGTGCAAGGTGGACAGCTGTTATATCTAGAGTTCTCCTCTGGCTGTCCTCAACTGTTAAAGGACTTTCTTCAAAAATATAGTTACACTTATATGTTACATTCTTTTTTATGTCCTGGCTTTTGAATACATTACTGTTTTATTCTTCCCTTCATTGAAACTTTTGGTCATCCTGGGAGACATGACTGAACTGACTCAGTTAGGTGCACTTTTCCTCAGTTCTGTGGAGATGTGCTGGGCCACAGAACTTGTCTGAGCACATCTTCTCATCTTCTCACTTGCCCCAAAGAAGCACGTCACCTTGTAGCAGGGACAGGCTTCCGTCAAAGTGCTGCAAGCACTGGTGAGTGCTGCCACTGCGGATGACAAATGCCCTTCTGTTTTCTTCTCCCATCTTTCTGTTTTCCTCACCCTGCCTTCTCTGCTCTTCTAGTGTGAAGCTCCCCTCATTGTTCCCTCTTTCCAACTGTCTTGCACCCCATTTGTTCTAACCTCCTTCATGAAATACATCTGCAATGTAATATGCCAAATGCAGGAGGAATAATCTGAAAGACATTGGGCTCAAGGAAGAAACCCAGGCAAGCAGTAAAGCTAGAGCAGCACCAAGGCAACAGAGGGGAGTAAATTAGGCCCTCTGATTCTTTGCAAGATCCCTTCTTTTACAGTTTACTCACCTCTCTACATTGCCTTCTCCCAGTGCTTCATCTCTCCTGAAAACACTCTTGCCTTCAGCCTGCTATCCTCTCTTCCTCCTATTTCAAGACTCTGCTTGGGCTTCTACTCCCTTCGTGCCCCATCTCAGCTGTCTCACCCAACCTCAGCCACTGTCTGAATTCTCAGTATCAAATTATTCAGTATGAGCCTGACCCAACGTCAATGAAATCTATACGGCCTGAGAAACGGCGAGTGTATCAGAGGGATGTACATTTTGTCCTGTTCTTACACTTGCTCAAGGGAATCCTTATGATTGCTGATGGAAACAGGGAACTTGTTTGTGTCCTGTCATCAGACTAGTTTGTGAACTGTCATTCTTATTTATAGAATTCTATGTTGGTAAATGCAGAACAATCAAATTAATTCTGAAAACTCAAAACCTACCCTGCTTTCAGAAATAATCCTTTTCATTCTGGATGACTCTCTGCCATATATATAATGCATTAATATCATAATAACTATGGCTTTTACAAAACTCTGGACTTTTTTTTAAGTTCCACCCTTTATTTTATTAGGACATTTCCAAAAGGACAGTGCATCATATGTGGACATTTTCCTCAGTCCTTGCCTCCCACCCCACTCTCAGCATTGAAGTACATGTTCTTGCTCATGCATACAGTCAGCAATGGAATTGTAATACACTTCAGACTCATCAAATGACTTACCTCTGCACCTGAAAATCACACATAAAGTCACACCACCGACGGCAGCAACACTTGCAGATCCTCCTATCAGGTGATAGGGAAGACTGGGAGAAGCATCTGAGAGATAAGAAAAGAAAGCTACTTAGAGCCGACTACGTGATGTTGCTACATACCCTAACCAGAGGGGAAAGCTAATCCTCGACCCTCAGAGCTCAAATGAGCTGAGAGACACAGATGAGATGTCTGGATGCCAACCAGCAATAGGAAGCTGCCTCATACGCTCAGTCGGTTGTGTGTACAAACACACTTTGATTTTCATCTTGTCTCCCTGAATGATCTCTTTTTCTTCAAGTGATACTATCCCTGCAACAACAGAACTGACCAACCATCCCTGCAAAATGCTGTTATTAATGACTGGTCTATGCTAACTTCTGTCCTTCATGCCTCTATTGAGATACTTTCATGATATGAGCACTTATTTAGCTGGTTGTACAAATCCTACTGACTAGACTTCTAACAGGTCCAGCACAGCCAGCTGAGAAGATGAATTTTACCCTTTACTATCTTTGGCCCTGGGAAAGATCACTTGAAAGTCACAGATAGACATTCCCCAAGTAATTTTTCTCCAGACCATCACCACTGCAGGAAGCTGGACAAAATTCAATTTCAGGGGTTCAAAGCTTCACATCAAAAATTAGTGAGCTGTATCAGAGTGGCTGCTGAAAGCAAATTTTCTGTCATCAGTGATTAAAAAGATTACTGTAACGGTATATTGGATATGTGTGGCAAGGTTTTGGTGGAGGGGGTGGGCTTCCAGGGATGGATTCTGTGAGGATATGCCAGAAGATGCCCAAATGTCCAATAGAGCCAATGCCAGCCAGCTCCAAGACAGACCGACCACTAGCCAAGACTGGGGCAATCAGCAATGGTGGTAGCACTTCTCTGATAGTATATTTAAGTAAGGGTAAAAACTGCTGTGCAACAGCAGCTGAGATAACATGTGAAAGGAACACCCCTGCAGACACAAAGGTCAGTGAAGGAGACAGAGGAGGTGCTCCAGGTGCTGGAGCAGAGATTCCCCTGCAGCCTATGCTGAAGACCATGATGATGCCCATGGAGGTCCACACCAGAGTAGGTGTGCCCTGAAGGAAGTTGTGACCCAGTGGAGAGCCCCTGTGCTGCAGCAGGCTCCTGGCAGGACCTTTCACCCTGTCAGGAGGAACCCATGCTGGAGCAGGTTTTCTGGAAGGACCTGTGGCCTTGTGGGAGAGCCCCACTGGAGTAGTCTGTCCCTGAGGGACTATACCCTGTGGAAAGGACCCACACTGGAGTAGCTGATGAAGAACTGTAGCCCATGGGAAGGACTTATATTGGAGAAGTTGATGAAGGATTGTCTCTGATGGGTGGGACCCCATGCTGGAGCAGGGGAAGAGCATAGGGAAGAAGAAGCTGCAGCAACAAAGTGTTATGATCTGACCACAACAGCCTTTCCCCTGTGCCACTTGAGCAGAGTAGGGAGAGAAGCTGGGAGCGAAGCTGAGCCCAGGAAGAGGGAGGGGTGAGGGGAAGGTGCTTTTAGATTCTTTCTTATTTCTTACTATCCTAACTCTGATTTGATTGGCAATAAATTAAACTAATTTCCCCAAGTTGAGTCTGTTTTGCCCATGACAGTAATTGGTGAGTAATCTCCCTCTCCTTACCTCAACCCGTGAGTTTTTCATTATATTTTATTCCCCTTGTCTTGATGAGAAGTGGGAGCGATAGAGCAGCTTGGTGGGCACCCAGAGGCCACCAAAAGCAGAATGAGGAACACTTGCAAAACAGAACAGGGATAGAAAAAAGCACGCACTGGAAGTTGTTCCATACAACGCCAAGAAACATTTGGTTTCAACTGATAGCCTCAAAAATTATTGAGCATGCACTAGGATTTTGACTTATAACCCCACTACACAATATGCAGAGTCCTGGCATTCTGTGGGAACAGCTGCACAGAAAAGCACAAAGAAGCCCAAGAATGTGGTGAAGAGCAATTACAGAACAATGTTATTTACATGACAGGTCTAGGGACAGAGTCTGGTTTGTAGCTGGGTGGGTAACCAGGCAGGTCACAGTGGAAAAGGAGCTGTTGACCCAGCCTATGTAGCTCACTCTGGTCACTGTTCCGTTGGGGTGATGAACTTCTTCCTCAGTGCTGTGATTACTTGCAGGCACCCAGGAGATGTCAGCAGCTGGCTTGCCAGCAGATGCTTGGCAGGCAGCCAGCCTATTCTTGTCATAGGTCAGAGTCACTGCAGGAGGAACTACAGAAGAATTATAAAACAGGCGACAACCATTATTTTTAAGTTCAGCATAAAATCACCAACTGAGAAACAGGAAAAAAGGTGGTATTTATTAGTTTGCATGGTCAATTCAAGAGATTTTAAAATAATTTAGAATACTAACACCAAAATTCTTCAGGGAAAAAAAAAAAACACATCAAAAAGTCCAAGGTGAATATCTCCAAAACTAGCTAGCTGCATCTAAAAGCACTGCTTCCTCGTGTTTCCAACAGCTGACTACAGTAGGAACAGGGAAAGGTGGGATGACAGAGAGGGGTGCATCAAATGAAGATTTAGAAGTATGGCAGTGCACATACTGAGGAAGACACACCTTGCTGAAGCTCCGCCTAAAATATTTAGGAGGTTGGGTAGGTAGAATCAATAATTCGACAGCAGGTAAATAAGAGAGTATCAGACAAAATTGTTCTGCCTACAGTCCAAAAACTCATATTCTGCATTTGACAAAACAGGCAAAGGCTTGGGTGGTACACTAAGCTATTATCAGAAAGGCAAGACCCTGCAGGGAAGAACAACAAAAAAAACCAAGTGACACTAATTAATAATAGCAATTTTAGCATTCAAAAATTAATTTCCAATAAGCCTTCTGAGTATCATGAAAAATTAATATGCCTAGCACACAAAAGCTTAGTGAAAGACCATCTGAAAAAGAGGAATTGATGTATTGATTGTGCTTCTTAATGTTTTTTTGTCCCTGCCTAGGTTGAAAACAGACTAATTTCATTTTTATTTTAGTGATGCAGTTTTATTGACAGCTGTCCTTAAAGTTTTGCTTTCTTTCTATTCAACTCTTACCTGGACAAAACACACATTGATTTTACCATTAATTTTGGTTAAGCATCCTGTTGTTCAGTTTATAGCAGCAGTATTTGATATCTTCTATTTGTATTAACTTAACCAAGCATATATAATCCTCATTGTGTGAACATTCACGCAACATTCAAACTACATGTTATACTCAGCTCTCTCAGAACCTAGGCAAACTGTTGGATTTGTGCATTTTAAAACCTCCCCTGTTCACGAATTAGTAGAAGTTAAAAAGACAAATACACACACACACACACGTACGTTATTTCTCCACAGAACAGCCAAGTGCATTACACAAATCTTCATGCTTTATCCCCTCTCCAAATAGCCAGGCTAAATCAGCTTACCTCTTTATTTTTAATTTCAGTGTGCACCCAGATTTATTTACCACCTTTTACCACCAAATCAGATCATTTTTATCTACACACAAACAAAAACCGTCACAAGGCACATCTTACCTATCACAGTCAGAGAAGAGAAAAAAATAAAATTCCCTGTACTGCTGGCAATTTCACAGGTGTAATTTCCCTCATCACCAAGGTTCACAGGGTAAATACGAAGAGCAGGGTCACTGTCAGGTGAATATTTCCACATTACCCTCTCACTGCAGTTTAACTTCCTTGTCTCATTGTGATCACTTCTATAGGCAAACAAGCAGCAAGTGCTGCATTTTGTCTTCCATGTCACCATTATTAGCAAAGATACCTCGGAGATGTAAGGGCAACTCAGCACAGCTTCATGGCCAGACTCAACACTCACCATGTTGTAAGCTACATAAGAAGAAAAAAGACATGAAAAATTATGCTACAGCCATTGTCAAAGCATAGGAAATTCTTGACTTCATCACACTGAAAAATTTCTACTTCTTTACTGCACTGGCAGCCCTAGGGACATATTGCTCTGTGCAGACACACAAATAAGTAGTATTCAATTTCCAGGTCTAGCTTCCTGCTGTCACTCTCTGAAGTCTGGAAATGAGGTGGAGATTGTACCTTCCTGCTATGGATGCTATGCAGGTATGTGATGCATGCTGATGAGCTGCAAATCCTTCATATTTTTAAATTTTTTTTGTGTGACAGATTTCTATGACTTTAATATGAGCTTTGAAAAACTGATGATGAGGGCAAGATTCACCCTTATGGGAAAGAAAGCTACTTTTTTATAAAAATTGTTGTATTGCTAAATTGGGTACCTTGGTTAAAGTGCAAGTAAAACTGGGGATGGCAGTGGAACATACACCTGTAACAAGGTTAAAATCCAAGATCACTTGGTGCAGTAGTTTATGAGGCATATTTAGTAAGGGGCATATGTAGATCCCTTTTCTACCAGAAATCATAGCTCTTCTGACATTGTCCCAGTTGAACTGGAGATGGGTCTTCAGATGATCTGTGTTGGATTCCTATCAGATATATCATCCCGTGCCATTCTGCAAGGCATATGGTTATTTTGCCAGCTGAGGTGACATCACTCTTTGCATTCACGTTAAACAATAAGTAAAATTTCCCTTAGTGTACTGCAAAATTTCAGTGCACCAGTGAGTTGGAAATACAGAATATAAAAGAGCACTAAGTGTAGTTTTGGATCTTTCTCACTTACCTGACCCTTCAATGAGACTGATTAACAAGAAAAGGAGTGCAGTCAGAACTGCCCACGTTTGAGCCATCTTCAGCAGGAGTCAGCACTGCAGGAAGTGAAGGCAAAGAAAATGGCGTGTAGTCACTAATTGTTGTGCAAATCCCTTCAAAGAAAACACGTAGTAAAATGTCTGTTTCCTTTGAAAAGAGTTCTAAACAAGACCCCATATCAAGTATCGATCTTGTAGTGAAGAAAGTAAAGCAAAAAGGTTTTTTAAATGAAAAAAAGCTACTACTGTTTACAAAAAAGAAAGTTTTAAGAATCCAGGATATCCGATACCATTTTACAGGCATCTCTAGCTGCTCACTATTCACGACCAGCAAGCTAGCACAAAGATAGCTACAGACCTTTTACTGCCACTTCATAGACTCACCTGCCCAAGATGAAAAAAAGGCTTTGCAAGAGCAAACATGCACACATTACAACTCTTCCTGAAAAATCAAGGTAGCAGCATGAATAGGAAAATTCATGATCTAGACTTCATCAACTATTTGCCAAAGAAATTATTTCTAATCCTTGCATGCTTTTAATTTCCTGAAGGGTAATTGCACTTCTGTAGTAGAACAATAAAAAAAAAATCTATTGCAAGAGGTGAAAAACATAAGTTTGCCTCCTGCTTTCATAGACACAGTGAACTAAAGAGACATCTAGTAACTTATGCTATTCTACAGCTATAAATACTTCTTAACAAACTGTGCCTTATAAATTGCTAGCTCCTGTTTTGGCAAACAGGCAGCAGTTCATTGATAAGATCGAGACAGTGCTGTCATCCCAACACATTGTTTCTCATTCACACACACAAAAAACCCAGAACTCCACGCTATCCAAAAGCTTTCCAATCAAAATATATATAGTTCTCAGTGGACAATTTTGATGAAAACCCATTCAACTGTTGCTTGAATATGGATTTGGCTAAGAATATCATTGATACTTTCCTACAGTTAGATAACATATGTAAATGACACCAGTTTGGCATGGCAAACTTGCACTGTGCTGTGCTGTCCAATATACATATGTATTCCCACAGTCAAACTCTCAACCCTCTTCTGTTCAGATCTTAAGGACTGCATTCAATCGCAGACTCATGCTGGTCCTGTCACAGCAGAAAGGTTCCCAACCAGTGTTCTGCTGTACCCCCAGGCAGCTGGGGAATAAAGCCAAGGTCTTGGAGTGTATGCCTGTTTCCACAACCCTACAGTAGACACATCCTAACTGCATTTTTCTGATGTTACTGTCACAAATCAGCGGTTGCACTTTTGTCTTGAGGCTCCCTATAGCCTGCCCATAAAGCTATCTCATTTTCCGTCACTCGCCTCTGCATACCCTCAAATTGTCTTCTTGGTAGCACTTTTGTCATTCTCTCCTTTGTGCCTCCATTTATATCTCTTTAATCATTTACTTTCTGAATCAGTCACCCGCAGCTAGATGTGACTGGAAAATGGTGTTTCCATCCCATGGGAAATACTGATATGTTGTTTTCATTCCCTAGTCAAAACCCAACGCGCACCAGACAAGCAAATATCTCTGTGCAATGTTTGATTCGGAAATGTCGTATGTGTTGGAGCAGGACTTTTCTTCTGGGCTATTTAGGTCATGCACTGTTCACACCTATATTCAAAGACAAGCAAGCTTCTCAGTATGTGCTGAGAAGAGGAGAAAAGGTGGCCAGGGTTCACAGTGCACACAGAAACCTAAAACCTCATCCTCTGTGAATTGCTCTAAAAGTAACAGGCTTCAACGATGCGGCATTCAAAATCTCATTTTAAATGTAAAATATATCAAGTGAGGACACCTGGTGCAGAGAAGAAAAACCAGAACACAGCCACACTTGAGCCACAGAAAGAGCTAAATGCTGCCATATTCGTGATCTGAGTGCAAGAGGCAACAGTATTTTCTTAAAGACAGGGCAATACGTATGCCTATTCAGTCAACAGCCTGATGGCTTTCTTCACAGTTCCAACAAAACACTGATGCATCTGGATGAAAAGCTTTCATTGCAACCTGGAAACAATGCCAGTGCAACCACATTGAGGAAGATTCTGCTAATGTGCAACAGGCAATATAACTCTTACATTAAAAATACTCTCAAATTTAATTTTTTTTCAATTTGGATAAATTATGCATGCAAAAGCTGCTTTCAGTCAAAAAGTTTGAAAAATACTCTTTGATCCAAAAAGTAAAAAATGATGCTTTGTGACCAGAATTATGTACTGAATTTGACCCAATTTGCAAATAATTTTTCAGTCTCTTTCAAAAGAAAAGTAAAGAAAGCCCTCCACAGTGTTTATCAGCAAATTCAGTATTCAACAATCATGATCTGTAAATATTCATAAACAGAATATTGTCATATTGGAACTTGTCCCAGAGAAGTAATTTAAAAAAAAAAACAAACAAAACCCAACATACAAGTCTCATATATGTGGGGTTTATTTGCTCAAAAGAACAGGCATTAATGATTAAAAATGGGGCCTTACAGAAAGAACACAGTAATATTACTCTGTTTAAATATTCATGTACATAACACAGAATTTATACTGCAATTTTTAAGGTTCACGATCCTTGAATACTTGTGCCTGTAAGCGAGAAGAAAGTCTCCAAGTAAAACCCAAAAAGGAGAAACCAAGCACAGCTGAATCAAATTCATTTAAAAGTAGCAAATGAATATTTGTAAATTGTCTTGTGTTCTTTGGTGGGATGAAAATGCCTGAATAACTACATTAAAATAAATTAAAATTTTTACTTAGCCTCGATGGCGGCGGCTGGCACAAGACACATGCAATATGTGTGTCACTCTCCCATTAGGCAGAGCCTTCCAGCTGGGGAGCGGCACTGCTCACGCTCAGATTCATCCCAATGAATGCTAAGGCTGGAGGAAAGTTACCCAGTTGTCAGCCTAGAAAGGAGGTCTCTGGCCACGGAAGCATGGGAGATGAACAAGCAGGAGCACCAGCGTCCTCCAGTCTTCTGACGCTCGCAGTCCTGGGGATGGGTAGAGAGATGTTAGTGCGCACACTCGGTCCAGTGTGGATGCTGGTTCCAGTCGCTGTTTACGAGGTGGCTCCTGCATATCTGGAGCTCCCCTCCCACTTTGTCCTCACAAAAGGCCCAAATATCGTTGCAAAGAAGTGAGAACTATCTCTGTTTAGGACCACTCACCCCAGATAGCCCTTGTTTTCCACTGTACCTTCATAAACACCCTTTCTTATGAGCCAGCTTAACACCTATAGCTTTGCGTCACATAGTGGTTTAGAAGAATTCTCCACAGTGGTTTCCAGTCAGACTTCTTTCTTCATTTCTTTCCTGTGCTGCAGCTGGTTAGCAGCACTTCTGGCAGACTTAAAGCTCGATGCGAGGGAGTATGATGCGGAAGGGTAGAGTTGCCAGGGGAAGCCCAGTCCTACAGCATGTCCTTATTCAGGTTTGTGCTGCCTGAACTGCCTGCCGTTTTTGTACACCAGTGCAAATATGTGACATGAAGTCAGATCAGCTCCCACATCTGTTGATGCTGTCATGGGATTGTGGGCACTGCTGGCAATAGGTCTGCATTTTCTCATCTTCCCAAAGTGGCTTAAAATACAGCCCACAGGAGAAGCTCCTTGAGGACATGGTGGCAGGGCAATGCCTGCTCCAGGCTGGGAAAACACCCACATCAGGACTTCTGGCTCCTTATTCAACGTCCTAGGATGCTGTGTGAAAAGTTGAGAAAAGGGACTGCAAAACAAGCAAGAGATAGAGAAATAAGATGCAAAACTGCAAGCTGGTGTGGAGTGCGCAGCAAGTGTCAGAAGCAGACTCAGGAAGCCTCCTGCTCCCCACCACAAGGCCTTCGCTGCATGCATTCATACCACAGACCACAGCTGTTTCCCACCATGGCAGGCCTGTACAGCCCACGCCACAGTAAACAGGTATGGACCCCTTTAAAATACGTGTAAATCACCCGAATTTGCTAAAAATATCTGTGCTACAGCTGTGTCTATGTGCATATGTTGCTACATATATATATATAAATCAATATATAGAGACAAAACATTATGCACACACTTTTAGAGCTGTTGCACTTAAGGGACAAGGTGTCCAGGGATGCTCAGCTAATGAGGTTGTGTCACTGATTATCAAACATTTTCCATATAAATCTTACTAAAGTGGACCCTTTCAGTGGAGCAGCTGCCAGGGGTGTCACTCCTAAAAAGTGCAGCTTACAGAGGCAGACACAGCACTCCCTCACCACTGGCAGCTCCCCCTCCCCCCGGATACAGCAGCAGGCAGCCATTAAAATTCACCCCACAGCAGGGTATCCAGCACCATGGTATGTCCCAGGCTTAGCCTCCCCTCCCAAAGTGGGGATGCCTCCAGCCCTGAGGCCTGGAGTGAGTCTAGCAGCTATGTTCACAACGGAGATAGGAGAACAAAACTGTGCTGACAGGGCTGCCTCAACAGTTTTCCTCACCTCTTTTCCTCCTCAGCTCCCTGCTTGGAGAGCCAAAAGCTGTGTACCTCCCAGCCCTCCGACGCAGCAGGAAAAGTTATCGGCCTGTTTGCAAAATCTCCGTCACTAGAAATCTGGGTTGCACATTCCTTTTACATGGTTCACTGTTGGAGCTAGTTTACAATCTCTGTAATGATAAATAGCCCCTGAGTAAAGGAATTAAAAAATGCATCCAAAGGGATACACCAGAAGCCCCTTTGAATAGGATGATTTTCCCAAGTGAGGCAATGTGTCATGTAAAAGAAGCTAAGTTGTGGATGGTGACTGCAGCTTACATGGGACTCCCCGCAACTCAACAACGAAGTAGACACCCTCATTCAAAGTCCAGATTCACTACTGGAGTCCAGCACCTCTACTCAATCAGGTTTATGTACATGTGCTAGAAAATCACTCCAAACTAGCTTTAATAAAGTCAACAAGAGCATAAGGAACAGTGATCTCATTGTGCCCATAAGGGATCCTGGCTGAATGCATACTTGGACAGCTAGCTTGAAAATCAGTTTTCAGTGAAAAAAAGCATTTTTACCTGGAAGTTTTGGACTCGCAGTCTGTACTTCTTTATAGGTTCTACAAATACGTATTTCACTATCTACTCAAACTTATCTTTTTCCTGTTCACCCAGGGCTGTTCTGAGACAGCTTACCGAAAGGACTTTTGGTCTTTCCTGTGAAATAAGCAGACAGCATTGACCTGGCAAAGAACAAGAAATGAGCACTATAGGTTTCTGATCAGCTCCTGAAAGGAAACCTAGCTCTGTCTACACTGTTGTCAAAGGCAGGGAGAGGTAGGTCATCCTGACTTGTGAAAGAGATTTTTATTTGGGAAAATTAACATTTTTTTATAACTGAAGGGCACTTACCTCACAGAATGCCTACAGTCTTAACTATGTGTCCTCCGTAACAGTATGTACCTTTATAACAATTGTTGCTCTTAGTAGACAGAACGTATAGATATTTTAGAGACTGGAGTTCCACCAAGTGTGTTCATGTCCCCAGTTACCATGGATATACACTCATACTCCCCCCCTCGATATAAAGTGTCTGTCTGGTGTCTTAATACTTACAGTCCTCCTGCAAGCACCTTGTAAATATGACCTTTCAGCTCAAGCACTCATTTTCACAGTAGTTATAAAGCTAACTATTTGGAAACAGTTTCTGTGATTACACCTAGCATAGAGTACTGAACTTTGAAGAGTTAAAAATCTCTTCAAGGTCAGGAAAAGTACCTTTTTAAAATTCCTCTATCTTCTAGTGCATCACAAAAAACAAAAATATAACTCCCTTTAGTTTCTTTTCAGCTATTCCTTATAGTTGCCAGGAGGTGGAAACATAGCTACACCAACCTACAAAAGAAGCATCATGTTGGTGTGTAATTGTACAGCATGTTGCCTGCTGAAGAGCAGTGCTAAAAATATCTGCAGTATGAATTGGCTCAGTGGAGCCCAAAACACAGGATCATACAATGCTCTTCTTGCCCGTTCCCCCTTCCCCCCAGCTAGCAAGACATCTTTACTCCTTCTTACTGCTTCTCAGCATCAAGAATGTCCTTTAAGCAGCTGGTTCTGTCAGATGTGACATACAGGTTTATTTGAACAAGAATCCAAAATCAGGCTGCCATTGCTGGAAAGGCTCACAAAGCAGCATCAATTGCCGCCATTCCGAGCTGATAAACAATCAGATACCTGGCAAAGTCATGAGGAGATAAATGATCATTTGAATAATGTATTTGGAAGATACATGTCTGCTTTGACATTCAAAACCATTATACACATGCCCAAGTATAAAAAAACAGGGCAGGGCTCAGAGTGCTCATCAGACAAGCTTTAGTAAATACAGAAACAGATAAAGATCTAACTGCCTTCCCTTTGTCATTTGGTAGCAAAGTTTAATTCCTAAGAGAAAACCCCTTACCCAAAAGGCAAATTTACCTAAATACTTGTAAAAGGGTAGAGAGACACAACACTCTTAAAAGACTGTAGACAAAAGAACGTTTCAAAACATCCCACAGTTAGGGTAAAACATTGTGCCTGGTTTTGGTTTATGTTTGCACAGTAGTGAATTTGACACTGACTTAATTTCTGCTTCCTGTGCACCCCTGACTTGAGCTCATACTGTTGAAAGTCGAGTAAGGGCCTCAAGTTTTCTCAGAGCAAATTGAAGAGCACAGAGGATAGACTAGAAATATGTTAGAAGATGGTTCAGAACAGAGAATGACCCAGGAGATCCTTCTTTGCATAGAGAGCTGCAGCAGAAAGGGAAAATCTCCTTCATGGGAGGCAGGTCCCAGAAAGTACAGCTGGAAAGAAACCATCTCTTCATTTCAAAGAGCACAACACTGAGAAATATGTTGTCTTGAAGAAGGCAAAACCTGGAAGAACAGACATGACGTGCAAGAGAATTTCAATTTTAGGACTTGAAAATGTATGAAGAAATTCTTCTTCTCTGCGTAGGAGGTAGATGAAGTTAATAGGTAAAATGAATAGTCCCAATGAACTACTACCAGGAAGTCCAGAAGTAAGTGTCACAAAAACTTGATGTATGCCATAGAACACAACACGAATCCCAGACATGCATCATATGCAATAAAATGAAGTTGTTCTTACAGCATCTTGGGAACATTAGCTTGTTTAAGCAGCTCAGACTTAACAAACAGTATCTTCTGGGTGGAAAAAAAGACACACACAGGAAACAAACAAACAAACAAAGTAAAAAAAAAAATCTACTGGTGTTCAGGAACAAAATGTACCAATCCAAATTAACAAAACACAAGCTCATTCAAAAAGTAACTAATGCAAGACCACATCCCAGAGGTTATATTGAGGGGTCATCTTGACAAGGAGAGAGACTTTCACACATCTAAATCAACTGCCTGAGCTCAGGCTCAGAATTTAATTTGTGAGATACTTTATTTCACATTAGCACACAACTACATATTCCCAAACAGCCATACAGGAGGCATCTGAAATCTATAAAGACAGTGGTCCTGTGCTCATTCAGTACACTCTGTTTTGACATGACCAGGAATTGGAGCCTGAGCCAGGTAACTTCTGTGGATGTTGGCTGGAATCCAACTCAGCTGCACCTTCTGCAGAATCACTCAAAACCAGAACCAATGTAAGTTGGGATCATTTCATCTTCCTGCTTGGACAGTTTCAGCCTGCTAACCTCTGTGGAATTACTAAAATGGGAAAGGTGGAGTCATTAAATACAAGGGCCATGCCAGAAATCCACCTGTGAGACTTGTGATTTTATAAACTCTACCTCTATGTTCAGAAAAAAAATAATATATACATATCTATACATCTTCTTACCTTTGACAGCCACAATTATTCAGGATATCACGACCACAGCCCACATCTTCCCCAGCTCATAATCCACCCTCATAGCTGTGTTCTCTTCCAGATCACCCTCTGTCTTCTCTGTGATATTTACAATGCTCATGCCTGATATAACAAGGACCAACATGCAAATAAAAATCTGCAGAACTGCATCTTTCCTTACCTAAAACTTAGTGGCAAAAAGGTGACTGAAGGTGTAATTTTTATTGTATTTTTTAGTCAAAATATGTTGAAGTAGACTTTAAGAAGGCAAAAGATGTATATAATCCCTATGTTTTAACAAAGCAGGGGGAACAGCTTGGAAGTAGTATGAGCTGGTTTCTCAGTCTGCCTCTGATCAGAACCAACCTACAAAGATGTAGTAGCTCACCACCACCACAACCACCAGATCAGAACCTCGGCTAGTCAGATCAAATAGATATTCACTTCTGCTGCAGGCTTGGAGATGAAGTCATGTGGCAAAGTAGAGGACACCATACTATATGATCAGTTAAGACCTGTATAAAAATGATTGCATAGGGGCACTGCCACTGTGTGTTTCAGCCCTCACGGTCTTTCTGCACAATATTTTTCCTGTTCTAAGTAATAAAGCAAAAGGAAAAATATTCGCCTTGGTTAGAACAAAACAATGCAGTGGTGGCTGCTGTATCTCAAGTCCCACTCCCTCTAAGCAACAATCCTGTCTGAGGTCTACATACACTACAATGAATTCAACAGGAGATAAGGCTAGACTGTTTACATACACAAAGGTCTCCATTTAAGAAAATGCGTAGATCTCTGTTTCAGAGAAAATAACTTTACCACCTGTGAATGTAGCTATGGCTATAAACCCAGAACAGATGCTAGGTGAACTGGGGCAGACCTGCATCTAACCCAAGTACATTTTCCCACACTGCTTTTTCCACCCAATTACTTTCAGCACTGGTAGTGGTGCTCGGAGTAGAAATCCCATGGGAAACTATTTCCATTAGCTTACAGAGATCCACAGTCAATCTAAACCAAATCCCCAACATTTTTCACGTCAGTCTTGCATTTAGCATACACAGACGAAGAGACAGAGGAGTATAAAACTTATTCCAAATGTCACCGTGTGGCAGCAATCATTTTTAGTTTCACACCCTAGGAGGAGAGGCTACACTGTCATAAACACAGGTTTTATCACGCAGAAATTTCGCTTCAGTGACAACCATGTGGTCTCCCAACTCCCTCTGCAAGAAAGCTCCTAGACACGCAGAGCTTACCTGTTACATTCACTCTAATAAAATGGCCCACAGCTGTTAGGACGGTATTCTTTATTTTGGCCCTACATTGATAGTGGCCACTGTCTGACTGATCAACTTTCTAAATTTTTGGAAGCAGAGAGGACGTGACTTTCACCTTAAGGTCTGGGTTTCGTGAGAGATGCAAGATTTCCATCTCCTTTCCAAACCCAGACTCATTTTGCTTCTTTGATTTATTTATTTTTTATACCAGTGAGTCTCCATTTGTGATGACTGATCCTGTTGATGTCTGATGAGGCAATTCAAATTCAGGGTCTCTCCCTCTCCCAGGTATTTCATGGTACGTGCATAAATGATTTCCAGTATGTGTTCTGCAGTGGAGGGGAGCAGACATTAACTGAACTGACCCTTGTGCCAGGCCAACTCACCCTCCCTCACCGTACTTCTCCATTTGTTTATGAGCTGTGAAAGCAGGGGCTATCTTATATATATATCTTCCCATAACCAAGGCAGCATCTCTCAGCCACACCAAGTAATTCCTAAACAGGATTTTGAAAACACCAACAGCACACTTTTCCTCACCAGGGCTCCTCCTTACCTGATACCAGCATTGCCAGAGCTGCCATTTGGAACACCAGAATGGGGCTGCTGCCTCCAGCCCTAGCAAGGGACACTGTGATCAGTCATCTTCTGCACTATAAAAAAAAAAACAGAAAGAGACAAAAAAAAATAATTCACAGGCAGTTATTCATGAGTTCATCTCATGGTAGAGGGGAGAGCTAGTATCACTTAGCTTGGTACTGCAAGCCTGTCTTAGCAGTTATAATGCAGACCTTCCCCTGAAGTGATGAGCTCATAAATGACAAAGTAACCCTCTATACTTAAAGAAGACAGGCATGAAAGCACATAGCTCCTTCTGAAAAACAAAAACAAAAACAAGACTGTCAAAACCCCAAAACAACAACAAACCACAACAAAACAAACCAACCCCCAACCAAATAACAAACCCAAAAGATGACAGATGCCACAAAGCAGAACACCCCCATACACATATTGTTTGTACACTCAAGTTGCAGGCAACAGGCTTATTGAGGCTCAGAGGGCACCAGCTAAAACAGCTGCAAGTTAAGACTTAGACCACAATAACACAATTATTGCTGCAGTCTACATTGAATTGAACAACTGTCAACAAATTCCTAAACGCTAGCAAAATTCCTTTGCCTCAAGAGGGCACCTGCATCAAATTACTTGGCTAGCACAGGCAAGAGCCTGGCTCCCAGCACACTGTCTCAGGACATGAAAATGAATATATAGAACAACAGGCTACTGGCATCTCTTTTTCAATGATGGAAAAAATAAATAAATCAGGTCTTGTTACCAATGTTACTGTATTAATACTCTGAGTAGGAGAATTTCGATATGGGCATCAGGAAAAAATACAGAAATTCTGAAGAAAAAATACAGATAATGCTTATCCTTCTGTTGCAGAATAGCGTTAAAAGGCAGAAGAGCTTCTTTCTTTATCTCAGAATATAGATTTTTCTTTTCCCTAGAAATACAAAGCTGTCTTTTAGAAATGTCTCTATGTGCCACACCACCGAGTGAAGCTTGGCACACTGCTGGGAAGGACTAAAACAAGAATGGTTTGCTTGGTCTCTGTTTTCCAAACAGGCAGGTGCCATGAAAGATTCTGAGGTTAAAAAAGAAACCAAAAATCAAAAGCTTTGGTTTTGTTTACTTCAGGTTTGGCTTTTTCCCTCTCTCACCTACCACCTTAGACCAAGACATGAAAGAAGCCATGGCAGGACTTCTGGTTATTCCATGCTTAGTGCTTGTCACCTGTGTAATTGTGAGAGTTAAACCAGTTGTTTTGGGTATGCTCTGATCTTCTGGTTGGTAGGGGAGAACAGCAAAATGGTGGGAGTTGAAAATGACAACCAAGCATTTATCTACACTCTTCTATACTGCGAAGAAATTCCTGTGTAGGCTGTACTTGCAAGTTGAATGTCTTGTTGGTTTCTGTGTTATTTTAACCACAATATCTATTGTTTACTTATCTTTCAGCCCTTTATTGGCTTTCTAAAAGGATCCTCATACACTTTCTGATGTCAAGCTTTCAGTTATGGGTCAGCTACCCAGGACCAGAAGATTTTATTGTATTTTACCTGTGATGGCCAGCTTAGCTAACATTTCCTCTCCTAGGTGACCCAGTAATTTTCAGACACTTAAAAAGACTCAGAAGATGTTTCATTTTCAGAGTGCAGACAAGAAACATGAGTTCAGTTGCTCTTTTAACAGCTTTTGAGATGCAAAGAGCATAGTAGTTAATGTAAGGAGAATAATCAGAGCTGCCAGTTCACAGTCTCTGCAACTCATTAAAGCAATCAAAATCCTTGCTATTAGCAGGAAGTAGTTCAGTGTCCTAAGCACATTTACTGAAAATGCACACTTTCTGTGTGGCAAAGCCATTTGTTTACAGAGTTGCTTCCAAACTTCCGTAAGAAGACCCCGCATCTGTGAAAGGTGCTGAAATGGGAGCTCAGAAAAAAACCCCTTCAGCCATTCACAAAGCATGCTCAACCCAGACAGCAAAGCAAGGTTATTTTTTTTTTCTGCTCTTCTCCTTCCACTTTCTTTCCTATTTCAGGCCAGTCCCAATGCAATCACTCCTCCTGCAGAGCAAGCAACGTGCCCTTTGAAATCCATTCAGCATCAGGTCTGTCAGTGGAGCATAATCCCAGTTACTCAGCCTTCAGAGTGGAACCTGTGGACACTTATTCATGAGCAAACAAGACTGAATGTGTCTCTGAGGTTTCTCCTCATAAATAGGACAGTGAACAGCCTTTTAATATGAGAAAGGCCTGGGGAGGCTTAAAGCCAGCACTGTGAGCAGTGCCTATATTCTCAACAGGCATCTGAGTTGAGTAACATAGGAAATACTGAGGTTGCAATGGAACACGCCCTGGCACACCCACTGTGTTACTTCAAACAGAACTTAAAAGAGGAAAATATTCCATATTTCAACCATTAAAAAAACCAACAACAACAAAAATATCAAGTAGCGAAGTTCTACTTGCAGAGTAAATCTGAATAGGTGTCCATTTGTTTTAAGGCAAGTGAGGTCATCTCGGATGTCTCAGCATTAGTAAATTCCTCAGATTCAATACAGCAGTTAACAGATTTTCATTACAAGATGGCAAGGCAAGGATATATCAGGCCTAGAAAAAACATAGATCACATGATCAGAAAATATATTCTCTGGTGTCCTCATGTGTCCTTTGTATTTTCTGCTTTAGGGACTTACCTCCTCATGAAAGAATAAATAAATAAATACATAAATAAATAAAAGATGCTTTCAGCTCTTGTGTGTGTTTATAGTAAATCAAAAGATAAAACCAGTGATAGATTTTAGCTATTGAAATCCTGATATTTTCATCCTACTTTGTTTAACTGAAAAAAAAAAAAGGCAACATGCTAGAAATACATATCCTAAAAAAAGTGTGTCCTGAGGCTGCTTTGGACTATCACCTTCACATATACATAATCACGATAATGAAAGAAAAATGTAAAATAAAGCAAATTCCAGGATTTGTCTTAGTGATATACAAGTCATACTCAGACAGCAATAGAGAAAGTAAAGTTCAGTTTCACCTAAATCATCTGTTACAAATGAAAAACAGTATAGTCATGAGGAAAAACACAATCTGACTCAGTTATCTTCTGTGTAAGCAGTTCACAGCAATTGATCACTAACTAGATAACACCATATTCTGTATTTACAACAGAGGTTCCAAAAATGCATTTCAGAGGACTTACCAAGTTTTCTTAGAACCAAATCCGGACAGTTCCAGTTCCGCTTTCAGCTCTGTAAATGAGATAGTGGGAAAATGTGATCCTCATTGAATCTGTGAAGAAGGACGTATCCTCCAGATGATCTGGAACTGCTCTTTCACCACTTTGGACAACAGTACACCAGGAACAGGCATGGTGCTATGCACCAGACACTCTGGGTTTCTAATAGTCCTGCTTGTAGTCTGTACTAGATACTTGTCTTTGCCCTAATCATACGGCAGGATTGCGTTTTGGATGAACTGGTCTACAACTCAATGACAACCAAAAGGCACCCTTTTATCCCCCTGCTTTACCTCAATTTAAGACCTAGATTGTTGGATTTGCTTTTGTAGAATACCACTTCATCTTATACATTGGCTTCTATAAATGACAAATGGGCTGTCATTTCTACTTTCTTTTATCTATAATTAAAGCAAACAAACAAACAAACAAAAAACAAACCATTAAAATCCAAGAGTTCTATACTAAATTAAAACCTAAATTTTTTTCCATAGTGATCATTATTTTTATTAATCATGCTGTGAAGCAATTTAGAACTAATTTTGAGGAGAACACAACAAGCTTACAAATACTGTACCTCAAGATACAGGTATTCTGTAAAGAGAATAGGTCCAGGTACCACTTACTGAAAAGATGCACCTTCTTTTTTTGTGTGTTTTAAAAATTAAAATAATAAAATTAATAACATCAATCAAATAACACAAAAGCAAGCAAACCTAAAGAAATCAACACTCTGCTGTTACCTAAGCTGATTAAATATGTAACTTTACAGTATTACAGAGTATCGACAGACTAACATTGTCAAGTAATCAAACCCTCAATCTAATATAACAGATTATCTCCACTTACAAAGTTAATCCTAGGAGAATTTAGGACAATGACAATATCCTTCAGTTTCAATTCTCTTAATTTACATAAACACCTACCTATCTGCTTTAAGTGTCCATTAGCTACTTTTTCCTTACACCTTACTGTCACTAAACACAATTACAGAGGGTTCATATTCCATCCTCCTATTCTTCAGAAGGACACAGTGGGCTTTAAAGAAAATTTGACAGGTAAATTGTATAGCAGCAGCTTAAAATACAACCATTAACACAAGAAAATCTGACTGAGTGACAAGTTGTGCTTTAAGTTTAGAAAATCATTAAAGGTCTCTGTTGGGAAACTCTCATGTACACAGCCAAATGAAAATCAAGAGATAACAGTACAACACCCCCTGCAAAGGCAAAACAAAAAGCATAGGAGAATAGAATAAGCTACTTTTGCTTAACTTGGAATCTCGTCAGTTGGCTGTATGGACTCAAATACTGTGGAGCTTACTGGCACACACATGAGTTTCATTCAGGTTTATGCTGCCTTCCCCGGTGACCTAAATCTTTAAATTCTTCCTCCTCTGGAAACAGCTTAATGTAACTTGAGCTATGTCTGTGGATAACAGAATTTTTCTTTTTCCTTCTCTGGCCTTTACTTTTTGAAAACGCATGTCCTACCTGCTCCAGCTCTGAACCCAGTTCAGCATTTCAGGATAACTTAGTTATTTAGGCCCAGATACAGTAATGTCACTCAGGATGATGATCAAGGCAGGCAATAAACTAGGATATAGGTATTTCCTAGAAAGTTTGAGTGTCATCTTCTAGCTGAAATCAGTGACACCAGCTTTCTCATCACCAAAACCAGCTTTACTCTTACAACCAAGCCAACCTTATTTCCATGGATGCATTTTACGGATATTTAGTCTGTCCTTAGTACTCAGGCACAGATTTCCTGTAGGATCTGTTGCTTGTTTGGAGGGCATTTTAAACATAAAAAAAATATAAGCTCATAACCAACTCTACTGGCTTTTCCACCATATTAAAATAATTTACTTTTATACTATTTTTTTCCTCATATTAAAGTAATCTTGGGTTCAAATAGTGTCTAGATGTATTTTCCTCCCAAAGCTTGTAATAACGGTTTTCAATAGTTACACAGAAAAAGGCTGCATTCTGTATTTTTGCAGTGCCAAGCATAGCAGTAGCCATTTCCTTTTTGTGATAACAGATAACTAGCCTTTCAGAGCCACAAAGTGACAAGAACTAATAAAAAGCAGGCATTATCCACCCCCACGTTTCTATTAACAGTTCTATAAGCATCATATAAGCCTCATCAGAGCAGAACACAATAGTTCCCTCAACACAAAAGCAAATATACAGTGACTGAGAAGACGGAAACTTCTACAGGAAGTTTGTATTGTATTTCTCTTTGCCTTCAAGGATACACTCAGACTTTCCATTATGATCACAGATCTCAGAAAGAGAGCTAAATGAATGCTTTTCCAATTTAAATCCTTCTTGTAGCAAGAGTGGATGCACCCAGTAAGAAATCTGAAGGAAAAGTTAGACCCTTGGCATACAAAAGAGAGTCAAAAAGTGTGTTATGGTTTACATTTGCTGAGGCTAATGCACTTTACCATTCCAGACATAAGTTCAGCCCGAGCTTAGGGTAATGCAGTGTCAGAATTGTATCTTTACTGACAAAGGGAAATAAAATACTCAATAACATAGAGGTTAATACAGAAATTAGGGACGCTCCCTGGATGGATTACAGACTTGGCAGAGGATGGGATGAGATGGGACACAGGCAGCAGGAGGAGGATTGGAAGTGAGAAGAGAAAGAGATTCACATTTGCTGCTGCTGTAAAAGCTGTAGGTCTGGATACTTCCTGTCTCACAGACCTGTACTTCTGGAGCAAGAGTATATGCTTTCTATATGATTGTATAAGCACCTCTTCCTCATGCTCCTTGAAAATAGTAAAGTAGACATAGTACTTATTATGTATACAGTTCAAAAGCTTAAAAGAAAAGGAATACAGTCTACTGTCAAATTCAGAAATCCTCCACAGGGCGAGAAATGCACATGCAACTGAGATCTAAGTAACTTATTCCATTCTTTCACAGATCAGAGAAAAACAGTTTAATAAGGGTACATACCTGAGGAAAAACGAAGTTCCATGTGCTGAATGGAAAAAGCCAGACTAGTAGATTTATAACATTATTATTTATTTCTCAGCATCTTGCATGCCCAAAGACTGATGAATGATACAGCAATTAAAAGGCAGAACCGAAGAAATACATGTCCAGAAAATGCCCAACAGAAAAAGCTGGAAAGAAAAGTCTTCCTACATCTTACAAGTGCCAGAGGAAAGATGAAAATTCCAAATGCATTGCCATTTGAGCAGCATTAATCAAATCACCTTCAGTTGCTGTTATCTAAACAGTCCTGCAGACAGCCTGATTGCTGTGCACGTATGTGAATATAGATACATGTGCACAGCTATTTAATATGAAGAAACACATAGCTCCACTGTAAAGTCTACTGAGCTCACATAATTCCTCATTTTTAAGACCTTTGAATTTTTACTTCAACAGAAACTTCCAGTTTTTAACACTGATTTCAGCTTGACATGACAACAAAAGAATCTGCACAGACACACCTCACAGTTGACTCAGTAAAAAATTCTGCATCTAAAAGCCCAAATTCATGATCAATACCAAATATTTGTTGAATAGCTAAAGAAGAAAGCATTGTTTATAGTTTATATTCTCCAGTCAAAAAAAGGCCACTAGGGAAAACAATTCAGTATTTAAAGCACAAAAAGCAAAGGCTAGGAGAATAGGACTGCCACTATAAATCCTTACTAAATAGGCCAGGGGATGACAGAATAACTTTTTTTTGCTGCAAACACAGGGACAGCAAATTTATTTTTTTTCCTCCCATTTTTAAGGAAGACTTCAGCCCAAAACACTGGAAAAAGGGGGATTCTCCCCTCTCTCTGCAAGTCTGCAATCCTGCTGGTTTGCAATGTCATTCCTGTTTGCTTCCCCCTTTTTTTCCCATCTCTCTTTATCATATCAGGAGCATGCGGTCGCCAGACTAGAAAGAATTCATTACCACTTGGCTAAGTGCAGGATGACTGATGAATATGCATTTGGTATGTCAAATGGACTTTGCCTCCTGATTAAGGAGGACTTCAGTGAACCAAGTACTCCTGTTACACGGTACTTTATATAATACTTGCCAAACTAGAGTGGAAGAACTGGCACTGGCAAATAAGGGGCAAAAGGGAAAGGGCTGCACTGATTCTGAAGAGCTTAAATAAAAGAACAAATAAAATATGCCTTCGTATTTCTCTACTGAGGGAGACCTTAAAACAGTTCAAGGCTCTGATTCAGAATCCCCATCCCACTTAGCTGTGGAAGGAAAGACTTAGCTGGAAAGGCTGCTGTCCCCTCGGATGGGAATAGCACATTCTTCAGGGAGTGTATCTCTACCTGACAGAGGTTGCGAATCACAACCTTCAGCCATTGCAGTTCACAGCCTTGCATATTAATCTAAATTAAAAGTGATGTTGCCTCTTGTTAATACACTGGATTGTGGTGGCTTAGACCAGGCATACCACCTTTCTGGAACTCAGCTGCAGGGGGATCATTTTGTGCAGGGACGGGGGGTGGTGCTTTACAATTGTCTCAGCTGGAGTCAGCAGAGGATATGAATAAGCCTGTATTCTCCCAACATATTGCATTTAGAAATGAATTTCCATTAACTAGTTTGTTACAAATCCAAGAAAAGGATGGCACTGCTAGGAGAATAGTGAGCTTGTGGTCAGCAAGTTCACAGTAAGCAATAAAGGTAAACAATTTAGAACTCCTATTACTATTTAGAAATCCTCATCACATCAATGTTTAAGGGATGTACATGCTCCCAGGCAAGAAAGTTAAGTTGTAATCTGCACAGTCACCCTCATAAAGGTTTATGAAAGAGAATATTTTTACAATAAAATATCCACATAAACCACGTTTTTTTGTCAATAGAACAATGCTGGCAGTGGTACATATTGTTTGAGCACAACTTTATTTTCAGAAACAAACACATGAACTATATTCATTCAAATTTAGAGTTGGACTCCTTGTACAGCTGTGCTAATAACAAAAGGCATCGTTTAGTTGACTGACCTTTGTAACTTTGTGTTTGTATTATAAACATTAAAGATCTACTTCACCAATCTTTCATTAACAGATCTGTTTTCTAATCTTATCATCCTGTGAAACAGCCATGAAAGTGGTTTCTTCATCATGTCTTAACACAAGCTTGGTGAGTCACAATTTAGAAAACAAAAAACCAACCAAATCCCCTCCCCCAGATTACAAAAAAAAAATATTAGAAATGATCCAGAGTCTAGCTACACTTGGTTGGGGTTTTTTTTCTGTCTTTTTTTTTTTTTTTTTTTTTTCCTTTACTGTAGAAACTCAAGACATAAACCTCTATAAACTCTTCAGATGTGAAGAAGCTAACTAAAGGCCAACATCATCCTGGAACCAGTGGGCACACACTCTCCGCACATCTATGTCCAAAACAGAGCCAGGAATTGACCCGGGCCACATACTTCCTGGCAAAAAGTGAAGCTTTGTTAAATAGCTCTTACTGAAAATACGACCTGGCACAACACCAGCTGTGCCAGGTTTAGCTCTCGCTACTCTACAGCACTCTGACAGCACCGGGAGACTCTGGAATAATCCACATGTACCCCCAGATTCAGGCTAATACAACGTGTGCAGTGCAGCTCTCATCTTATTTCAAATGCTAAGTAGGCAAAATATTATTACCTTTACTGTGACCGTTGCCCATTTGCCAGCAGAGGACACGTCATTCACCCTTCCTTGGAATTAGGCAGCAGTTCAAGTTGTTATGAAGAATGTGTGGACGAGGCTGCTGAGGCACTTCCTGTTCCTGCTATGTGCTCAAGTCAACTTCTTCAAAAGCTTTCCAGAGGACCAAACTATGGTGCCTCAGACAGACAATACCAAACATCACCACAGCCAGTGCCATTATTCCAGGTGGTGGTGGCCTGCTGGAAGCACTAGAAAGTGAGAAATTTTTCCCTTGGGGGAAGAAGGCTAGGAGTTACCACAACCTGTGAATTTACTAAAGCTAGAGATCCTAGGAAGTACCAAAGCTAAGAACACAGATGCTTCCCTCCGTTTACCAGCATGCTGAGGAAACCATTTAAGTTCACTTACAACTACTAGAAAATGCTTATTTCTGATCATTTTTTGAAACAAAGATAAGTATCACAGAATTTCTTCTAATGAAACATCAGAAAAGCTTTGGTAAAATGAAAAACTGAAAATATTTTGTAAATGTTAACCCACAGGAGAATGCAACGAGGATAGAAATAAAGGTTCTTATATTACAAGGTTATAGATGAAAATGGACATACTTTGGATAAAGCAAACCCCAAAATCTAGTCCCTGTGCTAACAGAACCACACCACCTAAGTCACTGTGGCCAGCTCCTGCAATACAAGAATGCCATGAATTCAGAGGTTTTCCCAGGTTTTATCACTTTTCCTGAAGTGTTAAAAGGTAAAACCTCTCTCATTTTTATTTTTTCAGTTAGGTTCCTCATCTGTGTAGCTGTGTGAATGTGCTTGAGAACACTCTTCCAAAAGGCTCAAGAGCGAGAAGAGAATTGCAAGCTGTCTTTACTCTGATCCATTCTCAAATAATTTTCATTCTACTGAAAGAAGAATAAGAGAATTTTTGAATTTTCAGCCTCAAAGTCTTGTCAGCATTGGATGTATTAGTATACCTTTCACACAACCCCAGAGATGCAAAGATCAGCTCTAAGACATGCAAGGTCCTGTTCTTGAGCACACATGGAGATACATCCACCTTGCACCTACTCATCAGCATCCCATTCAACCTCCTGCCACAGCCCTAGGACTAAACTCAAAGAACCTTCCCCTCACCATTCGTATTTACTAAAGTTTCATAATTCACCACATTTGAAGCTTTAGTCTGACTTTCTTTTCAAAGCCTTTTGAAATGGCTGTGCAGCCTCCACCTCCTTCCCATGTGGAATATGAACATACTTTCCCTTCTAGAAACACACAGTGTTTCTATGTTCTGCTAACATTTTACATTTGTGTAGTATCTAACTCTTGAAAAATCTCATCTGGACCCAAAATGACCACAAGTGACTATCACTGTGGCACTACAATAAAAAAACCTAACACATCTTCATTGAAATGCTGTGTTGCTTCCTTGTATGCTGACCTGAGATCCTTGTATGTGTTCCCATCTGCATTGGCTTAGGTCCAAAACTATGAGCCACTGTGATTCCCTTTCTCTGTGTCCTTCCTCGTCCAGTCTGTGGCTTACTTGTCTGAAAGATTGCACACAGAGGACAGGGCAGGGTCTGACTTTTCTGGTGCTTATAACATTGGGTCTTTCTTACTTAGGTTTTTAGATTGTATGTTATACAAAGAGGAACAACTGGTCACAGCAGGCTTGCAAATCCATTTAGAGTAAGTGGATTACAGTAAGGCATTTATAACATTGATGACTGCTCTGTTGCAACCCATTTAGGTTATGCTTATTTCTATTACTTTTCCTTTGAATTAAACTGTTGAAGCAGCCAGCCAAGGAAAACACAGGTATTATTTCTAATAATCCAAATCCACAGCAAGTTAATGAAGGAAATAAGTAATTTTAAATCTTTATAAAACTGAATGAGGTGGTTTTTTTAACAAGAACTTCACATGGTCAATTCACTAAGTACCTTGGTATACCAACACCTCAAATCTGGAGGCTTCCCTCCCCTCATTAGAAACACCATTAGTTCAGTCCACGTCTATAAGCATATCCTGCACATGCTTATGGCCAGCGGATAAGATAGGCCTTTGCAGTGGGTTGACCCCAACCAACAGCCAAACACCCACCCTGACTTTCCTTCACTCCTCTCCTGCAGGATGGGAAAAAAATAAAAGGAAGGCAAGGAGATTTGTGCGTTGAGATAATGACAATGTGACAGGGAACAGAAAACAGAGCATTCAAGCAAAGAAAACCAGGAATTCAGTTACTACTTTCCATCAGCAGGCAGATCTTTAGCTACTTCATGGGAAGCAGCACCTCAACATGCACAACAGTTGCTTGAGAAGACTGCCATAACCACAAACATCTGCCCTTCCTACTCCCTCCACTGAGCTCTTAATGCTGAATGTGACGTCAAATGGTACAGAATATCCCTTTGGTCAGTTTTGGTCAGCTGTCTCAGTTCTGTTCCCTCCCAACCTCTTTCTCATCCACAGCCTACTCGTCAGGGAGGGTGTGAGGGAGAGAAAGCCTTTAGAGGAAGCAAACACTGTTCAACAGCAGCCAAAAAAGTGGTGTGTTATCAACACTGTCTAAGCCACAAATGTAAATCACAGCACCATGCGAGCTGCCATGAAGAAAGTTAATTCCATCCCAGACAGACCCAGTACAATTTTAACCCCTTACTCCATACCATTCACATCACACTCAGGTCACACATTATCTGATACATCTAAGTGTCCTCTGCCCTATTCATACATTATTTAATTTCAGTCAAATGCTGCTGGTTCAGGTCAAACCAGCTCCCTTTAAGACATTTCTTACAGCTAGAAAAGGCTCTTGTCCAGAGCAAAGATCAGGCTTGCCTCAGATGACCTTCTTGACTGAGTTTTTTGGTATAATCATCAGTAGAACAAAATTCAAAACTGCTGAGAAATGCATGTGATTAGCACTTCTGCAGACAAGGACAAGGCAGCCTATCAAGTTGTTGAACATATTCAGTGAAACTTGGTTAAATAAATAATCTTTTAAATCAACCTTTGCCCAATCAAAGTCCAGCCTTACTTATAGGTACAGCCGCAGGAGGGACAGCAAAAAAGAATTCCTGTGAAGACTGCTCCACACAGACATACAGGTAAGAAATTCCTTTTTTGCTAATCTCTCTTCCTGTAGAAAATTCCATTTTACGATCCAAATAATTTTGCATGCAAATGTTTTAATGGATCATAAGCAGCAGTATGCAGTGCACTGTAACCTTCCTTCCATTTCTAAATATGAAGAAATAATCACTCATAAAACCCTACTGTTTCTTCAGCTTTGTGTACCACTGGTTTTGCATGCTAACTTCAGGAATTAGCACAGATTCCCAGTGTTAGTCAAGAAAAACTGCTCTGAGCTGCAGATGTAATCAGAACAGTCTGATGTGTTCCAAACAATGTCCAAATAATAGGGCAGTCCATCCCTATATGGAGTTCGTTCCAGTGCAACTACAGAGACTCAGAAAAGCACAAGGCACCTGACCAAGGGGAACAAGTGAATTGTGAACTGCAGGCTTCCTATCCCTACATGCTGAAATTCCCCATGTTCTCCAGCTTCAGTGACAGTTGTGCCAAATCCCCACCGCACATTCATAACTGTTCTGTATGCTGCCCAACTAACCTTGACAATGCACTTTCAGCTCCAATACCAAACAGTCTGTAGCACGTGTAGCCACAGAGGTGGTTCTGAAGTAGGCTGCTAGGAATCCAAGGATTTGATTGCCAGCTACTTCTAAAAAAAAAAGAAACCCAAACAAACAAACAAAAGGCCAGTTCCTACATTAGTCACACGGCTGATATAAAGAGAAGAAAATCCATGGAGTTCCAAAGCAATCTTTATATGCAAACAAATGAATTTTCTTAGTATTTATTAGGCTGTGATTAATGGCTAATCTCTGCAACACAACTTTGGCCTTTTGACAGACTTCTGTCAGTAGAGGCAGAAAAAAAAAATATTTCCAGTAAAATACAAATCAAATTTGCTAATTACGGGGACTTTCCAATTTAAGGAACTCATCTCCATTTGTCTTGTTCCTCTGTCATCATAGATCTTTGGCAGGAGTTCCTAAGACAACAACTATCTTTGGATTGTTCCCTGGTCACAATGGTTGCTTTACTTTCAGTACATAGTATTCCTGCTAATGATATGCATCACCCAAACTTGAGTTTCACTACATCATAAAAGCATAGAAGAGTTTAGGTTGGAAGGGAGGTTTGTCTGGTCCAATGCCCCACACAAAACAGAGTCAACTTAGATTGGGTTGCTCAGAGCACCATCCAGGTAAGTATCTCCAAGGACAGAGATTCCACACTGTCTCTGGGCACCTGTTCTAGTATCTGACAGCCCCCAAGATGAAAAACTGTCCTTATGGGTAATTGGAATTTCCCTTGCTGCAGCCTTTGTCTGTTGCCTCTGATCCTACCACTGTTAACTTCCAAGAAGTGTGGCTCTATATTTTCTACACAATCCAGTTAGGCAGTTGAAGACATCAGTAAGACCTTCCCTATACTTTCTCTTCCCAAAACTAAACAAACCCAGCTCTCTCAGCCTCCTTAAACATTATGTGCTCCAAAACCTAAATCACCTCAGTGGACTAGCTCCATCACGTCAATTACTTGGGGAGCTCAGAACTGGAGACGGTATTCATGTGTGGTACCACAAGTGTGAAAGAAAGGGGAACAATCCCTTCCATTGACTTGCTGGTTACATTCTGATACCACCCAGTATACAGTACCCCTTCTTCACCACAAAAGTACACCATTGACTCATCCTCATCCTGGGCACTTAAGTGCTGTCCAGTAATGCTACCTTCTGGCCAGCCAGCAGTCAGCCTGTATTGCAGCACATGGTTTAGATACAGATTTAGATAGTGTGGCCAGAAGATTGAGGGAAGTGATTCTGCTCTTCTACTCCACTCTGGTGAAAATGCACCTGGAGTGCTGTGTCCAGCTCTGGAGTCCTCAGCACAAGAAAGACATGGACCTGTTGGAGCAGGTCCAGAGGAGGGACATAAAAATGATCAGAGGGCTGGAACACCTCTTTTGTGAAGAAAGGCTGAGAGAGTTGGGGTTGTTCATCTCGGAGAAGCAAAGGCTCTGGGGAGACCTTATTGCAGCCTTTCAATATTCAAAGGAGGCCTTATAACCTAATATCCTAATAACCAGCCAACAGCTGGATTATATACTACTGGTACATAAAATCCCATTTTGCCATAAAACTTTCCTATAATGTTCCAGTATTTTTGTGCTGCCATTATTTTTCCCCTGTAAAACTTAACTCTGGTATTAAATCCTCACCTCAATTTTCACGCACATGCAGACAACTTCTTTCTTCCAGTTCTGCATTTTGCTTCTGCATCATTTGAGACAGGGAGACAAGAAAGGCAAGGATGGAGAGGGAAAAGGGATTGGCTTCTTCTCCCTAGCCTTGTTAGCTAGCTTCAACTTTGCACAGCTAGATTCCCTGTGAAACAAAACCCCAAGAATTCTGAACTATCTCAATATGCATTTAAAGGAAACGTATCTAAGTAAGCTTACTGGTTTTACTTACACATTACCTTTTCCATCCTGTCTGGTAGAGATGATTTCTGTTCTCCAGCCTCGAGAATGTAAAGTGACGAAAAAGCCCCAAAAGAGCTACGGGTTCTACCTGCGTATTGAGAAAGACACAGCAGGGCATCTGATCCGGAACGTGGAAAAGGACAGTCCAGCTGACCAGGCTGGCTTGAAGGATGGAGACAGAGTCCTCAGGGTTAATGGTGTGTTTGTAGACAAGGAAGAACATGCACAGGTACATCTCTTTTTTTAGTCTCGGATCCACAACACTCTCCTGTTACCAAAACCCACTGCCACTGTATGAAACTTACTCTTCCAGTTTTTATGGCATTTTCAGCTAGATCGAAGAGCTCAGTCAACTGCTCTGAGTATCTCCCTACATCTTTCATTATCCACCATGGGCATGAAAGGTCTTTAAGGTGCCTCCATAGTGCACAAGCAGAGGGATGAGACAACAAAAACTAGGCAGTGCAACCCTTCCTGAGGAGAGCTTTTAGGTCAATCACTCTAGCACCTGCTTGCCATTTCACCTTGTCCACTACAGGTGGTGGAGATTGTCAAAAACAGCGGGAATTCTGTTGTACTTCTTGTTCTGGATGATGTATCCTATCAGAAGGCAGAAAAGGAGGGAGTGAACTTGGAAGAGCTGGGCCAAAAGGTGTCAACAGGACAGCAGCAGGAGCAGCAGTCCTCACCATCTATGGCCAATGGAGCAATCACTGCAGTTCCACAACCCCGGCTCTGCTACCTAGTGAAGGACGAGAAAGGCTATGGCTTCTCTCTGAAAACCACAGAAGGTGAGAGCCTAGGGTGAAGAGATGGTATTATGTATGGTATATAAGCACGGCAGAAGGAACAGAGGCAACGACATTTAACACATTGGGGCCAGTGGCAACACACAAACTGCTCTTGCTAACAGAAACAAAGCGAGACGCAGCAAGATGAGTACAGAACCATCTCTCGTCCACTTCTGTACAGCATATGCAGTACACAGTTTCCCAAGGACCACATTTCTTATGTGGTGAAGATAAAATTTTAAAAAGAGGCTAAAATAATCAGCTATTTTCTGCTTGTTATTTAACCCACTCAAATAACTGCAGAAAAACTGCAGTTTTGCCCACTGCAAAACCGATTTTGCAGTCCCTGCTCAAATACCAGATACACACTCAAGATGCTACATTAAATCCTGTTCTGTGCCTCCAAATCACCTCAAGAATGAGCACAAAAGGTTCCAGGCAGCTCTAATAAACACCTTTCCTGATTTGCTAATTATTTAATTTAGGAAGCAAGAGATTTTGAACCTTTTCCCTATAAGCTCTTCTTCCAAGGCCATAGGGAAGTCTTCAGAAAGCATCACTGCTAAAGAGGGTATTTTGGAATGCAGTGTAACTGAAAGACCGAACATGGAAGCCTTCCAAACACAGGAAATTATGAAATGTATTAAACAGCAATAAAAGCAGCTCCTCACTTCAAATTGGAGGCGAGGGAGTGAGGCAGGAATCAAAACCCTTTCAGCTACATTAATTGGCTCCTTTGGCACTCTTGGTAGAGAAATAAGATTGAGCGAGCGTAGATAGTGAACAAATATCTTCCTCCCCTGCAGAAGTGATTTTTTCCAGGACAGAATAAGAGTTAGAGGTGTGTTGGCGTGGAAGGCTTGCGGTGACATTGCAATCTGCACATAAACAAAGATAAAGAGTCTCCAACAACATCAGAGCTGAGTTTCCTTAACCATTAAATCCAGGCATATTTCAGTGACTTAGCCTGTGTAATGAATTTTCATTTATTTTAGGACGCAAGGGCTTGTTCATAGTAGAGCTTTCATCGCAAGGAGCAGCTGCAAAGGCTGGTGTCCAAAATAACGACCGCCTGATTGAAATCAATGGAAAAAACGTGGAAAATGACACACATGAGGAAGTGGTGGAAAAGGTATTTGTTTGTATACCAACTCATCTTCTGTTCTGGCTCCCTTTCACAGCAACCTATCAGGGTTACTGAGGAGGCAGGTCTGGATGATCTGAATGCTTCACTGTAAATCTTGGAAGCTACTCTTTGTGTATAGTCAACACAGCAGAGTACCTCTCCGCTTTGGCTCTGTTGTCAAGCAGCCTCTTGAACTGACTGAATGAATACTGCCATCGAGACAGGCCAAAGAATTTTAAATAACAGAAGTATACTGCTGCCAGAAGCCCTATTAAATAAATCATGCTCTGTTCCTACAAGTCCTAGAAATACTCCTAATGGTAAGAGGACAAGTCACCCAATGTGGTTTCCAGGGCAGGAAGAAAGGGAACTCTGATGATACAGTTAGCATGGAACAGGGAAAATTCATTATTTTAGACAGTAGTTCCTTTCTCCTCTGAAGAAGTCCAAAACTAATGAAAATTACTGTGTAAGTCATTTCACTACTTGGCCTCACCTACAAAGAACAGTGCTAATGAGGTTTCCAGCTTTCCACTATTGGCTCTGCTAAAGCACAGCTGGAGCTGAAGAGATTTCGGAGCGCCATGAGACAGGCAGAACATGCTCTGGCAACACCGCTATTCAGTGCATGCTACTATGGAACTGTGCAACATCTGGGTTTGTTGAGTTGCTATACCACCAGCAGCAGAGTGATATTGGTTAAGATGAGTAAAGAGGGCACCCATTAGACTAGAAAGGAATAAGACAAAGATGGACTTGGAGAGGCTGAACAGAAACAAAAAAAAACCAAACCTCAGAACTAGTAATACAGGAGACAGAAAAGGACCAAGAGTCACAGAAACTTGAATCTTGTCACTAATGTAAAACAGTGGTATCGACTGCATGGTATGTCATTATCGTAGAGTTCCACGTCTAGATAAACCAAGCACTATCTATTGACACTTACTGGTCTCTGCTGGCATTGTATGCTACCCTTATAGCATTCTACAGCTAATTCCCTACAGGTCAGGAAGACAGCATGAAATACAGAAAATTTTCTCATATCTATGCTGGATTTGACATGCCTGAGATCACATCATGGTCCAAATTGCTGACTGGTGGGAAAAAGATAAATCTCCTTATAGTAGCCTAGCCTACACCTTATGGCTCATTCATCAACAGCACCCTCACACCACTATGTATCACTACATCAGTTCCCAAAGTATCTACAACTCCCACATGTTGTTGAAGGGGACACATCTGAGACTGTACATGTACTATCACAGGTAAAGAAGTCTGAAAATCATGTTATGTTTCTACTTTCAAATGAAGAAACAGACCACTATTACACAAGCCAGAAGATGGTACCGAGCAAAGACAACGCCAGCCTAAGACTGCTTCCCCTCAAACCACGATGCATTGAGATACAGAAAGGGAAAAATGGTTATGGCTTTTATCTACGGATGGAACAAAACACTGGTGGTAAGAACCAAGTTAACATACAGACCATGGCATTCGCCGTGCAGTTTCTTCCTGTACAAGGTTTGCAGACCTCATTCTCTTTGGCTTCTTACTGGTCATCCAGGAGAAGTCCTCTATAGACATGTTGCAAACAGGCTACATCAGGGAAATGGTCTCAACCTGAAGTGCAATTCTGACAATTAGCCTTTGCCGTGCCTTTCAATGTCTTTAAACTTAACGAAGCACATGCCTGCATATCAATCTTCATTCCCTTCTGATCTTAGGTCATGTAATCAAGGATGTTGATTCTGGGAGCCCAGCGGCCAAAGCAGGTCTCAAAGACAATGATATCTTAGTAGCTGTCAATGGTGAGCAAGTGGATGGTCTGGATCATGACAGTGTAGTGGGAAAAATTAAGCAGTCTGAGGCAAAAACCACACTGTTGGTAGTGGATAAGGAGACTGACGCCATGTATAAACTGGTAAGAAAATGCAAACTACTTCCAAGAACTGGTTAATTTATCATTATGAAGAGACATATGCAGCAATGAAACAGCCAGTCTGCTCTGACAGACAATTCTTCAACTTGCAGGAAATGTCTAAGATACACCCATTTTTCAGCAGCTCTGCCTAAACTTGAACAGCAAGTCACTGAACACACAAATTTTTGGCCTCTGCCAGATTTTTTTAGACACTGTTGGAACAGTTCTAAATTTAAACCCATCACAAGAAAGATTAGAAGCTTAAGGCAGAAAATTCAGAGCTGCGGGGCCATGTAAGCATTTATGAACAAAATCAGTAACAAAATTCCCTTCTTGCACAGATCAACACTGTAGTTTTCCACTCAGCCAGAAACTAATAACAAAGAGTTCTTCATTGTAGCTCAAGTCTGAGTCATTAGAAAGGTTTGAAACAACACGTTGAGCATGAAAGTCTCAGGCAAAATTACAGATTTCACAACAGGAGATTTTATGTTAACAATGTTTTATTTGTCACCTTTTTTCAGGCTCAAGTTTCCCCCTTCTCATACTACTGTAAAGCACAAAATCCAGCTCCAGCTAAAATGGAGGAAAGAGTGGAGCTGCACACTGAGCATAAAGTGATCCACAAGCCAAGGATCTGCAAGATGGTGAAAGGGCCTAGTGGATTTGGCTTCAGTTTAAACATGATCAAAAACAAGCCTGGATTGTTCATCAGTGAGGTATTAATGTAGAATGAACAAGGAAAACCTTAAGCAGTCTGTCAGACATCTTTCTCCCTTCTGTCCTGCAAATACATTCAAGAAAAGCTACAAAAGACAAGGCTCTTCTCCGGTGCTCTCAGAAAAGATCTGTAATTGTTAAAGTCAGACTGATATTGTAGGACCAAGATGAAAATTAAGCATCAGAAAACATCTCTCTGTTAGACATCTAGAGCAAAGGGGAATCCTGATTTTGCATCATCTTTGCTTTTATTCATGAGGCTAACATGCTAAACTACTTTAAAAAGATTTTTTTTCACTGTAGAACATCCTAAATGTAAAAGAGACACTTCTGCTCTGTTCTACCCCCCTTTTCTGAATTCCACAGATGGCAGAAGTCAGGCCTCTACTGTCTCACGTTATGCCTGTGCCTTTAGCTTTCTTGAGAGGTGGAATTCCACTCAGTACTAAGGAATCTTTGAAATGTAATAAAGTTAAAGTTATTATTTCCAAGTCCCTGTACAGTAAGAAAAATGGTTTTCCACCTGTCTCCATGATTCTACCAAGCTACATTTCTATAGTGAAAGTCAAGACACATCTTAAATCTCAAACTGATGGGTTCCATATTTATTATGTCCAGGCCTATTGCCTCTCCCAATTAATTTCTGCCCTGCAAATCTTCCCTTCCCCAGGCTTGTTTTGCCATCTTGTAAGGAAAGCAGTAACACAATAGTCTAGCTACCCATCGGTTGTTAATGCACCTTCCTAAATTTTAAGCTAATATCACAGTTTGAACTTGCCTTTGCAGGTACAAAACCATGGGCCAGCTGACACAGCAGGTGTAGAAAACAACGACTTTTTGGTGGAAGTGAATGGGATGAATGTGATCAATGAATCCTATGACAAAGTGGTGGCAAGAATCCAAGCTAGTGGTGACAGACTAACACTACTGGTGTGCAGCAAAGATGCTTACAAATATTTCCAAGGCCAGAACATTCCCATCACAGCCTCTATGGCAGATCCAGTCCCTGACACTTTGGAACCTCCTGCTTATACAGAAAGCCATGTGGCAGAAGCAGGGAGAAACTCACCTCAAGCAAGGGAAAGGGTGAGTAATACTGCATTAAGCAGATGTTGAGGGATCATCTAAGAGTTAGGAAAAGACCTTTTTTCAGCTAGGATTTTTTGAACTAGGATTTTTAACTTGAACCTGGATTTTCACAAGTTGATCTATGATATTAAAAGGCAAGCTGTGGTCTGGTTATCATAAACAACTCTTCCTTTCCCCACACATAATATGGATATCTTTAATGAAAGATTACACCACAGAAGGGATGCACATACAAGATATTTTCTGGAACACGATAATCCAAACACGTAAATCCTTAATAAAGATGGCAAACAGGCAGTACAATCCTGAACGTATAAATCACTTTGGGGGAAATAAGGTGAAATATTTCAAAATACATGATTTAATAGAAAGAACGACAACTGATAGTTTATGACGACGTTTTCTACAAAATGTACCCATATGAAATTATTTTACTCACTTTTGAAAAAGTCTGAAGCGTGACAGAGGTCAGAAAAGCAGGAGTGTATTTCTTCTTGAAACAGTAATTTTAAACTGTGTGGCCAGCCTTAAATATTTAAATGCTTCTCCTCTGATCATGCAAAAGAGATAGACAGGGAAGAGTAAGACCAATACTGTCTTCTATTCCTCTTGCCTGTAAATGTCCAGCTGGAAGTTTTTTCCAAAGTTTCCTAGTCACTGCATTTTGCCAATCTGAAGTTAGCATCATTTCTGTGTGCAAATTCAGCAGGTATGGGAATTAATAAGAAACCTCTGTTAAACAAATTTCTGTCTAAATGTACATAAAGTGCTTCAATGATAAAAAACACATTTGTTGACTGTCATCCAAACAAGTACAGGACTAGTGCTGATGAAAGCAGGAGTCCTTCATAACACTACAGACTATCGAGCATGTTTACAAACTAAAAATAATCAGAACGTATTTGTTACTCCTCTGCAGGCAAGCTCATTCTCCTCTTCACAATCAGCTGCCTCTACAAAAGCAGACAGTGACAACAACGACGACACAAAGTTGTGAGGAGACAAACTATGCCAAGAACAAAAAAAACCTTCCAAATCCTCTTTCTTCAATCATTCTTTGCTACTACACCTCCAAGAACTTGACTATTCCTAGGAGTGTCATACTTGTAAAGGACTGCGATCTCTTGCTGAAATGCAGCTGCCTGAAATAAACACGTCAGTGTAACCTGTATTCATTTAACACAGTGCAATTGCACTTCCTTGGCTTTCTGCCTCGTAAAGCGGGCAGTTAGTCACTTACTTCTGTAAAGGCTTAAATAACTACAAGTATACAATGAAGTATACTGCAGCAGAAGGTCAAAACGTTTTATAGATTCATAAGCATCTTAGCCTTTTAAGGATAAGCTCTTAATAAAGAGCAACTGATTTCTCCCCATCTCCCAGGAGAGGCAGTTCTCCCCCTGATCCAAGTCCATCAATTCAGTCTCTGCGGTGACTCTCCTGTGCTATTCTTGTGAAATGGCATAAGCCAATGTACTCTGTGTATTATGCTACTTTCTCCTGCTAACAGTGTAAAAATTTCTTTCAAACACTAACCTAACTTCATAATTCATAACTCAAAATATGTAAGCACGATTCTCTCTCCTCTACGTACAGTCATGGATCATGGTCGTTAGAATAGCATACGTAATTCAGTCATGCAGGTTTCTCTAACTCCAAGTCAACATCACATTGTCTTGAATGTGACATAAATGGCTCTAATACTGCTGCTGTATACTCTGCCTCCTTGCTGTACACCGAAAATAACACAGAAATAAATTGTTTAGAGTGGCTCTTTCTTCCCCTCCCAGGTCTTTCTCTTACCGCCTATGATTTATGTTCCAGAACATTTTTCAAACAAAGCTTAGAAGAGTGGCTATGGGAGGCTGTAAGTTTAAGTCACATGGATAAAATTTACTTGCATGCCTTGAATTATATCAAGAAGGGGAAATGGTCTACTGTAGAAGAATACACAGGTGGTGGGCAATACAAAATTGACAGCATAAGGTAAAAAAAAAATCTTACACATAAGGTAAACAAGGCCTAGCTGTGGTCTTTGACTTCACACTGAATTCTAGCAAAGCGGAATCCAAAACCTCAGTTCCTTTTATGAAAGGAGAGAAAAAGTTGAGACTTAATAAACAGAAAGCAAATCTCCAGCTCCTAAGGACAGCAGGTACTAGTGATACTCACTAGCATACACTCTATACAGAAATGGAGTGAAATTCTCACCACTTCACTTCTGCCAGGCAGCAAATCCTAGCCACTTTCCAGCTTACTTCCAGCCAAATCCTTGGGGCTGACAAAAAACAACTGTGATGCTTGCATGAGCTTTACAAAAGCTTATTTAATTCCACAGGCTCAAACATTCAACTCCAGAATTGCCATCCTTCGAATCCCAATTATGAGCTGATTTGCAAAAGAAAAATCACATTTCCTTGGTGCCTTCTATGGAGATGCTCTTCTAACAGCACAAGTTCTTCCCTCAGACAGCCTACTATGCAAGTTCTGATGCCCCTACATATTGGTGTACCAAGGACTGCCCTTACTGCTTGGCAATGAATTATCTCACGTTCAATACGTGCACTCCCTTTCCTTCAGGCTGTGGCGCTTTAATAAAATGAGCCACAGAGCTTGATGATGAAGCGTGGAAGTTCAAAGAGGCAGTTACACTGTTGGAACACAGCATATAGTCCTGGCTCTCTTCAAGTTTTGCGGTCCACAGGAGTCGCAGCAATGCAGTTGGAAGGACAGAGAGCAGTGCGTGACTGCAGTCCTTACTCAGAGGGCCATATGCTTTTCTGGGGCTTGTTTGTGTGCTAAATAGAGAAAGAGGATACTGGACAGTGCACTAACTAGGAATATCACATCAAACCAACGATGATAAAAGTTGAACTGGAGCTCTCCCAGGACTTCTGTAATAATAGTGCGATACTCTAGAGGCATACTCATCCGGATCAGGAGCACTGATGACACAAAGTACATACCCTGTAAATTAAAAAAGAGAAGTAGTCATTGTTTCCAAATTGGCTATGTGGCTAACATGGGTCACAAAGATTTTACTATGGGTGTATGTATGCACAGAGTTATGTATGCACACAAATGTACACGGGCATGCCGCCCGTGGTTCTACATACTCACCATTATCTGTGCTAAAAGAAGAACAATAACATTGGAGGACTTGCTGCTGGAAATGGCATAGAAGAACTACGGAAGAAAAAGAAAAAAAACACTGGAAATAAGCAGTTAGATAAGTCTGATGTGCCTTAGTACAGCATGAAAGGTATGCACCATTCAATACTTTCTCATTTGAAAACCAATAAAAAGCGTACTTTCTTGAGGGATGCCTGTACCCTACTTGCAGAAACCTCCAGTCTTAGTCTTAAACATGAATCTCCCTCAGCCAGTGGTGCCACGTGGTAAAAGTCACACAACAATATATACTGAAGTTTAAGCTTAGATCAAAAAAAGCCAAAGGTCAAGACAGTGAGTCACATGTCTCTTGAGTTAATTAATGCCTTTCCAGTCCTACCAGCAGCTCAAATTAAGCAATCTAAATTCTTTTAATAATCATTTCATCAACCTTACTAATAAGCCCAGGCTACAGCAGCATTTTGAACCCTTGCTTATATTTAACATCTCATTTAACATGTACACCCCCTCCCAACAGCAACAACAATAGAGACTGAGCAGGGAGATACACTGCAGAAGGTATTTTTCCTACCTTCCTCTCTCTGCAAGTATTTATATTCAGATATTTAAAACATAAAGATTATTTGAAAGTTTATACAGTATTGGCCCCATCTAAAGTTAAAGATCTGATAACAGCTTTCCTGACACAAAACTGCGTAAGAGTTCTGTCTCTTACCTTTGTAAGCGTGATTAACAATCCTCTGATAGAGGTAACAATGATTATTCCAACAAGAATAAAGGAAATGTGCTGAGACCAGAATTTCACCTGTATCAAGAAGAAGAATACAGTTAAATCTCTAATGCTAACCCCATTTACAACACACTGTAGAGCTGCCAATTCTTCAGGGTCTTTGTATTTCCTAATTGTACAAATATCCATTGTAGACAGGTTTATATAACAGGTATTTTCACAAATATATTAGCAACTCCAATCACTAGTTTACTCCAATCACACAAGAAAAACAGATTTAGCTTACACCAATCACAAAGAACCCTTTATTCATAGGGATATATTTTTAAAAGTGCAAATGACAGAACACCTATAGGCGTGAGCAAACCTCATTACTCTGTAGTTAAATGTACCAATTTAAGCAAGTTTGCACAAAACTAAGAAACCAATCACCGCCTCTCTGCCAAAACCACAATACCATCCCAGCAAAAAAATCAGTGTGAAAGTCTGGTGCATTTTCCCTTCCTCCTCAGTAAGTCAGAAGTCAAAGACATTTTCAGGGCTCTATCACTCTCTCCCTGTCATCAGTATGATTATATTTAAGTAAGATAGGAATTCTGTAAGAATTAATAAAGTCTCACATCAAACTGGATTCCCAGATAATTTACAGTGATCTCAATTCCTCTTGTGACTGGATCAGTCTTTCCTACACGGTCAAATACAATATTGATGGTTGCCTGCAAGAAAGAGATGGATTTACATTCAAACAGGAAAACAAAAGCAAACCTCACTGTTACGTGTGAAACCCATGCATGATTCTTACTTTTATCACCAAGGAAAGGGGCAAAGGGTGGTTGGATTGTTTAAGAAGGTACAAAATGCATATGTGTAAAAATTGTTCTATTACAAAAAGACAGATCCATAGCTTTATTTCAACCAAAGGCCAGTTTCTTTCAGAAAACATTTGCATATGTCCACATAAAACCCATTAAAACATTTACATACCATGAAGATTTTCCAGACACAATAGATGGAGAAAAAATAACCCAAAAAATTGAAGTATTTTCCCTGGAAAGTTTTGGAGTACTCTATTCTCTCCTGGAAATACAAAAGGAGGGAGGGGGAACAGAACACGCACACACAGAAATATTATTTCCATAATCAACCACAAGACAAAATGTAACGGAGCACCAACAACAGCAAATACAGCTTCATTCTTCTACACCTCTTAATTCAACTGTTTCTGAAAACAAAATGTTAAATTCTGAAGTTTCTGAATGGCTTTATGAACATGGGGCATACTATGGTATCTGATCCGGAAGGAAACTGCCATCTAGACCCCACATTAAAGAAACAGATCCTCACTCCACTGCCTCACAACATTGCAACATTTACCTCCTCAACAGCTTTCAATTTCTTGTAACATGCATTCTCTTTCAAGCTACTCTGGCCTCCCTACACCCATCAAGGCATGGCTTTGCTACATACCCTTGTTGCATGCAAGTCAGCAGTTTCCAGGAAAAGCTGCCGACTCAGCTCTTCTAGGGCATCCACTTCCTGCTGGATAAGGGACAGATCTGGCAAACCAGCACAGTCAAGGCTAGAATATGTCACAAATTCTTAATTAAAAACAAAACATTCCCCACCTTCAGCCCAAGGGACACATCTAATGGTCTGACCATTTATTTTTTTTTGATCCAGTTCAGTTTTTTGATTGTCTTAATGCTCAGTGTCAATACTGCACCCAAAGACATCCTAAGGATACACATACTGCAAACTACTCCACCTTAAGAAGGTAGGCAGTACACAGTTATTTAGGTAGTCATGCAACAAACTTTATATTCCTCTGCCTGAGGAACATGAATAGAACCAGGGCTCTCAAAGACTGCTGCTCCACTCTGATCAGTGTCCCTTGTCACTGAAGTGCATCTCACAATATGTCACACCCACATCACCTTCACAGACAAAACTGCTGAGTAACTGCTCCAAGAAATTAACGATTATTATGACGAGTTTCATCAAATAGTCAAATCCTAATTTTAACAACTAGTGGGAAAAGAGGAAGAAGAGTCCTCAGCCTTAAATATGTAAACAGCAAACTTTAAGTGGTCTGGCAGAAATTGTTGGTAGGCAACTGTAAGAAAAACACAGACCCTTGTAATTTCCAACAGATTTCTTCTACCCCTTTCACATGGGCAGAACAACTTCTGTTTGCCTGTTCCTATCCACCTTTTTATCACACTGCTAAAACACCAGTGGCCAGCTGGTATCATAAGAATTTATTGGGTTGAAAGCTGCTTCCTGCTCTTCTTTCTCTGACAGCTTTGAAACACGGACAGAAAGCCAAGCATAGAGTAGGTAAATTTTTCCAGCACCTGTCAACCCCATTGTTTTACTCATGTACATCACAGGCTCTCCATTCTGAAAAAGCCCATTTCAATTTACCAGAAAAATACACATGCAGATCAGTCATATGAGCAGCAGATACATCGGAATAGAAAGTTGCGCGATGTGACACTGTAAGTGCACACATCTGTCCCACAATCTTATGTACACCTCAACCATAGCGATGCAACAGCACATTTATAGGACAGGGCAGCAGCACACAACTCCCGACTGTGTCACGGTAAAACTATGTGTACAACCCCTGAGCAAAAGGTCAAACAGAACAGTGCTAGAGAGCAAACCTCCCATGAGACATTAAGGCTTTTGCTCAGACTGAGGAAACGTGCTGAAACACAAATGCTTTGTAACTGGCCCAACTAGCACTCCTCCTTTCAAAACTGAAGAAAGCTGAAGCCACCTGCTGAGGTAGGTGCCAGCATGCAGATGAAGGATACTTTCACTGCCTGCAACAGATGTTGTAACACTTTTTATCATTCCCCAGAAGCCAGTGGGTTTGTTATGCACTTCTCCTCTCTGGAACATTGTCCTGTGAGCCACTGCTATCCTGAAAGAACAGAGAACACAAGTCTTTAGGAATAAATAATTTTTATAAAAAAATCAAGACAAAAAATAAACCAAAACCCCAAAGAAACAGTTCCTTGGAAGACACTGTTAAACTAAATTCACTACAAACAGATGCCCATGGTTTTTTTCCTCCCTAAGCACCAATTTTGCTTCATAACATTATCTTGATTACCTCTGGAGTAGAGCCCAGATCTAATCAAGCGAGATTCAATGAGACACTTCCCAACACTTCCATCCAAGATCCTGCTTCAATCCTTAAAGGGATTTAAACCCAATTAAAAATAACAATTCAAATGGATTTCTCAGTCATATGATTAGTCGCTTTCCTTTCCTCAAACACATGACTGTGCTATCTCAAGTTCCGGAATCGGAAGACTTCTCATGCTCCTCTCTCCCCTTGAACACTTCTTCATTATCTCTGCACATTCACCTCCTCCACAGAACTGTGAGCTCTGGGTGGTATGCAGCAGCACTCTCTGATATGCTGTCATTCACTACTGGGCTGCACGACAAGCTGTTATGAAGCAGAAACACATAAATCCACTATTGGACTGAACCACTGGATGCTTCAGGCGATCTGAATCTGACTCTTAAAGCTGATTCCAACACTACAGTAGCAGCTGCATATTGTCCCTCACACTCCCATGTGCACTGCAGCGTAATCCCCACAAGCAGCGCTGGCTTCTGGCCTCATTCCCTCACATTTCTCCCCATTGAAATTTGTGAGCCAGTTATCCACTCCTAAGCTGAAAGCTATTCATGGGACTGTCAAGGCGATCCATGATTTGACAGTGTTTAGGCCTTTTCCTGTAGCTGCAGCCAGTATTGCTACATTTGGCACCGAGCCCTCTTCAAGGTTGTTAAAAAGCAGCGCTTAAAAAAAAATAAAAAAATAAAAAAATCACTCCTTCACATCCAGCAAAAGAAACACCCTTGGGGCACCCCCCACATGATGCACATAAAAGCAGATATGGCCATAGACTACAAATAACAGAGATCTTAGAACAATTCATTTCATCCCAATAGCTGTCAAATACAAGAACTGCACTTTTAATCCTTACTTTCTTCCCAGTACCTAATTCACACACTCCATCCCAAGCAATCCACAGCACCGCAGCAAAAATGCAGCTATGTCAAGGTGAAGCAGGAGATTAAGTATACAAAGGCACATCTTTTCTTTTGAGAGGTGACAGGGATCTCTGTACTGACACAGTAGTCACGAGTTGTGAAGACCTCAGAGAAAGGATCCACAGGCAAAAACCACACACTTTGCCTGTGCAGGTATGTTGCTGTATCTCCAACAGATAGTCTGATCTGACTAACATGAAGCAAAAATGAAGCGATGATGCCACAGAATCTTGGCACTTCAAACCTGAGGTTCAGTTATGTCGTACCTGCAAGTATGAGTATAAAGAACTCGCCAACTTTAGAGGTGAGTTTCCATAAGGCTTTACTTGATTACACTCAGGAAGGAGTGAATAATAATTCCTGTGCTAAAAGCATCAGGAAAAACAACTTTCAACAACTATCTCCTATTGACAAGGATGCCGTCATGAAAAAGGGTCGTTTGAGAAGAAATGTCAGGATCATCAAAGAAAACAAAAAAGGTTTATGTTCTATTGCCTTGTAACCCTTGCATGCATTGGTATGTTCTGAGCTATCAGTAGTACTGAAAAGGTGGTCAAAAAATAACTGATAATTTATGGAACTATAGCATTTACCCTATGCTGTAAAATACTGCTACTGATGCTTGTTCTTCCAAATGATTTGGATTGCATTTGAACTGATACATCTAACTTTTTAAGCTCTGCTTTATATGAGCAAATAGTCACATTTTGCTTTGACAGGGAGCAGTGGCTTGCATAAAGATAAAATCTACAAAACTCTGGCTTCTGCTATTTTTTGCATATTTCTGAGAGTACATAAAGTTTTGGTGATTTTGTCATCAGGTTTTAAAAGCAAATACACAAACTTCTGTATAATTCCCATGCAATTAACACACTTTATAAGGCTCTTCATAATGGTTAGAAAGTTGTTATATTCAGAAGATCTCCTGGCCATAGGAAGGCAAGAAACTGCTAGTCAGTTACAAGTTCCAGACATCTGTACTTTTACCCCAACATCATTCTCCCTGGATCAGAGGTTCAAAAACACCGTAGAAAGCAAAAGAGCACAGAGCCAGAAGCAGCACCACACATCATCTTTTAACTCCAAAGCCAGTATTTTAGTGTGCTCCTAGTCAATTAAATCAATTAAACCCAAGTAATTAAATTCTCTCACTACTTACCGTCTCACATATGACCCCAAATACTGAGTTAACATTTGCTTTTCACTTAACGTTTTCAAAGGGGAAGAAAAAAGTTATGCTTCAACTACACTTTGATACGCTAACACTGATCAGCAGATACCCAGGCTGGTGACTAATTTGGCAAGGTTAGACTACCTAAAAGCTCCCTTGTCATACATTAAAAGGTTCCATTAAAACATTAGTGTCCCAAAAGTAAAGTCTGGGGAACTGCTGTGAGTATTCAGTGTCAGACAGTCAAACCTTTAATAGTGGCTATGGTAATTGTATTTATTCTGCACAATTCATAAAGGCATGCAATATGTGATTTTTAACAGCAGCAATGAAATTACATTGTTACCAAAAGTGGCTTTTTAGCTTAGTGTACATGGAACAAACTAAACCAACAAAAGCAGAGTTCTGGTGGCATGCTTGTGCGCTACACTGCATTCAATGTAGCAATGTTTTCCAAATCTGCGAAACTTAATTGATGTAGACCTTACCATCTGCAAGGATATAGCTGTGCCTATGCTCACTATGCATCTTCAGCTTCAACCAGGAAATACCAGATCCACAGAGCAGGGGAGCGCTCAGTATGTATGAACCAATTTCTGTACTGAAACTGTCAGTAAGAGAGCCAGCTGCGGGGGCTTAAGGGGCATTTACACATCAGGAGAGAAAGGTGCCCATCTTACAGACTAGTCAAGCGGCTCTCAGAAGGTTACCATTTGTGTCTTGGAAATCTCCTCTGTGCCACTACAGTAAAAAAGGGTATTATTCAGTGCAGATGTCAGGGGGGGCCAGGGAGAAAGTTATGTATCAGGCCAGAATGAAACACCACACAGCTCAACTCAACTCAGCCACCTATTTCACTGGAACACATAGCCCTGGCAGGATTTTGGTAATTTCAAGAACCATCTTATACCATACTGACCGAAAATCCTATAAATCAATAGTTTCATACTGCTGCTGCCTTCTCACCTTTTTTTCTTGCTAACTATCATGTCCATAGTCTGAAGGAGTCGTCGCTCCAAAGCCAGAATATCTGCATCTGTCACATTCCTGCAAAACAAAGACACCCAATTAGAGCTGCTGTCGTATCTCAGGAAATAGGCACACACACATGAAACAAAGAAGAAAGAAGACTGCGCGAGGAGAACATGCTTCAGCAATGGAAATGGTTCTAGCATGAAGACATGGCAATAGCTAGATTCAGAAAACAAGTTGTGAAAAAAAATTGAATCAGTGCCACATGAAAAGCAGAATAATAATCTCAAAAAGGCTGACAAAATATTTCACAAGGCTGCAGTTACCTGAGAAAGTAGGACATGTAAGTGTATGGACAGTTGACAGCCCCAAATCCTGACAGCAAAGCCATGAGTGTCACCCCAATCACACCCACGCGGCTGATGAGTTGTTCTATAGACAGGATTCCTGAGGAAGGAAAAACACAGCATTAGTAACCTTGTTCTCTGCACTCTGCTCCACACTTTGTGCCTTCACAACATAACATACACATTGCTTAATGAATCTGACTGCCTTCCCACTGCAATCACCAGAGGTAACACGAAGTACAGACAGGGACTATGAACAAAAAAAAAAAGTAGAAAGTCTCCCTCAGAAAGCACGTTACCATGCTTAGAAACAGGGATGGGAAACTCTTAACTATGAAGAAGTTTAAGGCAGATCTGGAGAGGACTAACAGTCAATATTTTGGTTCTAAATTAATAAAACATTAATGATTGCGTTTTGCTGAGGTAGGAACACAGTTCATCTGTCAGACACTATAAAGAAGGCCTCTTCCACGAAGCAACTACTGCAATAACCAGAATTAAATGTTACCAAACCAGTCAGTCATGGCAAACTGGCCTGAAAGTATCTGAACCCTAGAGAGGAAGCCCTATCCCATCAATTTTCACTAGAAGAGAACCCTCCAGATCAGATGCAATTTGTGCTTGTAGGAGAATGGTGGTATGACAGCATAGGAAGCTTATGCTGCTCCTAGCTGGTCAGTATTCATCTTATGGACACACACTTTGTTGAGGTGACCACCAACAAGGCGTTCCACCTGAGCACCAACTGGACTCTTAAACATATATTCACGTAATACAGCATGAACCGCAAGCCTGTGCTGTAACCAACACCAAGCACTGAAGTTGTATTTATTCTTCTCAGACATTAAACAAGACCTCAGCCTGTCTTCTCAGGATACAGTGCCATGTGCTATTAAACATTACTCATTTTTTAGGGAGCTAGTTATAGAGCAGCTGCCACACACAGCACATTTGGAGCTTACATGATTGCAAAGCCGAGATGGCCAAGCGCCAAGCCACATTTCATGCTTCAGAGAAGGGGAATAAATGATGAAAACAAGGCAAAAAGACTTCACAAAGGGAGACCGAGACACCCAGTCATGTGCAGCTGTATAGAGATTTACACGAGCTACAGAATGTGCTACAATACACTGGCCTTTTGCCCCACACACTGTCAGACAGCCGCAGTTAAAACAGAGGTGCCTTCAAAATGACATTACATTCCACTGGTTAAAGCAATGCTTCCCCATAACACTCACAGCAACCCTGCTCTTGTGATCAGGTCAGAGAAAATTGATGTTTTATCAACTCAGATAAAGATATGAGTTGTATTAGAATACTAGTATAGAATTGAGGAAAGCATAACCTTCCTTCTACTATGAGCTCCCAAACTCAGGTCTATTAAACAAGACGCAGACCAACCAGGTCTCCTGACTCAGAGCCCTTGACTGATGCTGCATTTCCCAGCTACAGCACACTGCCATCACCACCTCCAGGCAAGGCACACCCTGACACAGGATGCTAGTGCATGTACTTGAAAGAGCCCCACTAACGTGCACAACTCCCCAGTTGCAGCACACCACCACACACACACGTCAGCAGGGTGGGGCACACTGAGGAAGACACTACAGGTAACACTGCAGTGTGAAGGGCTCACTGAGCACGGCCTCCTGTCACGTCTCCCGCCACAACAGGATTCCACCTGTCTGAATTGGGCCACCCGCAAATGAGAAAGACCTGCAGCAGTCTTGTCCGTACACACAGGACAGTAGCACCCCTGCTACTTTGCTCCAACCTTATGTTTACACCTGGCAGAATAAGGCACTATACAACTGTTAAGTGGAGGGATCATTCTGTTAAGCAGAAGTTAAAAATAAAAAACACCCCACTACCAGTTTGGAGTTGTTATGTTCTGCCAACTCAAAGCAGACAAACATTTTTCTTAGCAATGAAACACTGGGCAGAGTGATCTGCACTATATACTAGCTGTTGTATTTCAGTGGCAAATGACACAATTACAAAACAGAGACACTTTTCCTTAGGAAAGTTTTACGACCACAGATGGAAAGGTGAGTAAATCCTACAGCACTTGGTATCCTTCAGTTTTTCTCTCTTACAGATTAATAAAGTAGCTTCCTAGAGAACAGAAAGATTAAACTGCCTTATTTATACAGACAGATATATTCACCAATTTGAGCGAAACTGACTGAATTCCACCTGTTGAGAACAATATACAACCAGTTTTTCAGTGCTGGGGATAAGGACAACATAAGCTATATGGGAGACCCAGGTGACAAATACTCTGGTTCTATAGTATTACAATCCTTCAGCACAGTTAGGTGCCTGAAGGACTCAGTTACAGTTAGGCACATGCTAACAAGCTCTGTGGAACCCAAACTAGCCCAAGAGTACCCAGTATTTTCACATTACAAATACTCTTGGTTCCATGACTGCAATGCAGAGATGTCCAAGCCAGTTCTGCACATAAATAGTTCCGGCATCCAGCAGGACTTACCAATTCACATTCTAGTACCATGAAACTGTACTGCCTCTGGGCTCAGGACTTGTATGAAGCTGTACTGGAGCTAGCAGAACTGCTGCTAGCTACAGTCTATATAGCTCTGGTGTTTAGGTACCCTGTTGTGTTTTGCCAACTGGACAGCCACCTACGCTAAACTAATCTGATTTCAGTCACAAGAAACAATAATCTGAATGAAAAGAGTCATTGGTCGCTGATTCTCTTGTTAAATAAATTAGCTTTAGAAATCCCTAAGAAAATAAACAAGTGAATAAAAATTGTGATCAACTTTTTGTGGAGATGAAGTACAGCATTCTTAACTCATCTACTCATTAATTTGCCTAACAATTTCCTGTGGTACCAGAAGAAAAATAATGCAAATAATGCAGAGGTATCCACCAACAACCTTCAGACTACAGATTGCAAACCGGAGCAGACACTAAGTTGCAAGCACTATTTTCTACAGTTCCAACTGTAGAGCTGACATAACATAGTAATAGCTCCAAGATAAAAGTAGGATAAAAAAGCCTATTTTTGAGGAGGGAAGAAATCAGCAAGAATATGAAACTCACCATGTTTTGGGCTGAGAATAGGAAACGGATCCCCCAGCTTCCAGAAGAAGTACATGAATGTCAACCACAGAACACAGGCAAAAAGCAGTTTCTGTCTGTGCACTAACAGAGAGGGGAAAAAAAAAAAAAACAACCAGCATTTTAAAGATGTTCTTCCTTTAGGGCTTTTTCAAGCTTGCAAAATTGCTGTATTGGTCCAAAGGCTGCTTTGAGGACAGGTGGCCAAATCAGGTGTCAACCAGAAGAGCTACAGCTAGTAGCATGCACCACTTTGCTTCCTACAGAAAGAGATAATTGAGAGACCACTGTTTGCAAGAGCCAATGCAGCAACACACCACTTCAGCTTTTCCCCCCGGATGTATGATGAGGGGGGATCACTTGGCTGCATCTTTCTTGTGCGACCCTGAACATGAACCTCAAAAACTTCATCTTCACGCCAAAAACTACATATTTAGTACTCCCAACTGACAAGCCTAAACTTAATACAAAAGAGCCATGATATCAATAGCTCAAGGGTAAATGTCCATCAGCACATGGAAGAGGCCTCATCCAGACAGTAGTAAGCAAAAGAAAAAAAGAAAAAAAAAGCAGAAGTAATTTATTAAGCTTTTCTGTCTCAAGAGTGATTTATGGAGCTTCTCTGCCTCATTTCTTTTATCCCCTTAGCAGAATAATACAGCTTTGCCAAGGGTTCTGGCATTTAGTTGCAAGCTTAACATTTCAAAGGAACAAATTCTAGTAGTGTTACTCTAAAGTGCTTGACTTTGTCAAAACACATACAGAAAAGTTTTCTTTCCTAACTGCTCAATAAAGAGTTTATGCTAAAGCATTAAGTTCCAAAGAGAAGATATTTAGCCAGAACAAAGCCAGAGGATAAAGTGAGCTATAGGGACAGTGACCAACACATCTCATTTGGATGCATAGCCTCAAGCTAGCAGCCCCAGTACCACAAGCCAAGTACTCACATAATCTGATATTGCTCACAACAAAGTAACCAATGTAGAAGGGTACCATGAAGACGAGGATGAGCAAAATGACACACAGGTTCAGCTTCCAGTGAAAATACCGAGAGCTAAAATAAAGCCAAAATACTGATTAGTACACTAGCATAATACAACAAATTTCCCAAAGACAATCGCATGACAATGCAATCTTTTCAACTACAGCAAGCACTGGATAATATTCGCCTAGCATATAGAATATTATGGATTTTGCTTGTTGTTTGGGGAGGGGTTGTTTGTTTGGGGGTTTTGGTTTTTTAATACATAGCTCAAGAATGTGTACTTCATAATTAACAATTATCCAGAAGAAGATACTGGGATATTTCATCAAATACTGTATTTTCTATAGTGATTAATGCTGGTTGCAGCATGATTCATTTCATTTACTACTCATCTAGTTGAACAGTAAAGCAAACCTAAGTAAAGGCAGTAATTAATTTTGTAATGAGCGTCCGAGTCAAAAAAGTGACAATTCAAATTGAAAAGATTAACAATACTTAATGTTCATAATTCAGTATGTTTCACTTCAAAGTGAGTTGTCTCATCTGCAAGACATTGCAAAGCAAGAAGTTAAAAACACACATATATATCAAAATGATCAATACTCCCTTAACCAAAGGGGATTAGTCAAATGCAGGTGAGATTGACCTTGGTTGAACTGACTTTTCACTTAGCTTGAATAGAAAATTACATGCCCTGTTCCCAATATTAACTCATATCCTCTTCATGCCTCAGGGAAGGAGAAAATATGAGGATCCTTGTCACTTTTTCCTAGCTAATTCTGAGGCAAACTTTTTCATCTATATTGATGTCCAGCCCTTTATTGAAGCTTACAAAAGCATTCTCCTCAGTGATCTCTCTGGCTGCAAGCTCCACAGATTAATAACATACAGTCAGAACTAACATTACCTTTTATCAGTTTTGTACTTCTTGCCTTTCAGCTCCCTTAACTGCTCTCTTATACTAGTATGATGAGAGAGAATAAATAGGAAACCCAGCCAGCCTCTACGTGTTACTGTTCTACCTTCTCTTTCCTACTGACTTCTGAAGTAGACAGGTTTTAACATCCCCTTTATGTGGAAGTCCACACTCTATGTCAAGGGAGGGCATGCCTTTGATTCACAAATACTGTATTATTACAGAACTAGTTTTCACTCCACAATTAGCTTCACATGTTATACACTGCTCTTGATAGTCCTTAGCATCTGAAAAGTGCTCTTCAGCATGATCTGAAGCTTTACAATACTCCCATAAAAGAAATCATTTCTTTTAAGTTCACAAATGGAGAAAGTCAAAGACTGAAGTCTTGCCCTAAGGACCTAGACCACACTAATAGCAATCGCATGGAAAATCAGGAGCTCATGGCTGCTAGTCTTACATTCTGCCAAAGAAGTAAATGCAGCTGCTCAACCAACTTCACTGAGTTGTTGACAATCTTCTCACACAGCTTCCCAATCCAAGGCTAATCTGTTAATTCAGAAGCTGAGCTGAAGATGTGGCAGAACGCAAGGCAGGCTAGTCCTTGACTGGGCTCCCAGACTCACCTGCTGTTCAGGACTCCCAAAATCTCAAAGATGATGAGTTCAAACATGGTACAAGAGAAGGCAAAAGTCACAGAGAAGATCACCTGGACCACATACTGCCGCACCTGCGATGAAGAAAACAAGCCAGAGAGATCAGGCATTTCCATTCCTAGAGTGGCACCCTGACATCCCTCAGGTAACAAAAACAAATCACAAAGTATGATGGCACACAACTGTGTCTCTTACTTCAAGGCACCTTGCCCTTTATCTAAATAGGAAAAACCCAACAGCCTGTTAACAAACAGAGGGAAAACTCACTATTTGTTGCTCAGTATTACACCAATGGCAGCTCTTGATGCATTTCTGTACCCTACAGAGAAGGCATGTCAAGAATGAAATGCTCTACGTTAGCTTGACTAATGATAGCCCCTTGCTAACAGAACTCTTTGATCTTAACCTTTAGATTTAAAAATAAATTCCACATCAGAAAATCCTTTGGGGTCTGAATTTGTCTCAAACTTAAGCCATCTCCAACCTAGACTATATTCACTCACAACCCCCTACGGATAAGAGAACACAGCAGTTTTATCCCATCCAGTCCTCACAAACAATTCGGCCACAATGAACACATCTCATTGAGTTTAAAGTTAGACTCTGAATTTGATTTTGTCTCAAAAATTTTACAATTACGTAAGGCAGGCTTACTCAAGCAAAAGCTGAAACAGTTTCCTATTACCCCTGTATCTCCTCCTTATGGTTTTTTTATCTTACAGTAACCAATATGAAAACTTCCGCTGGCCTGAAAAGAACCAATTTCCTCAGATATCTCAGAGTCTTTCAAATAGAAACACATGAGGAAATTAACAAGAAAGTAACTATAGAGACAATTAAAAATACAGTAAAAGGGCTTAAAGTGAAGAAAAAGTTAAAATGCAGTTTTAAAAATATTTCTTTCTATAATTGAGAGTAAATGTTAAGATAGACTTGTAATGAAAGGTCCTTTCTCACCTCATAATCCTTGAAGAGCTTACGCATGAAGAACAGCCATCCAAATCCAAAGAACAGCACCTGCAGAAGAGATGAAAGCACTTCACATTTGTACCCAAAAACTTGCAAAATATAAAGCTACTTCACTACTGACTGTAGATAAATGGGAGGAGAAGAGCTAGGCCAAACTACCCAAGATATACAAAAGATTAAAACTTCCCACAGTACCATGGAGAGAAGAGTATTTTAAATACTCCAAGCGTAGCAGACTCAGAAGGCTACGACCTTACAGAAGATCCAGTAAAGACAGCCTAGGTCTGTATTCCCAAGTTCTCAGAATTCCTCATTTCCCTGGCCTGCCAGAATCCTTTGCATTGTTGTTTCTTGTTTCACTCCTCTAATCAAAAGCTTATAGTTCTTACAGGAAACACAGTAATGGAGGCAGGGTAAACATTTAAATGTCCACAATATACACGTCTTCTAGGGATGAGTAAATTTTATAAAAATATCTGCTGTTTCTTTAAGACTAGAAGTGCATTTGATTTTCCCGGAGAGGTCTTTATGCTAAATCTGCTTACACATGACACAATGTGGGTGAAAGGTGTTAAAAGCATCTCTAAAGTAAGGAAAAGGCAGTGTTGAATGTCTCAGACCACAATCTGGAGTTGCAGAAAGGCACAAAGAAAAGGTAGGTGAAGCAGGACAAACCAATAATGTTTGGCATTTCAATGGCTCTCAGAGCACTTTAGGAAATTTAGTTAAGTTTCAACTCACACCTAAAGAGACAAACAATATCACAGCTGTCTTGCAGATGACTTAAATGAAATAAACAGAAATGAAGCAATGTGGTCAAAACTGTAATTACCCATCCTCAGACAGCAAAAGGAGACCATGTTGTCAGTCCTTCCACGGGCAAGCCACCAATTCCTCAGAAGACTGAAAATTAGTGCAATGATTTAAAAGAGGTCAAGCAAAAATAGAATTCAGAAGATATTAAAAGATTTTTATAAAGGTAGTTTTGACCAAGGCAAAGAGAAAAATCAGTATACGTCAGAAAGCACGATATTCTTCTCAGAGCATACATAAACAGCCAGAGCATTCTGTCACCTTGTGAAAGTTGGGAAACTTTCAAAAACAAAAATGCAAGAATCATTGTGGATGATTCCACTGTGTGTCAGAAGTAACTGGATCCATTATTCGTAAAGGTTACAGACTAACATGATTTATAGACAAGGAATACCTGGAACACTGGGCAAGGAAGATCAAACGTATTTGCCTTGAAATAAAAACTGAAACAGGAATGAGGTCTAGTGATTGGTAACAGCGGGCAAAACTTGTTCAAGGAGGACTTCAGACTTTGAAATGATTGATAGCAAAAATAAAAAGGTAAGATGTTCCATAAGCCTCCTATCTACAGGTCACAAGTTAAAGTATGAGAAGCGAATAATATTTTACTTAACGTAATTCCACCTTTAACAGTGGGAAGGAAGAAAAACAGACAAACTCTTCAAAAAGAAATAAGTAAATAAAGCAGAAGAAAGAGATGAGGAGATAATCAAGTACAGTAATAGAGAAAATCATATATCAAGATTAGACTTCCCTTGTGTTAGAGACTGTACAAGAGCACAGAAAGACATTACCTCAACAGTTCACACTCTAAGACAGAGCAGGTGAACATGACATGTGAAGCCAGAAACTTCTTGAGTGCTTGACACTTATGCAGCAACGCAAAGTATCTAACTTGATAGTTTTGAAGCTGATGAGAAGATGCAAAGCTGCCACCATAAGCAATTAGATAAGTTAGATCTGGAATGTAAAGCAAACGATGGGAAAGTTTTTGTTCTGGTTAACAGTAACAAAGCTACACTCAAGCCGCAGACAGTGAAAAAGCAACGTGCTCCTAACATAGTAGCAAAAAGCAAAGCGTTATCAAATAGAACATCATCATACTTCTAAGAACCAGCCAAAAGCTGTTCTGAAAACTACAGAGCTCTGCATTAAAGTCTATATAAGACAACCAACTGCTGTTAAGAGGGGAAAGGTTCTTTTCTCAGCTCATCCCTTCTCATTACAGAACAAAAATTTCACACCAGCTCAGAAGCTTAACTGAATCAGAGAGAGATCTGATAAACTCATTTAACCAAATATTGGAGAACACAAACAAGAAAGTAGGACTGTGAAGCAAAACGGTAGTGAAGGAGGAGCAAGAACCTTCTCCTTTTGGCCGAAGCAAACAGTTGGACCACCTCAGTTGCCAGAGAGGCAGACAAGAAAGGATAGATGCTTACTGAACGTGCAGGGTGGCAAGCAGGAGAGGAAGGTCAAACAACACAATGACAAGAGAAATTACTAGCAAAAGAGGCTAATGAAGAAGTAGGCAGTATTTTCTCCCACAAAACAACAGAACAGTTTCAAGTATGTTACAATCACAACCCACTTTGTAATGATAAAAGATTGGATGACATGAAAAGGTTTGAAGAGCTCCTAGGTGAATTCAGCTGGTGTTAAACAATGACTGCTTGAAAGATGACTTGGATGGTAGCAGAAAGAAAAAGCTGAAGGAAGTGCTGAATCACACACAGATGGATCAATGGAGGAGGCATTTAAGATAAAATGGTGGTGGTCTTTAATTTCTTAAAGCAGATAATGAAAAATCTTCCAACATTATAAACAAGCAAATCCCACAGGGGCAAGCCAGGGGTAGAAGGCAGATAGACTAGAACAGACTATTTCAGTTGGAAGGGACCTACAACGATCATCTTGTCCACCTGCCTACGATTAGCCTTCCTGAAGACTATCAGAAACAAAATAACTACTAAAGAATAGCAAGATGAACTTCCCTCTCTGTTCCAACTAAGAAAACTCAAATTTATACAAGTGATGCAGTGTTACACAAAAAGCTCCGTTCCCTACAACCTTATTTACTGAACCTTTTTATGTGTTACACTCTGATTAGTCAATTGCACCAGAGCAACGGTCGCCGTGACACGTAAAGGAAGCAGTCCAAAGATGCACACAGCTTATCTCCTCCTGCAGCAAGGCTCTTAGGCGACAGACCAGGCCTCGCAGCCATAACGGGCCAAACCAGCAGCCCAGCGCCCCTGGACTTGCCATGATGAGGCTTTTTCCCACCTCTGCTGCTGAGCAGCGGCTGGTGAGCACGGTCAGGCAAGGGGGGTGGAGGGGGAGAGGCAGGCAGCGAGGCGAGTCCCGCAGGCGGCACCGCACCGTTGCCCGTTCCCGGCCCCGGCCCCCGCCGCGCAGCCCTCCCCGAGGGTCCGCGCGCCCCGTGAGGGGCGCATGCGCGCTCGCAGGCACCT
>WUAM01000071.1:6502436-6521411 GCA_024336885.1 Actenoides hombroni | reverse complement strand
GGCATCGTTGAAACTTAAAATAAAGGGAGATTGAAAACCCTTAGCCCCTTATACTTCCATGAATTTCTCTGTTGAAAATCATACTCCTTTTTTTTTTTTTTTTTTTTTTTAATTTCATTTGTAAAGCAATTTCCAAACCAGTTAAACAACACATGGTTCTGGCCTCAAGCAGCTTTTCTAGATACCAAATACCAGTTGACTGTGTCTGTGCATTGGCCTCTGCTGCAGTTCCTGGTTGGCTGGTATTGCCCTCTGGGACAACCTAAGCAAGCTCTACTAGAACACCTCAGAAAGGCAGAAAGTGCCCCACATCCATTGTTCCACCACACACTGGCTGCACTGAGCTTTCAACCTCCCATGAGATGGGCAGTCCAGTCTGGAAGGGACTAGCTGATCCAACCTTCAGGGCAGTGCAGGGCCAACATCAAAGTCAGACCAGGGTACTCAATGCTTTTCCCAGTCAGGCTTCTCCAAGAGCAGAGATCCTACCATGTCTCTGGGCACCTGCTTTAATGCTGAACCACTGTCCATTTGAACAGGTTTTTTTTTTCCTTGTCAGAATTTTTTAGTCAAAATTTTCTTTACTCCTCCTTGTGATCATCACCTCTTATCTTTTGCTGTGCACCTCTGTCGAGAGTCTGGTCCCATCTTCCCTGTAACTCCCCATTAGGTACTTGAAGACAGCAGTTAGATCCTCCCACTCCCTTAGCCCCCTCTGTAGTTCAGTAAATCTTCAATGTCTCTTTGTACATCAAGCTGCTGAGAATTGTTGACAGAGACGCGAGTCATGCCGGTTCTACTGAAATAGGTGCGCGCCAAGCAAGTTGCAAGGAAAGGGTAGTGTGCCAGACTACATCTTGGCAAGTCAACACACATTTATTTGCCATGGTTACTACTCAACTTGTATAAGCACATTTGGTGTTGGCGAAAAGCCTTTCCTGAGCCATGTTAAAATGTATAGCACACACAGAGCCTAAGAAATGGTAGTATCGTCATGTTGGGGAAAAAAAGAATTCTCCAGTACTTAGACAGGTTTTGGGTTTGGTACACTTATCCGACCCTGGCCCTCAGGAAATCTGGCACCATATACCATTTTATCACCACTGCCTCAGGCTTATAGGAAGGCTTTATTCTGGTTCTCATGGATGTTCCTGTCATTATCAAACAAAACTATGCCTAGGCTAGGATTACTTTCCCTTGTCAGCCTGTAAAGCCTTTTTCTATACAAAACAGCAAACTGCCACTTTTTTTTTCAGCATTGTGTGACACGGCCGCTCTTTAAATGCAAAACTGCAGAGTCAGTGAGTTACTGAGTGGCAGCGGAGACTGGACTTTCCTCCCTCGGTAAGTAGATTTCATGCCCACACAGACCCAGAGAGTGGAGATCCCTCCAAATCTCTCCCCTCCTACAGAGAGAGGAATCTCTACCTTACTGTGTTTCAGCATGAAGAGATCATTTGTATCTCTCACTTAGAGGAAAGAATCAGTACAACATGATAATCTGAGGGTTTGCATTCATGAAGGGTGGCTTTTTTTTTTTAAATATGTGCCACAAGCAATTGTAAACCGTTCCACGGGGACTCCGGAAACTTTACCTGGAGTTTGTACTGAGTGGTTTAAAATGGAAGCCCAGCAGTATTGTGCATTATACAGCCCTCTCCCCTGTGCCTTGCAAGGCCCCTTAAAATCGTTAGAGCTTCACCAGCCTCCACCTCTCTCCGGGAACCGTCTTATTTAACATAAATGCTGCCCCAGAATGGATGCTGGGGATGGAGAAGAAGTGTCCATGTAATCACACTGTCACCCTTCATACAACCAGGCCAAGGCTAAGGTGGGAGAGAGGTGTGGGGGATCAATGAAGTCTTTTTCACTCAGGGCAAATCCACATCTGTGTTGATGTTTTCTGTGCAATGCGGTGTTCACACGTTCAAACCACTGCCCTTTGGGTTGCGGAGTCGTGTATTAACCAAGTTAGCAGTTCTGCCAGGAAATAACAAGGATACCATGCGTTTCAGCAGTGCTTTTCATCATATCATTCCTACTTTACAAACAGAGTTAAGGAAGCCTCACAACATCCCTGTGAGGTAGGTGGAAATTCTTACACCCATTTTACAGGTGGAGAAAACAGGCACTGAAAGGTAAAGTGATTATCACAGCAAGTCAGAAGCAGAGCTGGAAATAAAGCTAAGGTTATTATCCTAGGTCCACTGCTCTAGACACTAGAGAACACCAACCCCCACATGCTATGGTAAGCTAAGACACTACCTTTCTCTTCTACTTTCACCTCCTTTGATGGTTTTGACACTTGCATCTTATGCTCCTTGCAGAGAGCCAGTTAATAATTTATTTGCACAGGGAGCCATGGGGGTACACACAGCTTTAAATGATCCAGGCAGGGCTCTCATTGTCCAGTGGCTTCCCCCTTCCCAAGAGGATAGTTTTCCCTGTTCTTTACATTTATATCTATGTTTTGCTTAATTATTTTTTGAGTAGAATCATACACTGAATCCACAGTGCTGAGGCCGGTATGCAACTTCACTAGGAATTTCTTGAGTAAATGATTAAATCTGTCTCATTGAGAGGGAATACAACACATTTATATGCTATCACATCCAGAAATAGCAGTAATCCTTTGCTCAGCTGTAGGGCCTTCCATCCAAGGAGCTCCCATTCTATTACTAACACAATATATTGAGCCTCACAGCATCCTTGTGAGGTAGAAAATGATTCCTAATTGTACAAGAAGGAAGAATGACTTGCTGACAGTCCCACAGTGATTTCATTGCAGAGATGAGGCTGAATGCCAGAAGACCAGACTGTTAGCTCCCTGCCCAGTTTGCTGAGAAGTGCTGTCTTGGTGCCATGGCTCATACTTGGTGGCTACAGATTCGCTAGTAGTCTGGCAGGGTACTTGAAAACTGGCTTGAAAGGAAAAAAAAAAATCAACAAGCAGTTGACTGGACACAGGAGGAAAATGCTGGCTTGTTTCACTGTGCTGTCGTGACCCGGAGGAAGAAACGAGCTTTCCTGCGGCAACTGGGAAAGAACTACAGTGTCCATGGAGTGCACTGCATGGCGTGCATTTTACTGGGGCACGCCAGGGAAAAAGAATGACATACTCAACAGCTGATGATGAAAGACTGCACCGCCTGGCAGCCATATTGTGAACTATATGCCTCTGATGAATAAGCACTCGTCTTAATTAGTCCAGTGATCTAATGAAAGTATGCATGTCAGAGGTCAGGAATGGGGATGGTTGTTAAAATACTTTGTATGTGAGAGGACTTGTCAAGTAAGGGTGGGATGGTTCATCTAGTTCATTCATATCTGGAGGGCTCAGATACTCTGAAGAAGGTGGAAGATACCTCATACTGAACCACTACAGATATATGTATTTTTTTTAACCTACAGGAAAGTGTGATTCCAATCCCCTTCAATGAGTGGTATGGATTATGCTTAGAACCATTAAAACTCTTACATCTTCCCATGAAGAAAATAAAAAGTAATAGATCCCATCTCATATAAGCATGGTGATTCTGCTGTTCATCTAAATCTTTTCCCTTGCTTGAAATTTAGTAGAGTATAGGTCACAGTGGACCCTTTTCCTGCTGAGAAACATTCTCTTTCCTCAGTTGTCTTTCCTTCGTGTTAACTGCTCTCCTATTTCCATATTAAGAGAGTGGATAAACATTAGCCTCCAGATTCTCTCTGCGTGTTGCTTAATCGTACTCCTTCCCAAAACTGAGGAGGTAACTTCCAGTCTTCCTTCACAAGAAAGGACAACCTAACAGCCTTTGTCCAGGGAGCAAAGATTTTGACCTCAGGCTGCAAACCTTCGAAAAATACACAGGCCCAAGAGGAGCAAAAGGATTAATAGTATCAAAAAAAAAAAAAAAAAATACGTGGCACCGCTATGGTGCAGAAGAATCCCAGTGCACTCTACAAACTTTCTACATATGTACAGCTTCACTCAGCAGTGAAGTCTAGCCACCTTTGCACTCATATAGGGCAGCTGCATAACAAGGCAGGGAAACTCCACCAAACAGGTTAGATGAGCGAGTGACAGAACTGAGCGTACTGGTGGCTGCCTGGGCTGGGATGCAGAGCAGCAGGACTGGAGGTGTGAGCCCAAGCCTACCCAGAGTTCTCTCAGACACCCATTTGACTTCAATGGGTTTGGAGTCAGCCCTGCTACAATGGGAGACTACAGGAGGTCTTTTCTAGCTAATGGCAGGATGAGTTTTATGTGTTATGCCAAAGACCTCTTTTTTTTTCCTGACCTGGATTAGAGCCTGCCCTGGGAACAATGGAATGAGCTGCAGCCCAGCAGAAAGAATTTGCTGAGCTGGCAGGGTCTGAGGTTTGCAGAGCAGAGCAGATGAGAGTGCATACCTGCACTTTTCTGGCATGAGGCTCAGTTTTGGGGGGGACATAACTGTTAACCTGAAGCTTTTGAAAGCATTGCTGCATTGTCCCAGCCCAAAGGTGCTGATGTATTCCTAAAAACAGAAATGTGACAAAAAAGAATTTGCTGAGGCTCTGAAGAGTTCTGTACGGACCTGTTGGCACAAAAGGTCTAAATCATCTTTTGAATGGCCTTGTTTTTGTCGAGATTTTGGCATTTAATAGGGGAGACCACTGGATGACTCCTGTCTGTCAATTTAAAAGCAAAGGATGTCAAAAGACTATTATCATATCAGACTTTTCAAATCTGAACAACCACTTTTTTATTTAGAGGTTTAAATAGTCACATAGTTACCCAGCCCTCTGATTTAGGTTCACAGGTGCCTTCAGGACTCTGTACCTGAGATTTGCTGAGTGCCTGTAAGTCTGGGAGCTCCAGAAACTGAGCACATGTCAGGATCATGCCATGAAGGCCTGTATTTGGTTTCATGCTCTGGGAGCTGTAGCCTTTTCCTCCTTTCACAGAAGCCTTCCCACGCTTCCTTTGCTAAATCAACTTTTCAATCTTTAAGTCATAAGACTACAAGCAAAAAATATCACTTGAACTTATTCTTTCCAGTGCTCTGAAATAGGCTCAGGGCTGGATGACCCTCTTGGGAACAAATAATCCATCCGTGAGCATCTCCTAAATCCTAGTAGAGAGCTGCCCACTGTCAATGTCACTTGAAGAGCAGAAATATTTTTGACAGAGGGAAAATATTTCTACCTAACTCAGAATTGCATTCACAGAGAAACTGGGGACATTTCGGCCTTTATTTTATGACTAGAGTGGGGAAATATTGCTTACTATTTTAGTGTGTTGGTGCTAAGCACAGAATTCACTTTGTGAATTAAATAACTGCAATTCCATGCCAACAGTTAAGGGGAGATCTGCTCAGCATGCCATGGGTGGAAACAGCAAAAGAAATACTAGGTACAGTTGTTGATCAGTCTCCCCCATCGCTGGCTGAAGAGACAGATCCTCCCCCCGTTCCTAGAGAATTATGGAACACAAGGCTTCCAGTAAATACGTTCACAGTGGTGACATTTGGGGTTCACTGCCACGTTAGGTTTTAAAAGACATCAGTTATGTGTACAGTGTAGATATTGCTATGAGGAGTGAGCTGGCATGTGGGAAAAGGGAAAATGTTCCTTTTCAAATGGACATACAGGGCAAATAAGGCACAGTTACCATAATAGTACCTTTCCAGTTGAGAATCTCAAGAGGAAATAATATTCAAATGGCCATTTTAGCACTTTGCTTAAAAATATCTTTTGATTCTTTCTCTATCTCTCCTTTTCTCTTCAACCTTTTCCCTTTCACGTGCTCCCTGTATCCTGTACCTTCATACAGTCAAATCATCTGACCTGGCCCGGCTGCTAGCTTTACTTAGCCTGCTGAGGGGTCTCATATCAGTGGTGAGTTCAGCAGGTGCTGAAGACCCTTCCACTTCATCGCTCACCACCTCTTCCTCTGCTTTCTTCACCCCTGGCTCTTCCTGAGGTCCTGGCTGCTCCTCTTCTCGTTCCTCCCCCTCCTCTGCTCTTACCTTCTCCTCTTCTGGTTCCTTCGCTTGTGCATATGATGGTAACCTCTCATCAAATGCCCTGGAGAGATCTTCCAATGGTCCCATCCCAATCTTCTCTTCAAACTCATTGAAGGCTGATGGTAGGGGACTGGGCTCAACCCCCACTTCCGTGAGAGGGAAATAGTGGGAGACTGGCTTCTCTTCTTCCAGCAGCTTGTAGCCTTTGGTCTTTGGGATGGAGGGGACTGTGATAGCATGAAGGGGCTTCTCTGGGACCTCCCCCAGCTGTTCCTCCGCTGGTCTTCTCAGAGCCTTCCGGATCCTTTTCAGGATCAAGTGACTGATCTCCACCAGATTGAGGAAGAGGGACACGGAAGCCACCACCAGCATGAACATAATAAAGATGGTCTTCTCTGTGGGCCTGGAGACAAAACAGTCCACAAGATTGGGACAGGGCCACCGCCCACAGCGGTAAAGGGGCAGAATTCGGAAGCCATACAGGAAGTACTGACCTACTATGAATCCCACCTCAAAAAGGGTTTTGAAAATGATGTGGAAAATGTAGGTTCTCAGGAGGGTACCCTCCAGGCGAAACTTCTTGGTCCCATCAGGGTTGTTACCTTTGTTTTGATTTGGAGCCAGGGGCAGCTTCTCTTCGTCCACTTCAGCTTGCTGACGCCTCTCAGCTTCCTCCCTCTCTTTCCTCTTCTCCTCCATGCGGACATGGTGCACCGCGTGCCCAAAGTACATTAGTGAAGGCGTGGATACAAAAATGATCTGCAGGACCCAGAGCCGGATGTGGGAGATGGGGAAGGCTTCATCATAGCAGACGTTCTCGCAACCAGGTTGCTGGGTGTTGCACACAAAGTCTGACTGTTCGTCTCCCCACACTAGCTCGGCAGCTGTTCCCAGGATCAGGATGCGGAAAATGAAGAGCACTGTGAGCCAGACTCTCCCGATGACAGTAGATTGCTCGTTCACCTGCTCTAAAATGTTCCCCAAGAAACTCCAGTCACCCATTTCTTACTGTCTAAAGAAAGAAAAAAGAAAGAGAATGACCACAAATTATGCTAAATTTGAAATATTTCAGGTTTTCCCACTGACGTCTTTTGTTTCTTTGAACCAGTAAGTGTTTTCCTAACATGCTTTGAGAACAGAAAGAAGCTTGCTTGCTTATTTGCCTGATCACAGTGATTTATTAGCAGGAGAAGGGCTAGGAAGCCAGAGCAAACCGCTTGCTAAATTCTTTATTATCTGGCTCTAAGCAGGCAATTACTTTTCAGCCAGAGAGTATATTTAACTTGTTTTCCAAGTAAGAGTCTTCTGTGGTGCCTTTGTAGGCCCAGTTACATGAGCCTGCTTAGATTCTGTACATGTACAAACACTTGCCAGCAGTACAGCAGAACAGATTTATCAACATGCAGCTGCAGTGGTTAGAAAAGAGAGTGAAGCTTTCAAGCACCCAAGCTCTTCTGCACCAGAACCACACACAGATGAACTGGTGCCCATCTTGCAGCTACACAAACTTGAATTCTCTCCAGGTTGCAAACATTAATTCTACATTAGAAATCACTCTGTTAGGTAAGAATAGCAATTACAACACCATTACTATGTTAGTAATACTGCATAATCTTAATAACTACCATATATACTATATATATACACCATGTATACTAGTTTTGCTATGTAGTATGCATTACATACAATATAGATATTCGGTGTTACTGGAGCTATTTGTATCCTCTTCTGAAGTCAGTTGCCACACTGACACTGGAACCAACTTGGAGAAAAACACAAAGGTCTATAACCGGGACCATTTTTGCTCTCTAAAATGTCACTGCTGCTATCTCAAGCTAACAGAGCTGGAAGTCAGCCGCAGGTATCCTATTGGCAAGCTAAGAAAGTAGTTAATTTTCAAATAATGCAAGTCAAAGATGACTTCTGTCATTACTTTTGCACAATAAGAAACTGTTCCTAGGCCAGCATTTCATTCTGTGTATTCCAAACTTCCCACTAAAGAATTTAGGCAAGGGAAAATCTATGAATGAGGGAAATAAAGAGGAAATTGTTTGGGATGAGGTGATTTAACACATCAAAGCAGTCTGAAGTGTCTGAGGAATGCAGAATATTGCAGTGATCCAGAAAGACCAACTTACAGACCATGACAAGTGACACAGGAAACATTATTCATAAAGTAGTTGTTCACAGGGATCTAGAAGTTCATCTTTTAGATACTACCTCCATCTATAGTTTCCTATGTACATATATAGTTTCACATGCACAACAAGTGCTGCGAAAAAGAAGGTGAAGTCAAAAGCATGGAAATCTGAGTATCTAAACTTCCCTCCTCCTTCAGATACCACTGAGACATATTGGTAATGCCATATGTTACAACACACCAACGCATCCCAGCCTGTTTCGACTACTGTGTGTACGTATTCACGCATAGACAAACACACTAAATATTGAGAGCTCTATGGCTCTGGGGATTATCACAATTTTTCAAAAAAAAAAAAAAAGTCTTTCTGATATAATTTTTCTAAACCAAAATGGACTTATTTTCCTTGCCTTCAAACCTTGTAAAATTTTAACCCTGGGCACCCGGGTTAGAAAACGAAGAACAGAACACAGTCCTTCAGCTTGCACAAACACCTAGCATGCATAAGCAGCAAACATATAATTTAATCACCAAAGAAAATTGCTACTTTCTCAGTCATTAAAGTTGTGTAGAAGAGTGTGTTAATGTCAGCACTTAGATTAACAAGTCTAGCAGGAGGATTATGCTGTTTACATACATTATCTAAACTGATTTAAACATTCTCTTTCTGCAAATTCACAAAGCAAAGTACACCCGACAGTTACCGATCATGTGCAACTCTGTAAAAAACATGACTGCACACAATATAAACCTCATTGTCCCACAGGCACTGCAGTTAACTCCATCCCTTTCTTTTTGTGAGTCACGCTGATATCCACAGCTACCATTTGAACATCTCTACTGCAGCATGCAAGAGCAACACTCTACACATGATAAACCTTATAATACAGAAAACTCACTGTACAAGAGAAGGAAAAATGTTTCCTATCTAACTCCACCAAATGCCTCGATTGTAGATGGCTACATTTGGCTAAACTCTTCTGAGATCACTTCCGAACTAGACACATTTTTCGAAACTCTGCCATGACCATTCTCTCTATTTTCTGCAAGTGAAGTCGTTTGAGGTTTCTCAGTCAGTTCAACTGCAAGGAACAATTTTGAGTGGACTGAAGATGGGTGGTACAACCGGTTCAAATGTCTAGGATTCCACCTGTAAGCAGTCAGCCCCTCAAGTCTCAGAAAGGTACAAGTGATGAATTCAGGCAGTTGCCTTTTCCCTTAAATTGCCTGTCATGAGGAAAGAGCAAGAAACTGCCTAAGCTCACTCTGAGTCAACAGACTCATGTTCTTAACTCACACGGGCTTCTTGCAGACTCCCACCCTGCACTTCCAGACATTGCAATCTGAGCACATTACCAGCAAAAAAAGACTGTATAGGTTAAGGACGTTGAGCAAGCAACTTGCCGCTGTGAAAGGCTCCACCGAAGAAATGTGTCCCCCTCCTCTCTTGGCACTCTGCAGGGAAGAGTGAACTTTTGTCTCTCTTCTTCCCTACCCTAAAAGTCCCAATCTTGTCGCACGACTGAGCAGATATGACTGAATTGGCTCTGATGGTGGGTTTTAGTTGCCCTGCAATATTTAAGCTCCGAGCCAGACGGCTTTATGAAGAGAGTGACGGTTAGTGACGTGGGGAACAATAGGGAGAAAAAAAATAGAGAAAGAGAGGCAGAGACACAGAGAGGAGAATCCACTGAACATGAAAAAGCGGAGGGGGGAGAGAAAACCTAATACATGCATAAATGGGAGTTTGCACAGTTAAGCGGGGACCAAAGCATCTCTGCAATTCTGCTATGGTTCAGCACAGCTCTCTGTGTGTCCCCAGTCACTAGTCTTTAGGTATTGTGGTGTGACAGGTGAAAAGTGAGCGCCAACATCTCTGATAGTGACAGAACTAATTGGCAGTCACTGAGGTACCGGGTCTGTATTTGGCATTGTCAGATACTTTGGACTGCTCTTTAACATCTTTTACCTGGACAAAGAAGCAGTATAGGAAGACAAGATCATCAGTCAATATTAATCAAGGCTGAGAAATACCAATTTTACAACCTCGTTTTTACAGTGTCTTAGCTCTGCTTAGTTTTTTCCTCCAAATGCATCTCGCATATGCACATGCATCAAAAATGTCTAAAACAAACTGTTTTGTTAAGGAGCATAGCCGAATTCCAGCAGCCCAGCAAACAGGAATGTTAGCCCAGGCGCACTCACCTACTCCCAGCCATCTGCAAAAATGCTGGAGAGCCCACAGAAGAGAAAAATCAGAAGCTCGTTAATGCATCCACAAATACAACTGACTGCCCTATGAGTTTTGATTATAAGCCAAAGGATATAACTTCATTCTGAGATGTTATTTTTGTAGTCTTTCTGTATGAAATGAAGAAAAAGAGGATTACTGGAAGCAAGATCTGCTAAGCAATGATACAGATACCAGGATCATAAAGTGATGAAGCAGCAAGTAGCTCTCCTCTCTCTTTATGCAAACTCAACACTGAATTTAATTCCCCAGAATGGCATTGGGAGACACTGTCTCTAGAAAAGCTGTCATTTGAATATTATAATATTCAGGTATTATAATATGAGGGACACAAAATTTTGTATCTTCAAACCAACGGTTTCAGGCCTCTCTTCAGTGTTTCTGGGCATTTGTGCCCATGTAAGTTCAGAGCCTCATTTCAGCAGCTGTCTTCCTAAACAGCTTTTAAACTGAGTTGCATAGTCCCAAATCCCAGAGCACAACTGGAGGCAGAGATTATATTTTTCAAACTGGATTTCAAAAGAGCTAAAGGACAAGTGAGAGATGGAAATAATCATATTTTGCAAGAGAGACCAGTTTGGAGACACATAAGAAAAAACAACCTCTATGCATGCAGTTGGAATGAAGGTCATTTCCTGAACACATTAATAGATCACTCTCTTAACAGAAGCAGTAGAGGTCTATACATATTATTCAGCCTGTGCTACATAAAGCATGGGAATAGTCTTGCTGGAGAGATGACACACAGAAGGGAAGACACAGGTCTTAAGAACATGAAGCAAATAAGAAAAGGCAGATTTTAATCCACAAGAGGAATAAGGATGGTAAGGACGAGTAAGGAATACTTTTGTTGCTTTGTTTTGCTATATGCTACTGAGATAAACTAAAGTATGAGTCATCACTGCCACCCTCATCCCCTCTCTGGGAATCAGTAAGAGAGGGAGAAGTAAAGGATACCACCAGCATCTAACACCTTTAAAGAATGCCTACAAGCTGGTGCATCACAGAGGCCAGATGGTTCAGATGTTAAACTGTCCATCCCTTTTCACACTGAAACTGTCTTTTTGGAAAACTCAGCTCTGGCTGAATGTGCATATTCCTTTCTGGGCCTTATCTCTTGAATATAATGAGCCAAAACTCAAATCTGGTATGTAACTACATGGCTGTAGTCCATCTCTAAATTACATCCAGCTACTGTCAGAGACATTTCCCACTAACCTTCTATCTGCCATTTGCAAACACTATCCAAATATCAAACACTGTCTGGCAAGTCGCAGAGCAGCTTGCAAGAGGCAGCTGATACAGATATTATAGTCAAACCACTGATCATTTGGTGTATGTTACCTTTATCTGAATGATATGGGTGACTTTCTTTGCTGTCACTAAAGTGCAAAGCCTTTAACTTGGGGCACACTGAGTTTGCTGAACATTCTGGTTTGAGGTAAAACACACAGTCCCTTCAACTGAATGACTTTTAAAAAGGCACTGCTGAGCTCTGGGCCAAATTCTCCATCTCTCTAGGACATCCTCCCCCTGAAGAAAATGGCCACAGAAAATGGCCTGAATGAAGATGAAGATTGCCAGTGAGGAATTCCTCTTGTATTGGGGCTTCACAAGGAAGTGGTTGGTTGAGGTGGGGATGAAGAGAAGGCAGAGGAGGAGAAGATCAAGAAGGGGACTTGATTCTCTCGGACATCAGGGCAATTCTGGAAGTCAGGTCTGCCTTTGTAGTATGAAAGCAATGGCTGTGAAAGAAAGGAGTAGAGACCATAAAACCAAAGGTCTTCCAGACTGGGCCGCATATGCAGCTTGTGACATTCACTGAGTCTGCAAAACAACTGCAACACTGACAGTGCCAGGCTGATAATGGCCAACACTTCCAACCCGTACATCTGGCCCAGAATTTACACTCTTATTGGGAAACCTGTAGAAGTGCTGAGTACTTCCATCTCTGAAAAGCAGTACTTGAAATTGTAACAGCTAATGAGAGTAACACTGTTACTCACAGTGACTTTTTCTTGCCTTTGAGACTCTTCTTGCCTTCAAAGTACCATAGACATCTCCTGCACTTTTAAAATGTTATTTTCTTTGGAAAGAAGGTTGGTTCATTGCTGACTTCTCAACCTCTAGCTGCTTTGAGGCTGGTGACTGAGATTCCATCTCTGGCACCACTGAGACTGTGAAGTCTCCACTGCAACTCAGCCTTTTGCTCAGAGACTACGAGGTCACTTGGGGAATGTGGGATTTTTTCATTCCAAACGGATTTCCAACACAGACATGATGTCAGGACAAGGCAGGGCCATGCTATTGAACAGCTCTGTTCATGCATGATAGCAGATTGTGCAATTATATAGCGCACAACCCTGCATAACGATACCTCTCCCTCAAACAAAGTTATCTTCTCCTGATCTGCTTAGCTAGAAAGTGGCACATGCTTCCTGTTCTTCTGCTGAACACACAAACCTTTCACTCATGGCTGAAGCTGAAAACTAGATATATTCAGCCTCCCTACAAGAAGCTAGGAGCTTTACCCAATAGTCTTATTTGCTAGACACTACCCAGCTTAGCGGACACCTGATTTCTAGTAACACGTGTCTTTGTCATTCTAGAGCCAAAAAGAGATCTATCGGTTTGATCACTAGGACCAGAGTCTCACAGATTTCACATTCTTTCTGCCACCTACCGGTCTCAGAAATCATTTAAATGTAGCTAGCCCTGGGGAAATCTTTAGGCAGACCTTGCCATGTCCCTACAAGACTGGTAGATGTGGTCACCGTCCACCTTTTAAGGGCAGAGCTCTGAGATTTTTCTAGGAATCTCTGCAGAGCCCTCCAGTCACTGGGACATATAAATTGCTGAGGAACATATTTTCCTAGAGAACTGCAAGCAAAACAAAGAAAAGAGCAGGAGAAAGATATAAAGCATCAAGGGGGAGGGAAGTTGGTGGAATATGTAAGTAACAGGAAGATTCGGGCAAGAACACAGGAGAAGAGGTGAAGGCAGGGTTGGCTTGTGCTAAGCCTCAAGTGGAAGATAAATACTTATGGAAAACATGTTTTTAATTTAAGGAATGGAACAAAACTAGACAATGAATAAAGATAAGCATGACAAAAGTGGAATTTGTTTCAATATCTATTTAACTTAAATGCAGTTCTTCTCTGAAAATTACTGTTACAAGAGGATCTGGGGAATTACAGGCCAGTTGGCCTAACCATGATACCTAGAAAGATACTGGAACCAATTATGAAACAATCAATTTATAAGTAGCTAAAGGACAATAAAGTGATAAGAAACAACCAGCAGGGGATTTTGAAGAACAAATCCTGTCAAATCAGGCTAATTTCCTTCTCTGACTAACAAGCCTAGTAGATGAGGAGGAAATGGTAGATATAAAATACCTTGACTTTAGTGAGCGTTTAAAAAATATCTAGATCACAGGCTCCCAGAGCAGCAAGCAAAGTCACCATGCAGAGGCTACACATGTTGAAGTACCATAATCAAGGCTTATTATCAGGGCTTTACTTTTCTAGCTGAGAGGATCATATCCCTGAAGTTCTGCCTCCAGGGCTGCTCAGTATTTCCTTGCATGTTTTGGACAACAGACTAGAGGACAAAAGCAAAAGGATGACAGCTGGGCTGGGGGAGCAGCAGTCCCTCCTGAAGGCAGGAGAGCCTGTGCCATCAGACTTCGAGAGGAACGTGAGACACTGGAGAGCCAGGCTGCCCTCTGCAGAGGTGACTGTACCAAGATACAATTAGGGAAAGGTGACTGCACACACATCCAATGTGCTGATCCAAACTAGGCTGTAACCATCTCAGCAGCAGTGCAGCAAAGAAAGAGCTGGGCTGGGACTGAATATGAGTCTGTTAAATGAGATTCCTGCAGAAAAAAAGACAAATCTCCTTCTGAGGTGCTTTAAGGGGAGTTTTGTGTATAAGGCAAAGGAAGCAATTATTTTGTGCATTTACTCAACACCACTGAGCTCTCAGCAGGAACAGTGTGTCCGGTTCCAGGCACTACATTTTACAGGAGATGTAGACAATTTGGAGAGAGTCCAAAAAAGAAAAACAAAATGATAAGAGATGCAAAAAAACCATGACTTATAAGGAATGGATAAAATAACAGAGTTTGTTTTCTCTAGGAAAAACAGGAGGGGAGGCATGATAACAGTCTTCCAGCACATAAACATTTGTTATAATGGGTGGAGAGAATAAGCAGTTGTCCTCTACATTCACTAGAAGTAGAAGAAGAAATAATTAGCTTAATTTGCAATAAAAATGAAATAGCTACACATTAGAAAAACACTTTGCAATGGTAAGAATAGCAAAGCACTGCAGCACACTGCTTGGGGAGGCTGTAGAGTCACAGGAGGTTTTTATGAAGAGGTAAACAAACATCTGTTAAGGATGATCTTACCTCATAAGCAGGAAAACAATTGGGGGGGGGGGGGGGGAAAGGAAGGCTTTCTGGGGTCTTTGGCTTTACAGTTTTATGTAGGGCCAAAGACCTAGAGAAATCTCAGAGAAATCTTTTCAGTTAGAAAAGAAAATTTAAAAAAGTATCTTGCCACCAACCCTGAAAACTCAGCCTGGACGTCATGAGTTGTCTACACCACCCAGTGCAATGCTGAACTGGGGAGATACCGACTCGGGTCTGGGAGCAGGCTGGCTGTGTCAGCAAAACATTCCACTTGAGTTAATTATCTCCGCTGGAGTGGGGCTAATTAGCTGGGGCAGCATGAAGCACTGCGGTGCTATGCTGCTTCCCATGCTAGTGCTAGCTCACCCCAGGCCACCAGAGGTATCTCCACACCATCCTGCAAGGAGTGCTGTCCTCTGGAAAGCTTTGGAAGGGTCACTTTGTTCTTTGACTTCAGCGATGGCTCTGAACTTGCGTCAGATTTAGAGGCATTTACTCACCATAGCCACATTTCAACCCCCTTGTTCTCTTACTGTAGTAACTGTAAGATTAAATACCACAGCTTATTTAGGGTGCTTCACCTAGGCATTGACGCTAAACATGAAAAACAGGGTGCAAGCAAACCCTGGCACTTCCAGTAAGAACCTCTTTTTCTCGCTCACCACCTCGATGCTGGTTTTCTCCGAGGGGAGGAGGAATAAGAGCCACCCACCTTGTCCCGGTACACTTGCTGGAGTAGCATCAGCAAAGCAGCGACAGGGAGCAGGCTGTGACAAGCCGTCGGTCGGGCTCTTGCAGCCTAAACCACTAGCGGGCGGTGTCTTCTCAGTCATGTACCGTACAGCACCGGGGGAGAGCCGGAGGTGCTGCCAGTCGGAAAGGAGAAGGCACAGCGTGCACGTTACACTCTACCTAAGCTCTGCCCTCGTTTCTGACACTTCTGCAGATACACAATTAAAGCAGAGCAAACACAGGAAAAGCTGAGGTGCTGCAGTAATACCTGATGTGAGTAAGATTTTTATTCTAGTACTTTTACAGTGCTGAAATGGATGGAGTTACACTGATGTGAAGATCACTTTTACGTCATTGACTTTACCTATAGAATCAGTGTAAGCTTTGTTGACAAAGCACTCTTTTTACCAGGGTCATCTGTATTTTTACTTGAAACTGTATTCCTTATCCAGCAAATATTTCTCATGTATATCAGCCAACCTGCATGATTCTCCCTTTAATAACAGCATGGTTAATAATAAAAACTGCACTAAACTTACAAAGGATATGTAAAGCAAAGGAGATGAACTCTTGTATGCCAAAGGCAGGTCTATGGTACCACAGGAGCAGCAAGAAGAGGGCTAGGAAGAGAAGAATACTCTTTTAGACATATGATTTCATGGATCGGCATGATTTCACTTAAAACTTGACTGGGCTGTTTCTGGAAATGCAGACCTTTACAACAGCACGCTGGTTAGAAATTCTAGAGTTCTCATGCCAGTGCAGATGCTATTTCTGAAAAGGTGCACTGGGAAAGAGCCCAGAGCTCACAGGCAAGGTGTAGCACATGCATTATGGGGTCACCACATACGAAATGCCTCTCCTAGGTCCCCATATACCCTCCTCTAACCTTTCCCTTTCTCTGCTCTCTGCCTAGAACCTACTGCCAGGTCAGACATGGAGGTGGAGTACATCAGCTGGAGAACATCACTGAGATGATCTGAGAATATAGGCATGCTGTATACTTAGGCCGTCCATATACAAATTTCTCTCTACGTATATTCTATATTACAGCCCTTCCACCATTATTTAGATCCTCCTCAGAAAGATTAATTACCTGCTATCTGGAGTTGCGAGGTATCAGAGCAGTTTGGGAACATGCTGCTTACAGCCAGTCTGGGCTATGTAAAGAGGATCCAGGGAAAGCAGTGACAAGTACCTGATAATGCTTCTGGTAATAATTAATTGCTCCAGGCCTGCTAGTAAAAGAGAGGCTAATAATACCTCCCAGCTTCTTGAGGGGATCGCCGTATTTTTGCTTTATCAAGACTTTTTGTACAGTCTCAACATCAGCAGGCACAAGAACCTAGAAAGGACAAAACTTCTGAAAGATCTGAATGTATGGGTCTGTCTGGAAACATCCCGTGTTACCTCACTGTCCATGAAGTTTATTTTCTTCCAGTTTCTGATGGGGGCTCATTCTCTACTCCTTTCTCCCTTCTTCTGGGCGCTTCTAAAACCACCAAGGCCTGTCTTGCAGAGTGGTAGGCTCAGGGCTCTCAGGAGTGTTGTCACCACCCACTCTCACCTTTATCTCCCTGCCTTCATTTCCACACTGCAAAATGACACAGTGGAGATGTGGTGTGCATATGGGGTGTAGAGGTTGCCCAGCAGAGCTCATAAGCAGGACAGGGTAGTGATGGGGATGGAAAAACAGGCGATTATCTGTTCTTCCAGTCCTGAGAGATGTTCATACCTGCCGTGCACTTTGGCTGACCTCAGCTTCCCATTTCCCACAGCAGATTGTGTTCCCAGCCTCTCTGGGGAGGACGTCCGTGGGGACGGTTCCTGTTTCCCTGCCCTTTCAGTCATTTGCTTTCCTGAGCCTGATATGATTGTTTCTTTGGGCACAGTGTAAAAGATGCCAGCAAGGAACGGAAGCCTCTCATGCCTCAGCAATTTATTAAGAAGAAAAGGAGGTTATTGAACTTGGAAGCTGTTGAGCCAGTCGTTCTCTTTTCCTGATCAAGAAGATAACCCGTCCATAGATAAATCGTCCATCCAAAGGTCTTCAGCATTTCTTGAGACAACCTGGCTTCAAACTAATAAACAACTGGGTGGAGGGAGGCAGGGATTATCTCTGTACATGCCTGCCAGAAAACATAGGTGATAGGGCTGAAGGGCTTCCAGCTTGGACAGACCTGTTGGGTTTTTCTCTTCATTATCTCCAGCAAACTTCAATCCCTTGAAGTCCAGTTACTGCTCAGTGAATATGACATTCTTGACAGCAACATGGTTTCAAGTAAGGGAAGCATTAAGACTCTTTGGAGTTCCCCTGCCCTGTGTCAGACATGGCAAAACTTTCAGCAGTTGTTTCTATGGCAAGTCCCACCTTGGCATAGCAACTGTCAATTACTCTTCCACATGTCCTGTGATACAAGGCCCCAGCCTTGTCTGATTGATACACAGCATCATAATGAATGCAGCTATTACTACAGATAGTTCCTCAGCAAAATACAGGCATGTATTTTAATGGCCTGTGTCTCTCCAGTCCCTGAAGCTCTGGAGCAAGGACATGAATTCTTAATATTTCTGTTGGCCACACTGCTTTGGCCCAGGGTGCAGCAGATTTGGTGGGCTTCTAATCCTTCTGCTCTGTATCAGCTCCAGTGACCAGTGGTGGGTGAATTCAGCTGCAGCCCTGGCTCTTCCTTTCAAAAGCATGCCCTCCTTTACAGAAGCACAATATAGAAGTCAAGTCCATTCTAATACATCCTCCTTACCTCTATTCAGTTGTGGCATCCCTTGCTGAGTATTTTATATTCATCAAGGCTTTGCCTGCCCAGGAGACTACAGCTATATGACATCAGAAAAGATGCTGGGACTGTTCATACAGCTGAATGTTAAAATCTATGGCTTATAGCCCTAAGAGAGACTGAGCGGACAGAAGTAGGGTAAAATGAAAAAGTATTACCTGCTTATCTGCTCACTTATTTGTTATTTGGAATCGTAATTTTCTAGTTAACAATATCCAATATTTGGGAATTGGTGTTCTAGTAACTCAACTGATGATTCAGGTCTGCAACAGATAACCAAGCAACACTGGAATATAGGAGCACTGGTTACTTGAGCACTAAACAAAGAAAAAATAAACATGTTTTCACTTAGTTTAACACACACTGATATTGCTGATTCAAAAACAGCCTTGAGGATTTTAAAATATTCTAGACAGCTTCCTCATTTTGCCAATCTTGAATCCAAGATTAATAAATCCCATATCTCACTTCATCCAGATGGGCAAAGTGATGGTAGAAATGAGAGGCTGATAGCAGGTTTACTGATCCCCAGTTAACTGCACTGTTATATAAAAGCAGAAGAAGGTCCAAAGTGGTAATGCATTGCTTTGAAAGACATGATGTTTTAAAAAAGCCCTGAGTAGAATTCTGGGCTAAATAAATACAAA
>WUAM01000071.1:6426654-6502403 GCA_024336885.1 Actenoides hombroni | reverse complement strand
TTTTAGTAGGTACCAAAAATACACAGCTCCCCGGTAAAGAAAGAATAGTGTAATTGAAAAAACACAACCAGATTTAAAATGGAAGTGGGGGTTGTTTTAAATGAATAAAACACATAAAAGAAATAGTAAGAGAGGAGAAGCTGAATATAAATTAGAAAATAGAAATTATAAAAAGATTATGATGGAAGTGAAAGCGGGGGGGAAAAGGCTGACAAAGCTATGTTTTTAAAAAGTAAATGAAGAACAAAATTAGTCCTAATCATAGTATTGATCTGTTGTCAGATGCAAAAGTTAGATTATTCAATAATAATATAGACAAGAAAAATGTAATCAATAAATACTTCTGTTCTACTGCTGGGAAAAAAGAAAGTAGATGAAGATGACAGTGTTGATGACATGTCTATTCTTGCAGTATCTCAGAGGAATTAAATACCACCTACTAAAATCAGGCATTTTAAATCAGTAGGACAGGATAACTTGCACTGAAACAATTTTTTTATTTTTTTTTTTTTAAATAAGCTGTGCAGGATGTCTCTGCACTATTTGTGTTGATTTTCTGTACTTAGTGCAATAACTAAGTCCCAAAGGAGAAAAAAAGAAAACCCATAGTCTGGGATTTTATAAAGACTATGTAGAAGGGCATACTTATTTTACAATTATCTCATAACTGTAATTACCCACAGGTAAGTGCAGACCTGTGATAGGATCTCAGTCCTGAACTAAATAATGAGGTGGCTAACACAGAACATAGGGAATAAAAGGATGGAAATCTAACTAGGGGCAATCAACATGGTTTTATAGCAAATTCACCGCATTGAGCCGTGTTAATACTTTTCTCTAATGAAACTGCACGTACTGTCGTTAAATATAACAAAGCTGGTACAACATACTTAAGATCCTGGAAGTCAGTTTCCCTTCTATGACATGGCAGTTTGATCAAAGAACTTGCTCGACATAAAAATAAGATAGCAGTCATTAAACAGACTATAAATGACCTATCAGACTGGTACCAAAATATGACTGAGAACGAGAAGTGATTGTTCTGTTTGTAGCATGTTTGTACCAAGATCCTGAAGGGTGTTTTCCCTCACGGTATCTTTAGTCAATAACCTGGAAGAAAACATCAAACGTTTTGCAAATGTCACTAAGTCCAGGAGAGGATCATGAAAAAGGGGACTGATGATCTAGAGCACCTATGATGGCACAGTGAGTTGGGCAATCACAGAAAAGGTTTGCTTTAGCATAAGGAAGATCATATGTTGCACATCCACAAAAAGATCAGCTGTAGCTCTGCTATGAGGAATTTTGCCCTTAGAAGCAGCAGTTCCACGGAGGACTCCAAGCTCAGGGTAGCTGAGGAACTGCACATGAGCTTGCAACGCAGTGTTGTGCTTCATGGGGCTAATGTAATCTTGGATGTACACGTAGAGGTAAGGTGTGTACATATCACCTCAGTCCTGCCTGCTTTATTCTCCCATTGTCATTACAGTCCTCTACTGTCAAAATTGCTCCACTATGTGTTCTCCATGACCCCTTATTCATCAAATTAGAAAAAGAGAGCTTACTTTCTGGTTCAAAAGTTAGCTTGCCTTAATGATTACCTGCCAACTTGAATGAAGAAGGTACTCCCCCAGGGCTGTCTTCTCACCTTGTACTGACCACATGAGATTTTAGATCTACACATGGGCTGGAATTTGTAATTTTAAGAGTTTTAATCCGATCATCTCTAGTCCAGTTCCCCAAAATAATTTATCATCTGTGAGGCAGCCCAGAAAGCAGTGTCACAAGCAGCAGTATACAGCATCATCCTGAGGATTCTTGCCCATGCATTTCAAAGCCAGTCCCATTTATGAGCAATGTCTCATCTCTCAGTCCCAGAAAGATAGTACCTATCTTTGCTATCCATATAAGGGAGGCAATGTGAAGGACATGGGCAAGACCACGTGAGAAGAAGATGTGAGTAAGAAGACTAGAATTACCGCAAAGCAGAATGAGAATAGTAAAGAACACTCATCAGAAAACAAAGCAATAAAGACACTGCCAGAGCACAATCCAAGTGTGCCAAAGGACCGCTCACAGACAAGTTGGGCACAGATCCTGCCTCCTTCAAGCTTAATACAGACAATGCCCCACAAAGCACCTAAGTCCATTTGCATCGAAGGGTATCATGCATCAGCACTTGGGCTGCCTACAGCAGCCTCCTATCTGTCCAGCATGAGGATGCCAGCAACCTCCTGTGTGTTACTGGACTGTTTCAACTCTGTTTATTGGAGTACAAATGACAATCCTGGCAAGTTGTCAGTGAGCCTACAAAGACTTATGAAAAGCCAGCCACCAGCCATGTGCCCAGAAAATATCCAAAAAATACAGAGACTCCTGCAAATTGTTTTGGGTGCTGCTTGCTGTACACATTGTCTTGCCTGTCAAAAGCCATGTGGCTGTCTTATAAGTAGATTTTAATTTATCTGGATATTGGCACTCGCATCAAGAGGTATCCCTGACGCCAAAGACTTCAGTCACTGATGGATCTCAAGTGTCAAAGGTTGGAACCACTTTATTTCATCCAATGCTCCTATGCTCTTTGGATGTATTGACTATCCTGCCAGAGCATGGAAAACCTGGGACTGTCCTAGAAACCGTCTGTCCTGGCTAAAACAAAGGTTGGCAAAGAATTAAGGAAAGGGTATTAATTTCTTCTTTTCAAGAAAGGATGCCTGGGCTTGCCTCAGCAAAAAAGGCGAGCAAGGGGCAATAAAAGTCTTACTCATGGAACAGGAGAATAAAATAAATAATGTAGGCTTTCTACCAATACAGAAAAGAGGGCAGGCTCAGGCTGGGACTTCCAGAGGCAGCATTTAATCTAGCTTATGTCCCTTAGTGAGAAGATAAAACTTCTGGAGACCACCATGGAAGGAGATCTGTGAAAATGCCAAATGCTCCTGATGATCCAGGACTGACTCTCCCTTTCAGGCAAAACACTTAACAGTAACAAAAGTAAAGATGGTTCGATGCAGACCACACATCCCTGTCCCATGGAAATCACTGCCACAGACTGGGTGTGAGCCCTGAAGGACTCTGTTTATGTAGGAGCACTCATGGTTTCAACAGTTGTGTTTTCTAAAGAAAGGAGAATGGGCTTCTTGGGAAGGATTTCTATTCAAGCAGCAACATCTTCATGCAGCAGAGACCAAGCATTCTTTCTGAGTCATTAACTCCACTGTTTTGCAATAAACTCTAGATAAGGAAACAACCAAGAGCAACATGGATTGCCAGAGGGGGTGGGGTAGATCAGAGGTCCCTGCTTCTGTTGCTGACAAAATCCTTCACTTTTCCTACCGACAAATAGAAATCTACCTCCACAGCATAGGTTGTTCATGAGCAGAGGCAGTCTTGGTATAACTGGAAACAAACTCAGGGAACAGGGCCATGGCATGTTTCTGGTGAGAGCCCTCAAAGCCAAAAGCTATAGGACTGGAGAAAATCTCCTGGGGCCCAGCTATGTGAACACAGCCGTCCCAACCATCTGCTGGCTTGCAGTGATAACATTGTATGCTGAGGTTGGCAGGCAATCCAGGTGAAGTCACAAGAGGAAAAGCTTCCCACCCCACGCAGCCTCAGCGGTCACATCCACAGCTTCTCGCCCACTTATTGCCCCTCGCCATGCTCCACCCAGCTAGCCCTCCTGCACCTCAGAGTACATGCTGCTCTGCCTGGCTTTCTTCCACGGTGTTGTGGTAGGGCTGGCTCACAAGTGGCCATTGTATTTCCTAGGAAGTACTGTTACAGCAAGTACTTGCTCACACCAGCTGTGTACAAAGGCCTGATCAGAGCTCCTGCTGGCGCCCACTAACATTGGGTGGACCTTCACCTGCACCATCACTCATCTTTCTAGCACTGTTCTCAGAAGTTTCTAATGGTACATTGCACCACTGACCCTTCCACATGCATGCTCTTACACTCTGCCAAAGTTTAAGTCTGTGGGCAATAAGGTAAGATGAAGGAAAACACAAATCACAGAAACATGGGTTTTCCACAAATTTTGGGCAGGGAAATAACTTATTCTTGTTTGGTGCAGAAATATAGGAGAATAACTGTTTGAACTTTAAAGTTCAAAATATATGACAAAGCCACAGACAACAGTATGAAAAGGAATGGCATAGCAACACTGACACACTGATAAATGACAATATCTCTTATCACTGAGCGCCTCAATGGACACTAATAAAGCCTCATTTCTGGGGGGCTATCACTGCAGCATAATCCAATAAAAAGGTGAACAAACCACTCCGAGTTCAGTTGAGAGGCCTATGTAGCCCATGTCCTCTTCTCTCAGCAAAGATGGTGTCTGGTTCCTCTCACTGGGGACTGGCTTCTCCCACCATGTACAACCAGCCAGCAAGGCCCATGGGTGCCACTACAGAACAGTGCTCTGGGATGAGGGGCTGGTGTCAGCTCCTCTTTGAAATGTTTGTGCTCAGCTCCACCATCTTCAGTGGTTGAGGTTACTGCCAATGTCACAGAGTGGGAACAGGGTAGATGACTAGAGGGAAACAGGGGGGAGCAATTCTGCTTACTGGAGCAGTAGCATTTGAAACATAAAGCAGGGGCTTGATGTGGTTTGTCTGATTGCAGGCTGTTCATACAGGGCAGGGTAAAAAGGAGCAATGCCTTGGACTGAGAGGGGATGGCTTCTGCTCTTGCCCTGAGGTCCCAACTTTCACCACATAGCTGTCAACAGTGACCCAACCTCTGACTGTAATGCCAAAAAGAATTACTGTGATCATCTAGACCCACACTTGCAAAAAATTCAGGTCAGAACACTGGGAAGAAATCCTTCCCATCTCTGCAAGATGTCTTCTTTCTGTCACAAATATATCCACAATTTAAAAGCCTCCTGTGGACGATCCTCCACAACCCTCAGTGAGTTTTTCTACTGGTTAATTACAGACGTTAAAAAATAGTGCTTTTTCTCATGCGACTTCAAGGGGTTTTTCTGTTGGTTTTTTTCCTAGTTTCAGGATCCAGTTTATTTTATTACCCTTTCGTCACTAGACCATAGAAAGTTTGTTCCCCATGTTAAGTATATATAGACACTGAAAAAAGTTAGCTTTCAGCTTTCCCTTTTCCCTTCAGCTCTTCGACCTCTTTCACTGAAAGGCACACTTTCAATTCTTTAACACCCTTGGGCATTGTCCCCAAAACCTCTCCCATCCAGGAACCACCAACAAAAGCACTAAATAGAGTACAGGGGAAGTGACTGTGTTAGTGCTAAATGACACATGTGCTCAGCCTCTCCTAGAGCTATTCATCTTGAAGTTATTTACCGAAAGCTGCGTGAGTTCCCCCAGCTACAGCATCATCCTGGAATTCTGTCGTCAACAAGTGAGCTGCACCAGCCCCCACTTCTTCTCTGTCACTGCTTCCCAAGACACACTTGCCAGATGATAAGCATAGTCTGTATTCTTTATTCTTTGACACGTGACTTACAGCAGCTAATGTTATGCTTGGCCCCATCTTTGAGTATTGCAGTAATGTGTTGAGTTTTTTACTAGCTTACTGGTTTTTGAGTCATTCCTACTGATCTGTGACTATTTTGCTGTCTTACAGACCATTGGTAGTAGAGTTCAATAGTATTACAGTCACAAATTACCAACTTTACAATGCTAATTCCCCCTCACAATTACACATCTCTATGAATTTGGAGGACCAACATATTTCCTGTAAAAGTCTAATGTCAGCATTGCAAGAAACAGCAACAACAAAAATCTCTAAACACCCTATACTAGCACTACCTGTTCCTGGCTCAGAGTACCTTGTGTCATTTGACTGTAAGTCCTTTAAAGTAAAGTTACCCTTTGATATGTATTTCTGAGCCTACCACAAGTGGGCCCCTAATGAAGAAACAGTAATCTTCCTCTCCAGCTGGGCCAAAAGCAACTTTGCACACATGCTTAACTTCATCCTGCGCCAGAGGAGCTAGTCTCAGTGCACACTAAAATACATGCTTTCTGGTTTTGCAGGACCGGGCACCAGGAAGATGCATAGCATGCAACAGGAAGGGTGAAACAGGAGGTTAGAGAGCCAAAGCTTTGCTTTATACAGTTGTAAATACAACCTTTTTCCTCACATTTTCTTTTCGGTTTTTAAAAACACAAATACAGGATTGCATTCCCATGCCTAGTTGCCTCGAGGGCAGTACACAAATTGTAAATAAGTAAATATATGGATTCCCTGACTTCCAAGGGATTTTTGAAGATTAACTACTTAACCCCTAATTATACCCCCACTGGCTGGTTAATGAATGAGGTGAGGCAACACCCTTGGCTGGTAAGATTCATAATGAAAGAAGATGGGTTGTTGCATCTCAGGGAGGAGAGGGCTCATGGGTCTGGCATCCTACTGTGCAGATTCGTCATCTGGGACAGAGTCCCGGTAGTCTGTATTTACAGGAATGTCTGATCTTTCCCATTTTATTGTAGGATCACTGTATGAGAAGGTATGAAATCCTGTTACTTTGCTCAGTGTAAACACAGATCTTTCCCGGCAAGGCACTTTCCTCCACTGTCATAGATGACTAATGTGACAACAACCTACTTTCTAGAAGATTTCACTTTAGCTATGATGGACACTGGTATCCTGCATCATCCAAGTGGTTTGCCCACCCATGTCAGACCACACTCCAGAGAGGAAGATAGCACACTCCAGGCTGCTCAACTCTGGTGTTTCTGACTGGAAGCAAAGATGTGGTCATAGGGTGAAACTGTTGTCAGGAAACACCAGCCCTTGTAACATGCTACTGGATATTAAACTTGTAGTAACCTTCACTTTAGTCTATTGACTAGGACCTGGAAATACAGAACAGGGTCTTACAAGCACTTCCAAGCATCAACACCCTGCATATTCTGCATCCCAAGGTATAGCTGTGGCCCATGATGACAGACCCATGAAGTTTTCTTAATGCAAGGAGCCTACATGCCAAGAATGGCTTCAGAGACCCAAGATGCAGTACCATTGCATTCAAGCTAGCCAGAAAAGTGAGTCAACAACTACTGCATATGGACCTTGTGCCACTGTGATCCACAAAGTTAAATAGCAAAGACATTCTTCTGGTCATATCTTACTTTACATTACTTTTGGGAATACAGACTTACTCAGACCTCATACACAGGATCCAGAATATGCTAGAGCCACAGTCCCCTCTTCCCCCGCAGATAAATTCAGAGTATCTAGGGGATAAATTCTGCTCTAATTGGAGAGAGCAGCAGGACTTGGGGGCCCATCATTTGTATACTTGCACCCACAGAGGCCCTTTGCCTAGCTAGCTGAAAACATGCAGTGTTTATGGAGTATATTCAATAGTTGTGACACTTCTCCATAATACAAAACACTGTCAATACTTCTCCCACCTTTCCCTAATTAATTTCTTCCTTTTTTCATATTCCTTTTTGGTTTTGACTCCATCCGCTTTCTGTCTCACTCTATTTCAGCTTGACTGGGCTTTCATTTCTTCTTTACCCTGTGACTCTTATCTTCAATACCATCTTCTTGAATGATCCACACCAGTAGTACTGGGCACTCTTGTCCCTCCTTGACTGGTGAGCTTCACCCCCTCACAAAAGCATATCCCAATAGTATTAGGCCTGTACAGAAAATCAGACATATCCTGATTACTGTTAGATCCTTATTGCTTCATATAGGAAGAGACTGTTTATAGCCTGGAGCCTGCAAAGACTTCTGGAATTTGAAATGCTTTCTCCTTCCAATTTGAGGGCAAACAGCTGAAGAGACCGGGAATACTGCCTCCCCTCATAAATATCTTGGTCTTCCAGATATCGATCTTACCTTTAGATCCCACAGCTCAGCAAATGTGCTATCATATATCCCAGTGTTAACCCAGCCTATGCAATCTGATAGGCCACCTATATTGAAGGGGGTGATTAACTTCTAAGAATGGATGGGAGGTGACTTTCCATACAGCCATGATATATTTTGGGAAGGGCAAGGCAAAGTCAGAATGGCTTACTAAACTCTTTGATCATTTAAGCTTCTGGTTACCAAATAACCATTAGTATCTTTTCCATAAACCCATTTATTCTTAGCTGCATGAAGCCCGATTCCCATTTTTGCAACATTAGTATCTACTCCTAAACTACATCTTTCCTCACAGCCACACCATCATCCCTCAGCAGTTCCCCTAACCCATTCCCCAAGTGCTCTTCTTTTCCTGATTGAAGACACATCAGGCATCTTGCTTGCAGCACACTTCTCTCACCTCCTACAGCATCCCAATCACTTGGCATGAGCAACCAGTAGGCCGCAGTTTAAAAACTGCTACTTCTAAGCCCCCCCATCCAAAAAATTGTAAGAGGATCTACCTAAGTCACAGATTTCTCACAGCTTCTCTCATCCGCCTGCCAATTGGTACATTCACATCTGCTGCTGCTAACTAGCCTCATTTTTAGTAAAGCACAGCAGGAGATAAAAAAAATAAATTAAAAATCTAAGTCTGGTAGAGCTATATCATCAGAAGTACTCCCCCCCTTTCATTATCTCCATGTCCTGCATTTTATTTTCTTTATTCCCTTTTTCCTCTCCTCCCTTTTTTTTGGCTGGCATGGTGAACTGTTACACTACATCTGCAACAAATGTGAGCTGGTTAGTGCTGAGTGCAGGAGCAGCTCAGCTAGTAGTTTACATCCTCTCATTGCTGCACGCTGGACAGAGAGGAGATGGCCGGTGCTGGGTGCCTCAGAAGAGCCACATAGGATGTCCATGGGAAACCACTGACTGAGAGCATGACCTCAGGATGACATGAGTATCTCACACCTATCTGTAGCAGTGGTATCCATCTCAAAACAGGACTCACCACCTTGCTGTCTTTTGTTGTCTAAGTACATAATGCAGGGGTTTTTTTTGTCAAAAAGCACTCAAAAAAAATAAATAGAGTAAGCCAGGCTAGTGGTTATATGGCCCAGTAAGACACTAATTAGGCCATTTTACTAGAATGTGGAGAAAAAGAAAATTCAACTTTCTCCATTTGATCTCAAGTGTCTTAGGCAAATGGCTCTGCCTTTCAGGCTGGAGCACATTCTAGGATGAAATTCACTTAAATCTGACAAGAAAGCTCCTTTAAATTTCAAAGAATAACCAGACAGGTAGATTAAGTGCAAATCTAGGTCTTGGTTTTACATGGGTAGATTACCAGAGGGACATGAAGGAAGTACAGTCCCACTTTTTACCACCATGACAGCTTAGCCTAACATTACATACACTACATTTCATATACTCTGCAGATCCACAGAGCAAACTTCAACATCATAACTACCTCCATCTCTAAAACCAGTGGATTTCAGAGGTGAGGGGGACTAGGTGCTGTTTTCCATTCTCCAGGAAAAGGAGGAGGTTAAATCTGGTCATTCACTTTGTCTTAGACACTGGCTGCAACACCTGCCTTCTCTACCAGCCCTGCATTGTGCACCAGTTGATCTAGTATGCCTTCTCTGAAAACCTGCATGAGATCAGGCCCTGACAGAGAGCTAAGCAGAGGGACAGCTTGCTTAAGGATCCCAGTGGACTAAAGTAAGAATTAGGTATCAAGTTCCTCAGGCTGTTACCAAATGCAGACTTTGGGGATATTACTGATAGATACCACAGACTTTCCAAGGTGAGGTGGCATCAGCAGTGTAGGGAATCTAAGTACTGGTTTCAAGAGCTAAGATTGGGTGCCGGATGGCACAGTGGTACACAAATACCTTAATATTTAGCTGCCTAGCTCCTAGGTGGGTAGATTATCAGTATTCATTCCAAGCAGAATTAGACATTTGGTACCTTCAAGGTGTTGTTCTCCTCATCCTGCCTGGTATGAACAGGATCAAGGAAAAAAAAAAAATAAAATGTTGAAGTGCAGGAAAAGAAGTTTTGAAGGCTTGAAAAGAGGCATAAAGGTGAGCAAACAAATGCAGAAAGAGTAATTGGTTAAACACCACTGAGGAAGATGGCAAGTGTGAGGAGAAAGCAGATAGACATGAAATGGGGACATAAAAAGTCTTCATGAAGAGGCTGAAACCTGACAGAGAAGCCACAGAAGGAACATGAAGCTGAAGAAAGACAAGGATAAGGCAGCAGCACCTGGGAGACAGGAGGCTGGAGACTACAGGCAGCACTGCAGTAACTTAGGACAACTGAGCTTTTCACTTGGTGTAGGCAAAAAGTCAGGTTTTAGAGGAAAAACTGGTGATATTTGACAAGTCCATATGCAAGACAGATCTTGGGTACAGTAAAATGTGCAGTAATCTGGATGTCATTGTCAGGGAGAACAGCGGAAGTACTGCGGCTGATGAAGAGAGGTGGTCTTGGGAAAAGGCCGTGTTTTCCCACACATTACGTTCCAGATGTTAGTAGAGAATGATGGAAGACTGGAGAAATGGGGAGACAGTGGAACAAAGAGATGGTAGTACAGGTTGTTGGACAGAAACAAGAGAGAGAGCAGAGGTGGAGAACAGTTCACAAAGCACAGGAAAAGATCAAAGTCAGTGTAAAAAAAGAAAGACTCCTAAAGGTGGCTGGGGCAACACTAAATATTCCTGTGAGAACAACTTTGGGATTATGATATTGAAATTAAACTTCAAGGTATCCAAGCAAGTATTGGAGAGGAACAACTTGGCAAAGATAATGTGAATACAGGGAATGCAGAAGGAGTTTGTTCCATTCTGCAAGTGTGCAGCATGTGGAAGTGATTACAGCCATGATTACAAGACTAGTGCTATATAAGAGATACAGGGTAGTAACATTCAATGAATAAGATAGTAGAGTAGAGCTGTAGCCCAAGAAGAAAAAAAAAATACACCGTGAGCTGCATAAGCCTATTTCCTGAAAAGTAAAAAGGCAAGTCAAATTGAAACTCTTCATTGATTTCACTGGAAGTTTTTGTTAATGATAATTCCTTCCTCTAAAGAAGTCACTTACTTCACCTTTCATCCTTTAAAATAGTTGGGCCAGTGGTGCTGAAAGCAAATCTTCAGCTGTGAGAAAAATGAAGGACTTTGGCCCCAAGTTCTTCGATAAAATCTTCAGAGCTTTTCTGCAGCAAGAAATTCTACCATCATGACATTATCTCCAACTCAGAAAGACAGTTAGTCTAGGATTTTTTTTTTCTCCTTTAAAAAAAAAAAAAAAAAAAAAAAAAAAGGCAGGGGGGAAAAAAAGGTGTTCTTAAACATCTACTTTTCTCACTCAGAAGGAAAATTCTTCTTTCCAGCCAGTTCAGTGACAGGTTTCATTGCTATCCTCTACTGGCAAGATACTGTACAATGGTTTGGCACCAGTTACAGGATCAAAAAATGACATACCTGCTCAGTAGTTGCTTATCATTTTGTATTCAAGGGTCCTTAGTTCAAATCCATAAAGAGGACTCCCAAGTGCATCACTGCAAGTTGCTTGCCTGTAAAAAAAAAAAAAAAAAAAAATTAAAAAGGCAAAAACATTGCCATGGGCCTACAGGTAGTAGTTGCATATTGAAAAATAATACCCTGTTTTTGTGATACTTAAGTTTTGTGACTACTTAGGTGCTTAACAGCCCAAGAGAGAGAAATAAGTTATGACTGGAAAAGAAGACAACAACCCCATGCTGTGCATTCCTACCCATTGTCATAACTCTGTAGCTCTGGGTACTAACACACAGCAATAACTTCAGATGGCTTACATTTCCAACTCCACTAGGTACTGAACAGTAACAGTTATCCTGACTTCTGTAAATCCCTATGATAACAAAATTCATGTGCTGCTGTGCCAGTCACATCGACACAGCTGGTGCTCCATAAAGCTAGGACGTTATTCCACCTTCACCTTGTCTCCAGTTAGGGCCATTTCTTTGTTACCTTGCTCTGGACCGGAGTCCCACACTGGTTGCTGGCTGCAGGCGATTCAGCCTCCCATGGTCTGCAAGGTTTTCTGCAGAGCTGCTCAGGAGATTACACCGGCGATGGCATTTTATCAGTGCTGTTATGAGGTGAGTGCAGACACGATAAGGAAGTGTTAAAAGTCAATGAGGTGCCATTGACAAGGACTGAAGCTGGGCTCGCGCTTCCCCACTGATCATGTGTGAGCTGACGCTGTGCAGTCCAGTCGCCTTCTCACCAGCTGCTGCTTTGGCAGGCAGCACCTTTCACCCTCTCTCTGTCCTGTACACAGTCCCCTGTCTAGCCAGCCAGCTCATCTCCACTGGAAGCTGTCACGGCATCAGGCCTGCAGGGAACAAGTCTTTTCTTATGAAAACCCCACAGGTTCCCTTGTGAACACTAAAGAGATTTTTCATTGCTTCATTACCACTGATGGAGGGGTAGCTTGGTTGCTTCAGCTCCCCCCCATCATTTCCTCCCAGAGAGGAAAGAGCTGCTCCCTGAAGCGACTGCTTTCCCAGGCAATCATTCAGACATGCTGCCTCGAGCAGAAAAGAGCAGAGCCCCCAGCAGCACACCTGGCATACACCCCACAGAGATTAGCCCCCTGCACAGGCAAGCCCCAAGGCTTGGGAAACCTGCTGTGACTAACAGCTTGATTAGAACCCAAGTCTTCTTCCACCAACTTTTCAGGGGCAGGTGAAGAAGCTCATATGAAATTTATTTTTTGTGTGTAACCATAGTCTCTGAGCTAGAACCTCACAAACAGCCAGCAAACACATCACAAGGCAGTATGTGCTGTTAGAACCAAAACTTCCTGGCTCCATCCTTGCCATGGTGACCACTTAATCGACATAGCAACAGCAGAGATAGCCTAAGTGGCCAAAGAGTGAGCAGAATGTTTCAAAATGACCTGAAACTTGGGAATCTCTTCCACAACCTACATAAAAAGGATCCACGCATGTACCAAGGATGCCCTCACTGCCTAAGTTACCACAGCTGAGGCCTAAGGGCTCAAGAAACACTACTCTGGAGGGCAACCAACTCACCAGAGTAGCACTAACAGGTTCTAACACAGAACAGACAACACCACCCCCAAACCATTGCACTAACCTAAAGGACTCCATTATATTCCCATGGGTAAGGTGTGGCTGTCACAACTGCTGACTTTCCCAGCTGGTAACAATGAAGTCCTTACCAGCAGCCTCAGCACAGAAGCCCAGGTCTGAAAGAAATTCTCTGTTCACATCCAGAGAGGACCTGCCTTTGCAAGGTTGAGATGCACCAAGCATTTAATCAGTCAAGCTGCATCTTGTTTACATTTATAGAGGAGAGATTCTGCTTCTTGGTCTGTGCTTGCTGGAAAACACCTTCTGAGATATCCATGCTTTCTGTTTCCTAGTCTTCATAAAGATGCCAGGGGTAAGAAGAATCTCTCCCTGCTCCTTGAGATTCAAAAAAACACCCCAAAAACCACATCCCACCAATGCACCTTGCAGGCAGTAGGCAGCACGAGCAGAGTCCCCTGCTTGCTCCTGGGAGAGCAGGCATGTAGGTTCTAGTGCCGAGAGCATGGTGTCAGGGCCAGGCCAGCCCTCACTGTGCCGTACCATGCTTGTGTTGGTAGGCATCACTTTCTGTGCTGTGCAAAACATATATGAGGCTCCCAGGAGCCTTAAAGACCCAGGAATATTGTTAAAAGGAGATATTGCTTTCCCAGAAGAAACAGATTTCCAGTACAAGAACGCTGCCTAAGGCCACTTAGCTGTGGATATTGCCCTCTTTATATTTGCACAGGGGGAAGAGGCTGTGGCAGTATCTGTAATGTGTATCTCTGTAGGGATATCAGAAAGCAACAGTCACCGGCTGTGTGCAGTGAAAGCCCCACTCAAATACCTAGTAGATGCTATTTCAGCTTAATCTGGAATGATTTCTCCAGTGTCAGTAATTTCTGTTTCTCCCTCCACCGCCATCCCTCAGGACAAAAGCTTTGTCCAAAAACAGGATCGTGCCTCTGCCAAGTGCAGTGCTGGAAACCTGAGGGGTTTGTCCTGCTTTGACTTCTCTTTTACATTAATTTTTAAACACACCCCTGCCCCCAAACAGGGAAAAAATGCAATCCCTGAACCAAAATGTGTCTGAGAACGATAGGCAGCAGGGGCCCACAGAGGCAGGCAGGTATACTGGTCTACATGGGACAGATGGATATCATGGGGGCTTTCATACCAGCACCTTCTTTGCAGCTCAAGCACCCACAGCTGCTCTAGCCTACAAGGAAGGGCAGTGTGGGCAGCTGCCAGGTTCCTCAGGTTCCCCTTCTTCACAGGGGACACAAATCCTGGGCTTTCTGTCCTTCCTGTCTCCAGACATGAGCAGGCCTGCAGGATCGAGTGGAACATCCCTCCCCCTGAGATCCTGCCACCAACTGGGATTCCTCCCTTCCCTTCCTTGGTGGTGCTCTGAGGTCCATGAAAGGAGCTCTTGCCTGGCAAACTTTCTCCCTCCCTTTGCTGCTAAAATTGCGGAATTCTTACAGAATTTCAGCACTTTTGGAAAGGAAAAGAAAAAAAAGATCAGAGGGGAAAAAAAAAACTTTTGAGAGCAGATTCCTTCGCCCAGCATCCTCTGGTACAGTGGGCCCTGTGGCAGGGCTGGGTGTATCCCACCTCCCCAGGTTTACAGACCTCAGCAGCACTTGCATGGTATCCCCCATCAGGGAACCATGTTTGACAGCCCCCAGCACCCACTACCCCAGGGCATGACTGTCTTCACCCTGGCTCCCAAATGTACCACCATTCCTCCAGCATTTTACCCAGGAAGCTAGCAAGCTTCTCAGGGACCTAGCAAGATCCTCAGGGATGGTCTTTCAATGTCTGCTCCAGCCCCAGGCAGGTTTGCCAGTTTGGCAGACTTCCCCCCAGCAATTTCACAAGCAGTCGCCTTACCTTGTTTGAGCTTCAGCAAGTTCAGTTTGGGGTGAAGGGTAGGTCAGCTCTTATATCTACACGCATAAATGTAACCCTTACCAGTTCCCTTTCCAGCTCTGAGAGTTCCTGCCTGGCAGCACAGTGAGGACCGAGATTTCCCCCTCTGTGGAGGCCTTTTAGCAGGAGACAAGCAGAACCAAAGAGCCACAAAGATTTCCTAGGGACCTGCCAGCTCTGAGGAAAGTCCTGAGGACATATCTAACCTTTCTCCTCTGCAGCCTTTGATGTAGGGCTCATGGCTATGGGATGGAGCAGAGCCACAGCCCCCACTGGTAGAGGCTGGTGAGAGCAGCTCTGGGGTGATGTTCAGGGATGACAGGAGCTGAATGAAACCCCCCACAGAGCCTATGAGACACAGAGATTAAGGAAAGCCGCCCTGGACCCCTTCTCATTCTGGAAAACATTTTTAGTACAGCTGAGGTGGATTCAAGAGCTTGAGCTACAAGATCTTGCAGTTTGTTTAAGCAAATGTCACTTTTGTCTGTTTTCCAAACAAACTGTCCTGACATCCTGCTGGGGCTCCAAACATTCATCTATGAAGAATTTTTCTGGGAATCTCTGCCTGCATCCTTGCATTGACTTCTGACCTTTTTAAGACCAATCACATAAATATGAGCCCATGTGGAACTGGAGGTGTGAAAAATTGCATTCTCCAAAGCCTTGCAGATGTAAGTGACTTAAAGAGCCCTGCTCAGATGCTGCTGCCTCATCCTAACCGCAGCACATCACACTCAGCTCAAAGTCCAAACTAGCAAATTGTTTCTATATCCCTCACTGCTGAAGGCTACCACAGGACAGAGACACAGAACTGAGTGGGGGTTGGTGGGAAGGGAACAGGGGAGCAGGCAGAGAGAGTTGTTGCCGTATGTTTTCTTTCCTTAAAGATAAAAATTAACCCCAGTCAAATGAAAAATCAGGAACAATGCAGGAATTTTAAAGAGGCCCAAGCTGCCACCTGACTCAGCGTCTAGGCAGGATATCGATTAGCAGGGCTATTCTTTATTCCTCTGCTATTGTTTAAGACTGGCCTCCCTCATGACAGCAACAGTCGTGGGAACACAGCAGCTTTGGTGTTAAAAAGCGCTTTTATCATTGAGCTGAGTAGAGGGGTCTCTGGGAACCAGAGATGGTGTCTCTGATAGTCAAGAAAAGGCATTCAAGCTGAGAACCTTATTCTGAGATCTCTAAGGCCCTGCTAACAATTCTGAAGCACACCAATGCAATACAGCACATCCCCAGTCTAGCATTTCTTCTGAGTTGTATTCAGGCTCCGGTGAGTGTATTAATCTCCAGTGAGAGGTGCAGAAAGAATGCAGTGCTGCCTGCTTAAAATTATTGGATCTTCCCTTGAGCCCCAGTAGCTGCTGCAATATCTGCTCCTACAGACGTGCCCACCCTGGTTTTAAACCAGCCAGACTGGGGTCTGTAAATGGTGTGGCACAGCACAGAGAATAGGCTCGCAACCCATGTTCTTATCCTTCCTCTTGAGCCGGTTTTGCTAGCCAAGTTGCGCTCCAGTCCACAACAGCTACCACAATAATGTCAGTGGGCAAGGGCATCTCCTCCTTATTCAATAGAACCAAACAGCTGTAGAGTGCCGTGCATCGTTGCCACTTCAACTACCTAGGTGCCTGCAGCCTACCAATAAGCCAACACAAGTCCCTACCAAATGAACTTACAGAGAATTAGACAGTTTCCTGGTAGCTCCAGGCAGGAATAAAGCAGAATTTGGGGTTTGCTGGTAATTTTTGATTCATTAAAAAGCAACACACTCCAGTACCTGAACGCATCATATTTGACTGAGTAGGGAGCAAACCGTGACCACTAACCAGGTTCTCAAACAGCCAAAATAGTTCTAGCTTCCCTCAGGGCTGTACACCTGGCTTGTGATTTTCTACTCTCTGTAGGTTTGTTCTTCATTTGCAATAGAATCTCACATGTAACCCCCTTGTATATATGTATGGGGGTCTTTGTTTTCACTTACCCTTAAGATAAAATTAAAAATAAAGTGAAACTCCTTCAGGCACTGACTGGACAAACGTCAACATGTGAATTCACTTCAAAGACACCCCAAATGAAAGCACATTAGTGCACTGAGAGTGGATCTCCAGACACAGGGCAAGCTTTCTTTAGACACTAGATATTTATTACAGCATCTAGAAACACTGCAACATGTAGAAACATTTTACAATGTTGCTTTACACATCCACGTAAGAATACACAGTTTGGTAATAGTGAGCACTACCTTTTTCTGCAGACTTTCATGCATTTTTCACCTTCTCAAAGTTTAAAAGCAGTCAGGACTCAGACAAGATTCTCCTCCTCTAGTTTGTGACAAATGGACAACCAAGCTAAACTCAGACATTTTTAAATTTTTTTCCTACAAGAACCATGTTAGCACACAAATGCTCTTTTTCAAAGGTGATGGACATGTTATCTCAGGACTGGTTATTTATAATGCCAGTTTGTACTCAGTGCCCAACATAGAGCAAGTCACACACCAGACTAGGAAGCTGAGGCCCAGAGCCTGGCTCCCCTCTGCCAACACAGGCACTGTAGACACAACAGGCTGGAGCCACTTGTCTCTGCAAAAACAAACCCTACTCTGGTACTAAACCTGCACATCAATCCAAAGATAAACAAAGTAGCTACTGCGTCAGCTCACAAGCTTAGCAAAGATGTCCTTATCCACATATCTGGGCAGTCAGGAGTTGAGGAATCCATCATCTTACCTATTACTTCACAGTCCAAAAAACAATCCAATAAATGCAGCAGGTTGCAATTTAAGGGACAGCTCCTCTCTCCTTGAGCTCAGTGGCATGGTCATATTTTCACTGCTTACCTCCTGACCTTCCTTTTCCATACCTAACTTGCTTTTGGACAGTGAAGGTCCATCTATAACTCACAAACCAACAGGACCACGGCATAGGTTCCCATATGATCCTGCTATCACCAGTACTGTTCAATGGTCAGCATGCTCCCTGGCAATTTCCCTCCAAGCAAATGTTGCTTTCGCAGGATGGTTCGGCTGCTGGCCTGACAAATAATGGCTTCCACAAGGCAGCATAGACAAAAGCACCCTGTCTGGAGTCTGGGGCAGGTAGGGGAAAGTCAAATGGACATAAGCTGTGCCATGTCACTTGCTCTCAAGACCAGCATAGCAGTCTCTCATCAGTATTAAAACATTATCTTTTTGCCCCATATTGATCAAACCCCAGAACCTCTGCCTGCAGCAATAAGCCCTATGTTTGGGCGATCATGCCTCTCTTGTCAGGGAGCTGGTCACAAGAATGCTTCCTACAGGTTTTCCTGTAAGGAGTTGTTTATTCAGGAGCCTGGAGTACTTAAAGATCAATATGCTTCCTCTGCCAATGCAGTGGCTCAGACTCCTTCCATGAAATTCAACTGCTACCACACCGCTTTCTCTCCTGGACATTTCAGATTACTCCCTCACATGAGCCCAGGCTACAACCCTCACAGGACCTGGGGTATGGCTTCTCACAGAGAAGGAGAGATGGCTCTTCAAGACTGCCTCAGAAATCCCCTGGCACATAAAAAGAAAGATGTCAATCTATGAAGCACTTCAACAATTGTTCCCTAAATGGAACAGGAACTCAGAGGTAAGGATAGTCTATGCGAAACCTCGAGATGAAGTATCCTCTGCCAAGGGAGTCCCAGTCATGTCACAATCTTCCAGAAGGAAGCAAAGAAACTCAGAATGCAGGTATCCATTTTTTAGGAGTCATTCTTGTTGAGAAAAGCCAGAAATGAAAATAAGTGTTGATACACTTTTCTAACCAGGAAAACTCAAACAAAACCAAAAAAGCTACTCACACAGATCTACACCTAGAATAGCAAATAACATGTATTTTTAAACATAGAAGACTGTTTCTCAGTGAGCAATCTGACCCCCCAAATTAGGAAGGTTACTGATGCCATGGGGCATATGGGTCAATATATAATATCACCTATGTATATATCTGGTGAGTAGACAGAAAGATTTGTGCCAGGTGTGAATTTAATCATGTTCTTATCTATATCCAGATCACTACTATATATTTGAAATAGCATCTGTGCTACAATGTGCTTTAGGACATGTCCCTTTATCAATTTTTTTCGCTGTAGGACTAACAAACTATGTCAGTAACTTCATTCTTTTGACTTGCTCATGATCTATAACAAATCTTTCTCTTTAAACCAAGGTCACTTGGCCTCCTAAATAGCTTCATCTGAGGATTTTTTGAAAAATAAGGTGAATAAATTACCCTTTTACTTCTTTTCTTGATATGCTGAAAAAATCCTGTACACTGATAGGATTTACCTGTATAGAAACTGCTGCACTGACCTCAACCTGCTACAGACCATCTGCTCCCAGCAACTTATAATATAATTCAGGTGGGAAGTGACCTCAGGAAGTTTGAACTTCTTGATCTTTAACTTCATCAGCCAAGACCAGCCTTCCTTTTCGACACAAGTTTCCCCAGCAGTTCATCTTCACTACCAATACTAGACAGACCAGGAAACTAGCCTGGATTGTGGCAAAGCTGAAGACTGGTATAGCTCAGAGGCAGCCTGCTATCAGAGCAATTTGAAGGCTGCTCTATGTAATGCAAGAAGCCTTAAACAGTTCTAGAGGTCAGAGGACTTAAAGATTGCTTAAGGTACACAAGTGGTGGGTTTTCTCTGCTGTGTCCCCATTGTCCTTCATCGCAGCTTACAATGCATCCAGGGTGAATTTCTCCATACTAACCACACTTACTATATCACCAGCTGTTCCAACAACTGAAATGCTGCAGGGCACTTCTGACCATCACCATTTGGATTCAGCAACTTGGACAGGAGGTAACAGCAGAAGACTAAAGGAAGCAAGAGGCCTGGACATTTCCATCTTTGGAGTTCTCCAGCCATTGCCAAGGCCAGATAATATTAATGTTGGCATCACATTAAGTTTCTTCAGCTCTATCTTCTTTTTTTTTTTATATCTCAACTGTCTCAAAGCTTTGTTGAGCTTGGAAACAAAATTTGAGTTCCCATCCAGTTTAGCACCAAGCAGATTGCCTGCACAAAGCAGGCCAGATGCCACTCCACAGATCACCACTGACCTCTGCATGGATTCCTGTAATGCTGGTCTATTTGCTTACACAGCTGCAGGCTACTATTTCACATCACTTCAGTAGCTGAAAGATAATCCTGTGTCACTCTTGTCCTGGAGTTTCCATGTGGATCCACTTTTCAGAGTGGAAGAGAACTCTTTTAATTATATGAAATGATTTCTCAAGGTATATTTTTTCATGCGAGGATGATCACACAATTCTCAGCAGAGGAGCTAAAATGGAAAGGATTGCTCAGGTGGAAGGAAAATTGTGTGACCTGGATTGGAAAGAATTTGACTAGAAGCCTGGCTTAGATTTGCTCAGACCTATCAGATAGGAATGGCAGAACTTCTCTCAAAAGTTTTGGGATGAGGCTGTAGGGAGCACAGGAGAAAGAACCTCATGTGACCAGCATGGGCAGCCACAGGAGCTCCAGGAGAAACATTTAAGTCAGGTTTAGATTTACCCTGGATTGTGGCCCTTGAGGAGTTCTCCAGTTCTTAGGAATACTATGACATTAAAGCACCAGCAACTATTCTCAAGGGAACATTCCTCATGTTTTCCAAAGAATTTGGGAACTGCAAATCAGTGCACATTTCTCAACTCTGTAATTGTGATGTTGCCTTGGCATTTTTCTACCAGCATGCTTTAAAGCCCTTTAGATTTTCTTCCCAAATGCAGTCATGCATCCTCCTCCAAAAAATCTCAAACCTCACTGATTATTACCAATAAAATTATTGATATTAGAAATGCTGATGCAGGAAGATGAGGCTACTTAAGAACACTTTACCAGATGTTAGTTGAGTGATACTGCAACATTCCAAGCAGCACATCGCAAAACTTCTTTCTTCCTTGCTGTGTTAAATTGTTACTTTTCCTGAGAGAGAAACGTGGTTCTTCACCAAGCTGAGAGGAAAGTGGGGAAGGAGTATGGGAACAGCAGACAACATCAAGATTTCCTATTTCCCTGTTCTCTGCTTTCATGAGCAACCTTGCATAGCCTTTAACCACTGTCATTCATATTCTGAAGTGCTCTTTCAGTGGGCACATCCCATGGTGTCCCCAGCTTGGTGTCAAACCTCTTAAACACTGAGTGCATTGTCAAAAAAAATGTCTTGGGTTCTTCTTCGTCTGAAAGAACCGACTTACTTTTCTCCTTCAACAGGCATAGGATAATTATAGGAAGCCCGCACATCATACCATGTGGGTATCACATGCAAAATCCATCTATCCTACTAACATGCATTGCTCAGGCATCTCTGTTTCTCACACACACACAGAAAGACAAACCCATTATCCCCAAACACAAATTGCTAATTATTTTAATAGCTATTTTTACCATATCTCAGCTGGGGGTGTGGGGTTGTTTTTAAAGAAAAAAAAATAGAAGTCAGTTTTCTCACCAAGAAGCCAAATTCTGTATCTGAGTACAGAACAGCAAGATTCATATCAGAACCAATACATTTTTAGTTTTTTCAACTTGTTTCAATCAAGTTTAAATATCTCTTCCTTTTCCATCATTTTAAGGAAATCAATAAACATCAGCAAACCAACACAATCCTGTCTGACATCACTTAGTGGTCAGATTTTTATCATTAGCTCATACAGGGGTCTCGGCACAGTGCAGCCCACTTTGATATCATCTGTCAATCACTGAATCGGAGAGATATAAAAAACAGCAACCCACAAATGAAACATCTCAGTACAGGCTAGTAATTTTGGGTATACTTTTCTGCTAGGTGCCCCATGATCACACTTCATCTTTTCCTCCAGTAACGTTGAAAGCAAGAAGTTACAGCGTGCGAGAATGCAGCGCCTGGGTTTATATGGAGCAGTCAGCAGTTAGGATTGGAGCAGAGTGCATTGTGCTATGTATGAAGAGCAAGGGGAGAGAACTTAAGTGAAATTAAAAGGGAAGCTAAGTGGGGAAAGCTCTACGTTAGACTACTGGCAAGACATCAGTTCTCAGAGAATCTTCTAGCCTCCTTTCCACTCCTCATTGCTTTAAACATGAGCATTGCTTGTGGCCACCTGGAGAGCCAGCATGGCCCTCTGCGTGGCCTCCCCGGCTGCTGTGGAGAAGCCAGAGCACTCACTTCCTTGTCTTTGTGGCTGTAGGTGACTAATATGCACACCTGCTTCCTCTGCAGGCTGTCACCTCTTCTGGCCAGGGGGGGACTGTTAGAAACAGTTAAGCAGACGGCATTTTACCAGGAAACCCAGGTGTCCAGAAACACAGTTAAGGAGATTTGAATTGACCACATCCTTCAGCCCTCCAGAAAGCAAAGCTGGATACAAACCTTTTCCAAGCTTTCCTCTAACACTCAGGACACCAGGCTGACAAGTATAGGTGCCTAATGCATCCCTCTAAGCCTATTTGTCTTTATGCAGCCAGAGGAAAGGTGCAGCATGAAGAAGCAGGGCTGCCAGCTTCCCTCCCTCTGCTTGAGTCCACCTCATGGCACACTTTGGAAAGGGAAGTCCCTTGTAAGGCACCTTCCCTGCACACTGCACACCATGACATTGCTGAGAGTTAGTCTAGCTTGCAAGCTCTCGACTACATAAGAAATATAATTTTATTCTATGTGTGTGTATGTGTGTGAAAACACACATGCTTCACACATGGATAGTTGGTCTTCTAATGTACCCTTCTCATCTGCTTGGACCAACAGTGTCCTTCTACCCCCTCCATTTGCTGTAATTTGCATTGTTCACAGAAGGCCTCAGAAACCAGCCAACACACATCACAGAATTGGTGGGAAGATCCATTACTCTTAAATTTGTGCAATTAATTAAATTCTTAATTTTACCCGAGAGGTCATATCTTGAAATGCTTTCAGACCATCACAAAAGAGAACAAGTTGGCTGGGAGCAATAAGCACCATCTGAGAATCCTTCCATAACTCAGGCTGTTTACTTTTCAGTTTCACTCATCACCATCCAAGCACATGTCTCTTTTTCCTCAAATCCTTTTACTCTTTCTTCCTTTAAAGCTTACTTCCAGGGAAAGCTCTAGAGATCTTGGCCTTCAGAGTAGATTCAAGTCCTGATCTCTTTTCCCACTGCAGAAAATGTATACAGTGGGCTGAAGTCCTTCTACCCCACGGGACAACTAGCTTGCTTTATGATGAGATGTGTGCATCTGATTCTTTCCACACTGACAATATTGCTTTAAGCATCCCTTTTTCTAAAGCCTCAGGCTTTAGAGCTGGTGGATCTCACAGCAGCACAGCTATCTTACCCCACCATGGGAGAGCACGTCCCAGGAACTGGATGCACGCACTGGCACCACATGGCAGCATGTCACGGCCTTCCAGGGCGAGAAGTCCCCAGCATTGATGCATCCAGCCACCTAGTAAGTTTCTGAGCAACCATATTGGTTCCTGGAAGAAAAAAACAGGAGCTTTAGCAATCTGTAATATTTTCCAGTGTATGGCATTTGTACACAGAGGGACTTTTACCCACACAAATAGCTCCAAGCCCTAACTATATCAAGCTACTCATATGACCAAGTCTTTGCAGGATCCCAGCCTCAGGGACAACCGAGAGCCCAACAGTCAGGAGCGACTGACAAGAACACTCTCACAGCATACATTGGGGGTCGAAATGCTGCTTACTAGAACAAAGTGCAAATTAAGTGATACCAGTCCAGAAGACACAGATTCCAAATAAGTGCAAATAAAATATTTTCCATTGCCATACAGTAGAGGCGATTGAGAAGTATATTGACTATCTGCTGTCTCCCTCAGAATTCCCCCAGTAAAGCTGGCCTGGCTGGCAATGTAGAGCTGCTTAACTTCCAGGCTATTAAATCACATTGAAATCAATGCAACTCAAGAATGTACTTAAAATTAAGTAAACGCCTACGGACTGTAATGAGCTAGGATGTGGCATGGCTCTGTGTGCTTCTTTGGCTGATTTTTTTATCCAGGAAGTATCTCAGATGGACAGGAATTAGAGAAACCTTCTAAAAGCTGTAAGAATACCTTAAACAAATGCAAACTTGCTGCAGTTACATTAAAACTACGAAGTTTAAGACCCAGTTTCTTAGGTCATTACAGAGATCATGCACTCACTTTGACCCTTTTATAAGCATCTAACCTGGATAAATTAAAAGGAACATATAAACCGAGATCTTCTACCACTTGCCAATACAAGATGTATTATTGCCTTAGGCCTCAGAGAAAACTGTAGCTTTGCATTCCCACTTTTAGTTAAGCTAATGAGGAGAAGAAGGAAGAGAATTTTTGAGGTGGGTTCTTCTTCCTTTCATCTGAAAAGGGGTTACTGAGTTGTTCAAAGCTGGTGTGCATAGCTCTGTGGGTTCAGTGCCTCTCAGCGCCTGACTTCCTAGAGACTACCACTGCACCGTTGGAAGGAGAGGTGAGTTCTTCCTATATGCTGCCTGGAAGCAGGTTAGACAGTTAGCAGAGAGCCCTCTGGAAAAGGGATATGGCTTTGCATTAAGCAGAGTTTGTAAATGCTTCTCAGTTACTTGTTTTATTCTCTTCTTGTTTCCTTGTAAATGATGAAACTCCTTAGAAAGGCTCAGGCAGCATGGATACTTTCTACTTGTGAGTCTAATAGTTTGACTGTCCATTCTTCTCACTCGCTGCATGCCGACATGTTTTCAGTGACTCAGTGGCACTGCTACTTTGGGGTAGCTGAATGGGGAAGCAGACTGCAGCTGCTTCTGAAGGATATAAATATTTTTTTTACAGTCGGGGGGCTCCAGCAGTCCAACAGGATCAGACACCTGGGCTCTATTCCTGGCTCTTCTGCAGACCTGCTGTATTATTTCACTCCTTTCAAGTAGCTCTAACCAAAGACCTTTCCCTGCCAAATGTGTAATCTTAGGTGTGAGGCTGCCATTTAAAAATTTGAGCCATGATAAGGAATTTGGGGTGATGGGGCTAGCCTATGAATGCAAGCCTGTGCATTCATTTGATAACAAAATCCCACGAAAGCCATTGCACCGGTGAACACCACGAATGGCTCACAGGCCAACCTTACTTGCACCATTCACCATTTGGCCATCTGCTCCCTTCAGATATTATTTTATGGCTTCCCTTTGTTTTCACCAAGGCCTAAACAGGAATGAAATTGTGAGTCTTGTCGCTAGCCTTTTTAAATAAATAGCTCTGCCATTGCTCTAATAAGTTTGACAAGTTGGTCCCAGGCCCTGGGCAGGAAGCTAATAAACTTCAAGTTGCTTTTCTATTGTTTTCCTAAAACAATTTGACTTCCTTTCTGATAGCCTCAAATTCCTTCAATAAAAATAGAGTAGCTGGGAGCCAGAGGAAGAGCTGAACTTGAGCCAAGTTGTGCTTACAATGCCGCCTGCGTAAGATCACATTTTTATCCTGATCCACGAAGACTCTTTAAAAGAATAGCAGGCAGACAGCTGCCAGTGCATGTCAGGAACAGCTCGGGAGCTGGTCTCCCCCAGCATCGGTCCTCCAGGCTTGAGGGAATCTCCAGCCAGTGAGCCAGTGTCAGATCATAGCAGGAGACTGAGCTTCAGGGAGCTGACTGGGGCTTGCTTACCCTGTCCAGAGTGTCCTCCCTCAGACACGGATCTCTTCTGGGAGCCGAATATTGACAGAGAAGTGGGCTCCAGCAAGACCAAAGGGCTGTGCTAAAGCTCACTCTTCAGTCAACTTCACCTGCTCCTCCCCCTACCTGGGCAGACTCAGCAAAAAGAGGTAAAGGTCTGTTCTTTCTTTTCTTCTCACTTTGGGAAACATATATATGCATACATACATACATTTTTGTAAAGCAGCATTCATCTAGCTGGAAATCTACAGGACAAGATGAGTGGTCACTAAGTAGATGAGGACTCCTTGTAAATGACTTGCTGATCCTTTAGACAAATCCTTTATGCTCTCCATGGTTTGGTTCCTCCACCTGCAAAGGAAGGAGAGTGTTTATAGGATCTGTAATTACGTTATCATTTGCAAAGCACTTCTGAACTACTCAGAGATGCTGCAGAGTTGAGAAGTAGAAGCAGTAGCTGTGAGAGTGCTGTGCTTTATTTCCAGTAATGTAAAGCTGACAACAAAGCATTTACTTTGGGATAGATGGTCATATCTCCTTAGTGAGATAAAATTCTCTTTGAGTTTTTCCTGCTGAAAACTTTACTGGCAACTGAGACTGACACACAGTCACATTTCACGCCTTGCTGTTTCTTTTTTCCTCTTTTCTCACTCTGTACGAGTTTGGTACTCTGGGCTGGGAAGGGGAAAATGTCCATCTATAATGAAATAATTTTGGCATTTTTTACTGAACAAGGAACTGGGACTATAAAGCTGTTCCCTCTCATTCAGGGTACCATAGTTGCATGCTACTCCTGTTCCCTTGGGCCCAGCCTGTCCTTGGGAATCTGCCTCTTGCTGAAGGATGCCTTCAAGCTGTCTCCAGAGGTCTAATGTATAACACAGAACTTTCCCTCCTTCTCTTTCAATCATATCCATGCATGGGGATTTTAGATAAAATGTTTCACCAGGAAGGTAGCATCTATTGGTGCTAGAGGTGCCTGTCCAGCATGGAATAATATGAATAATCAGAATAAATGCAGTGCTGAAGCCAGGCATCAGAGATGAAATACATATGAGAAGTTTTCTATCTCAGCTACTGCTGGGTGGTGTTTTTTTCTGAAATTTTCCAATGCAGTAAATCTATATCCTCCCCAAGCACAAAATCATCAGTAATGGCAGGAAAGTACAAGACATTTTCCCTTCAGACAGTCTCTTGAAGTTCTAAAATCTCAGGAGAGCATCTACCTGCATTTGAAACAGCCTTTCAGCAAAGCCAGATGCTTCAAGAACATCTGTTTTATGTGAAGAAGTCCTTTCATATGTGAGCTCTCATATACTACTGTGTATTTGCAGACCTTCTCTATGCGTTGCGTTGGCTTGCTCTTTTTGTTTGTTTAAATCCCTGACACGAATGAATCCTCCATTAAATATCCATGGGATCAATGCTGAAAAACATCACACAAAACTCTATTCAGGATTTACCTGGCTTCTGTGTGAAAGGTAGCAGCTCTGATAAGGCAATAAGGCAAATATAGGAAATGGAATGAAAAAGGGACCTCTTGGCTTATCAGGTTCAATCTCTTTGAATAACAGGCAAGTACAAAACAAATGGCCTTTTCTAAACTTACTAAGCTCTGTCCTAAATCTCATTAGGTTTCCGCCCTCACTTGTGCTACTAGAAAGCTGCTCCAGCATCTCCTTCCCTGCTCTGTTGCTTAGAAACCTTCTGATTTCCAACCTAAATTCATTCATGGCCAATTTATATCTATTTATTCTTCTGCCACATTGTCCTTTAGCTTATGTAGCTCTCCTCTCTCCCTAGCATGCACTTTCCCAACCCCCAATTCCTAAAAGTATTTATAGGCAGCAAATCTCTCCTCTCTTAACCTTTGTTCTGCCAGACTAAGTATAAGCTCCCTTGTAGTATTCACCCTGCAGGCACATCACTTCGTGTGTTAATTACTTTGGGTAGCTGCACTAGCATAAAGTTCAGTGCAAAATAATTAACGCAGAAAAGCTCAAAGTGGTACCGCATAGGTCAGCTCAAATACCTTCCTACGGTCACTTCTGTGACTGATAAGCGAACACGCTCTTGGCCGAGAGACACCCTCCATCCCTGTGATCACCCCGTTGCCTTTCTTTGCACCTGTTCCAGGCAGAATATCTTTCTTCAATGTGGGTGAGCAGCACTGCACACACTATTCTGGGTGGGGGTCTCACATCCTCTTGGATGCCATTAATCTCACTCGCTGCAACTGAAAATATTGCTGCGTCCTGAAAGCTCACTTTCCTTTTTCACGCACACATAGCATTGCTGGTTCCTCCTCCCTTGGCGACCTTCATCCAGGACTTTCCCCATCTCAGTCCTGTCAACTGGGAACTCCCAATTGCTAAGAGAGATTCTTGTTACCCTCTGAGCAACAAGTTCCCAGCATGTGACTTTGCATTCTCCCATTTAACCTCCCCTCTATCACCGCAGTTGCAGAGAGCTTTCAGCTCTCCTAGTGCTGGAATCCACCTCTGCCCTGACAATACCTCCCAGCTTTGTTCCATCAGCAGATTTCATTATCATTTCTACTTTCAGTGCCAAGGTAATTAACACAAATATTAAAAAAGATCAGTCCTAAGAGCAATCTTTGAGCAGCCTCACAGATAACTTCCCTTCAACCTATTAGGGAACTGGTGTCTCTATTCTGTCAGTCTCTTACACGCTTGAGGATTTCTCTAATAATAGCTGTCATCTTCAGCTGAATCTTCTCCACTAATTTGCTTCTTCTGGGACACCATATCATATGCCTTACGGAAGTCCGGGTAGGTAAGGTCTTCCATGTTTATTTTACCTAGAGGGTCAGGAGTCTTACCGCAAGAGAGATACTTGCCTTTGATCAAAACTTTTTGTCCTGTTTCCCACTTACCTCCTGGCTATATTTCTACTTTCCTTCAAAATCTGCTGCACAGTATCATAAACTGCTGAGATCTGCAAGCTGCACATGGCAAGCTATCAGCTGTTCTCCTCATTCCCACTGTGCTGTGGAGCATTCTCTTCCACTTGCTCTCCTCACTCAAGTCATACAAGTTTTGCATAGCAGCCTCTTGGGGAGGGGAGGAAAAATCTTTCTTTCCAGCTTACTCGTGGGCAAAACAGCTACTTCTCTAGCTGTGGAGCTTGAGAAGCTGCCATGACACCTCTGTTTTCCCTTGAACAGGGTGCAGTAGAGAAGGGATGACATATTGAAGGGCTGGCTGAGATAGCCGTACAACATCTCTACTCACCTTTCTGTCTTTTGCCTCGCTCTCTGCCTTCACCCATTTCCCTTCTGTGCATCAAAATTCATATAGTTACCACTACCACCACCAAAAAAAAGAGAGCTTGTAACAGTTACCTCACATGCATGATGCGCATATTGGACAGAAACCTTCTCCTCTCATTCAAGAGAACTAGATTGTATCTGTTGGATTCGGAGACTAACTGCAGGAGACTCAGGAACACTGGGACAAGAAAAACAAAGGAGTGAGCAGGGAGAATCAGACTTGATCACCATGAGTGTTCGGCAAAGTGTCAGCCACACAGGGAGGGGATTACATTTCAGACAGCTCACTCACAGGACCTGCCTCTCTATAGCACATGAGAAGCACTTGACAAGCCTTAGCTAGCCTACCCCAAAGCCATCTGTGAGCTAGATATGTATTATTAACACTTTTTTTAGGACACTTCTATGATACAGTCCTTGACAATTTTACTGACATAAAATGAACAGGACTTTACACGGTAATGCTTTATGGAAATTACTCCAGAAAGATGAAAGAAAACAGGGATATTCTCTTTCCTGTGGAATTCCATCACAGATATACAACTGCCAGGCAGGAAAAGGAGAAACAACTCCAGAAACATTCCCATTTTCTTTGAAGTCACAGACTGTGTTTCAATAGTTAGAAATGAAGCAGCAAGTGAATATGGGTTTCCATGCAAGGTATTTACCGAGCTGCTATGGGAATTTACTGTGCACTGTATGTCCTGCACTAACCATCAGTGAGGATTCAGCCCTCTCAAAAAGAAGTTACACTCATACCTTCAGAGTGAGAGAGAGGACATGCCTACAGAGGTAGCCTCTGCACAGCACTGTCCCTGCATCAGCTGGCTTTCAATGTTGTGACTAAAGGGGATACTAAATTAGTAAGACAACAATGATCAGATGAGAAGAGTTTCCAGCCCTGTGTTTTAGTCTCTGGACTGCTTTTGTTTCATGATTTACACTAGCTGCTGCATAGGGACCACTGGGCAATTATGTTCTGGATGGGAGAGATCTAGCCCAGGAAGGATTGCTGGAGGGACACCCGCCAAAGCTTGTGCACAGCAAGCCAGTTTCAGGGTAGCAGAGTCTTCTGTGTAAATCTCACTCTCCTGACACTGGTTCTTTGAGACCAGCCTTTATCAAAGCCAGAAGGCATCTCTGATTCATCCTCCTCTCCAGGGCCTGATGTGCAGGAATCAGAGGCTCAACTTGACACACACACGAAATACAAGACCTTCAGACACTTGATGTGCCAAAAGCATTTTTTAGAAAGGCCCAAATGCTTGTGCATCAGACTCTGCGTGTACAGGGAGATGAGGGGTGGTGTGTCAAAAAACACCTCTCCTGACAGGCAAATTATTCTCTATTTATCATTAAGGTGGCCTGTAAAACCCTTCTGGGAAGCATGAGGTGCCCTTTGGGGCAAGGCTGCAGCTGTGCTGGGCACGTGATCTAAGCCAGCAGATCAAGTTCTACATTATTTGTAGAAGTGGAGGTCCTTGCTCCACATGCACTCTGCTTTGCAAGATTAAGCTTGAACAAGTCAGAAAAATGTCCTTCATTGACGCCTTGCATGGAAAAAGCTTCCCAGAATCTGGCTGGTGTAACTGTGGGGCAAGCCTGTCTCTTTTCATTTAAGGGAGGCTTAGACCCTGGTATGTTATCTGAGGGAGGAGGTGTGAGGAACAGCAGTAGTGGCAACTGGAAAGGACAGCGCGAAGCCGGCAGTGAGTGCATCCTGTCGGCATGGAGAGGGTGGCACGGGGAGAGGCTGAGAATGGAGAGAGGAATGAAATCCATAGTGTTTAAGGGAAAAACAACAGGAAACTAGGTTTGAAAATAGAAGGATTAGTCTGGAGGGTGTGGGAGAGGCAAGAAAAGTAGGTGAAGAAAGAAGAGGGGGGAAAAGCAGAGAGGCAGTGGGCAAGACAGAAAGTGACACAGAAAGGGGGTGGAGAGAAAGAGAGGAAGAGAGAGAAAGAGAACCATATTAAAGGAATAAAACCAAGCAACTGAGAAGGAGCCCAAGTCAACGACAGAAAGGAAAATTGCTAAAGAAGCAAGGGAAGGACACAAGACACTGGAAATCAGGTAAGTAACCATGAGGGGGAAATAACAGAACTGCAGAAGCATTGATGGCAGATCAAACTGTTACATACAAGGAGAAAACAGCATGAGGGGAGAGAAGGACTTGGTGAGGCATGAAAAGAAGGATGGCCAAAAATAACTTAAGAAATTTACTTTTTCTTCCAATTTCTCTCTAAAACATTCCCACTAGCAGAAAGATGGGCTTGGGATATTTTAAAAATTAAAGTAATTTTGTCAAAGGCATCCTCAAAAATGATGAGGAAGCCTCCCTGTGATGAACACGGATACTGATAGGTTTCAGCATACAGGAAAGCAGGGCAAGAGTCCCAAGCATCCTCAGACAGTATAACGTGCAAATTGCAGTTTCTGTCAAATCCCCTTTCAGCATGCTGTCGGGCTACTCTGGGGAGGGTGGTGAAGGGAACTCTTACCTATGAGAGGCTCTCAGGGTATAAACACTTTATCAAGTGTCCGCGTGAACCGCCTATATTCCGAAGCATGCAGGATGGTTTCAAAATATTGCAGCTTCTTTTCCTTGAGAGTATTGTGTCCTGGCTGGTCTATGCCATGGAGCCTGGGAACGTGACTCAAACGTAGAGAAGTGCCTTACTCCTATCTCCCAGTCACCCGTACTGTGCGTGCCATGCAGGGAATGCCTTTCTTCTCCATCCCAACAATGCCCAGAGCAGCCTCAGCAGGGAGGCACGGTGACGTAGAGGGACAAATGCCCTCTCCCACTAGCAGCTGCTGCTTCTTTTTATTTGCCTTCCGAACTTTTTTCCCCTTTTTGTACTTGGAATTATTATTCAATTACATTTCCATAATTTAATACTTCTAGCATTGCCACCGCATGTTTCAAAGAATAGCCCAGCTTGAAAACACAGCACCCGTATACATCCACCTGGAAAGAAGCAATGACAATGACTGTAAAGGTTGCCTGCTAATTGCCACCTCTGATCTGAACTGACTCCTTTGATTTCCTAAAGGGTCATTTTACTGGCCATTTGTCATGTCTAATAAGCTTTGTGGCACTCTGATTTTAACAACTCAGGTAAACTGAGGCAGTCCCTCTGTCCCTGAAGTACCATAAAGACCATCAGAGGATCATGTAAGTAGCATTTCTGGACAAACCTCAGCTAAAAAAAGTTACAGGCTGGATGAGCCTTAATTGTTGAACTCTTCCTCCATGCTAATAAATCTGTCAAAATACCTTGGTGAAGCAGTATGTGTGATAGGCTTTTTCCCTACTGCTGCCTATGAGATCCTTTCTTTAAGGTTAAAGGATTTAATTCATGTAATATATGTGTGCATATGCATGTGCAGCTAGGATAGGGTTAAACTGTTAGTCAGAAGCCTCATAGTATTCAGTATTTGCACCACAAGCCAAACAACTCTGTGTTTGCTGGCCTTTTCAAAATCTACTCCAAGAAGATTTCTAACTTTCTTCTCCCTTTCCCTGGGAGAAGAACAGTACTTTTGGAGAATTCCTGAGGCTTCGTGGTTTAAAATACTCGACAGGCTCTGGTCGCTTGGGAACTATGTTAAGTATTCCTGCTACTATAACTATTTGGGGTTGTTGGGTTTTTTCCACTCAACAGTATATATTATCACAATATTTTATTATTACGGGCTTTCCCATGAAAAATTTAAGCCTTGCCAGAAAATACAGAACTTCATACCCTAGTCTGCCTTCTCTTTTTGACCTTCAGACAGATTTCACACATTCTGCACGTTTGCCCTTGTTTTCTGACTTATCTCGCAGCATTGAAAATAGATGAGAAGGAATGAGTAATTCAGCACTATACCATGTCATTAGGGAGCACATTTCAGAGACCGCTCCACACCTCGGGTGCTGTTGTATAAGGCACGAGGACAGAGGCTTAAAATTAGAAATAGTTCCCAGGAGGCACCAGAGAAGTTTCAATCTTTGGGCTAAGAATTCACAGAGGGGGGAAAAAAAACCACAATCAATTTTACGGCCGTCGATAAGCAACGGAGAAATCTCTATGAACAACACTCTAGCACACCAGCTCTTTCCTTAAACAAAGAAATATTCATGCCGTGCAGTAAGTAATGAGCATAGAGATGCATGCTTCTTAGTCTCTCTAGTGGATCTTTAAAGAGGGGTCAGTGGTTTTTAATGTAAGAACTAAGGGGTTTACACTTACATTTCCATCTTTCTTCATTGTCTCTGTCATTACAGATATGCCTTTAAGAATGGTTGATAATTTCCATACGAAACTTCTCTCCCTTAGAACAGAAAAGCTGACAGATGACTTGGTCAGGGTGCAGGGTTGCTCAGGAAGCGAGGCAGTCCAGCGACCGTGACTGCTGCAGAGCCCCGGGATCTTTGGCTGTATTCGAATGTCTGCTGAAGAAGGGAGGGAATAGTGGGATGGGAGAAAAAGTACCTCCAGTTTAAAATCAGATAAAACTATCCAAGAGGACTGCAGTTAATGCTTCCTACTTAATCCAATTTCCTCTGTCATGATGGGGCAAATTACTTCAGCCACTTTTCTTCACAAATGGCCCCTCAGTGGTGTCTCTCATCTTCTGAGTGCCTGACTTTTAGACATGGTCCAACTGGTGGCAGTGATAAACTCTCCCACTCTAGCATTAACCAGAGCTCTGTTTTGAACGTACATTATATGGTGTCAAGTACACTGAAAAAACCCAGATTAGCAACATCTCTAAAGAGCTCCCAAAATTAATGAACATTTTTAGTCTTAATCTCTTACTGCCTTAGTTTATCAGCTGTAAAGTTGATTTAATACCATCTCCTCACCTCTGGGTAGTAATGAATATAAGTAAATTAATAATTGTGAAGCAATCAGATACTGTTGTGATGAAAGCCATAGGAAAACCCAGGAGGAAACTAATAATTCTGTCTGTAGAACTGGACTTGAATAACGTACAGTAAATGAGGCACAGGCCACCCACTGAACAATAAGGAGAAAACAAAATGTTGAATAGCTGCTGCTCAAGAAAGCCCCAGCCAGGCTGGCACAGAGTAAGGCAGGCATCCTGTGCAAAGAATTAGGTGACAATGTGAGGATGTGGTAAAAGACCCATAGCTACGATGCACAGGCACAAAGAGATTGAATTAAGATTACTGAGAACAGTAACTCTAGCATTTCCTAACTCCCTGCTGCTGGGCTTTGCAAATTAATAGTGGTTGGTTTAAAGGAGGAGAGTGTGTGTACATATATATATATATACATACATACACTGAGTATATAAAATAATGTGTTCAGAAGTTATAGCCAGATTTCACTGTGAATGAGAAATTAAATACTTGAGGCAAGGATAAAGCAATGAGGCCAGAGTGTGAAGACAATCCTATGGATTTTTTGAAAAAAGGAAGAAATGAGATTTGATGAGGTAGTATTAAGTGGGAAATAGATAGGTACTGAAAATTTCCCTTTTTTAAAGCTAAAAACTGTAGCAATCTGGGTGCTGTAGAGAGTTAAGAGGTCAAAACTGACAAAAAGCTGAGGCAAGTCTCTTCTGGGGAGCTTGACTGTAGGAGAGCAATGGGGAAGTGATAGGCAGGAAGACACTGGCAGCAGAGGAGGGGAGAAAGGATGGGGAAAGTCTGAATGAGTCTCCTTCTCCAGTCCATTTTATTTCAACACTATTACAAGCTGCATCTGATGCAATCTATGAACCAGCCTAAAATCACATGGATTTAAATCTTTTTTCTGCTGTATTATTGTGCCTACCATCACCTCCACATTTCTTCATACCAGCCTCCTCTGCTGGCTAAGCAGTGCTTAAGATCAGCTTCCCTCAGCAGTGCTCAGAAACTGCTTTACTACAGCAGTCCTCAATTTTCTCAGCGTGTTTCTGTTTTCCACAGCTCCCTCTGCCCTGTTTGGCTGCTCTCTCTCCTGTGAACATCACTGCCCAGTTTAGCATCAGCTACAAAGTCATATAAGTTAGCTTCTCCCTGGAAAGAGAAAGAAACTGTAAAAAGCACCAAGCGCTCTAATCCTGAACTAGGTGCTCTTCATCCTGTTAATTAAGGAGTAAACTGAGTAATATCCATTAGCTTCTTCGCAGCATTTACATCAAAGAATGAATGTAGGCTTTTTTTTCTAGCAAAAAGCACACGTGACCCTTCCTTTAGCTTACCCCAAGTCCAGTTTTGTTGTATTTGTTAGGCTCTCTAAGGACCCATGTTTCTCCAAGGCACAGAGATAATCCCAAGAGAATTAGAGGGTGCTCCCTGCATGCAAAATGTAAGCCTGGATACCACTATCACGTAACAATTTGATGCAGGTTTTTCAAACACTGTGGGACAAATTCATTGCTCAGCTTGACTCATTCAAGGTCTTTTCTGTTCTTGGTCAACTGCTTCTACAGCAAGCAGAACTTGACCCTAATGTCTGGATACATGAAAGCACAATTTGACCCTGGCCAAGGAGGAGGGAAAATAGCATTAGATGGCCTGGATAGACAAATAATAAAAATTCAGCTAACTGGGAGCCTGCAGCTTCCACCATCACTTCAGATGAAAATATTCTACATAATACTGTCATCTGTGTGTGTAACACATTCCTGATGTACACACTTGGAGGTGCTGAGTGATTTCCCTCTGTCTGTACGTCTGTGTGCGTCAGGGTGGGTGTGTGTTTAGGAGGTGACAGGTCATTCAACTCCCTTATCTTCTCACCCACTCTCTTTTTTGTGAACTCTGAGATTTTCCACATTTGGAGAGGAGAGAGAAAGCATACTTCCTGAAGGAATAACAAGCTGTCTGCAACTGCAAGTAGGGCCAGTGGTCTGTATACAAGTATGACCCTTCCAAAAATTGCACTGAACTCAGGAGGAGCAGAGAGATGAGAAACACTGGATGTCTGTCTTCTAGGACAGGAGCTGTTAACATGGAGCTCTGCCTCTTTCATGAGGTTTGAGCACTGGAGTCAAAGTCACTCTCCCTGATACTGACCCAGTACAGGACTTGGAATCCAAGGAACTAGAAAGGAACCTATGCAAACACATCAGACTTTGGGATGTTTTTATAAAGCACAAAGAAGTACTAACCTATTTAGTCCAGATCAGAGTTACAAATTTGGCTAAAGAACTGGCCTATTTCAGGCAGAAACTTCTCATAAGCACGCACATGGCACATATGAAGCCAGAGGGATGGGGCTTGGACAACAATGCCTAATGAGTCACTGCTTGTCTATTGTATACACGTATGAAGGAGCCAATGTCAGTAAACAGTGAACAGAAAGATACATGCTGAGGTGGGCTTTAGCATTGATTTATGTCACAAAGCTCTGAAAAGCCTCTGGAATTCAAAGCATCACATCCATGCTGGGCAGTGCATTTCTAATTTTATTCATCTTTTAATGTTGTAAGCCGTGTGCCCCCAAAATGCTTCCTGACCAGGTCCCAGCAACAAAGGAGTGCTGTATATGTACACTGAAAAGGCTGCTTCTTCCTTTTGGTCACTGATCACAGCCGTGGGCTCTGCCAGCAATAACAAGGTGTTCATCTCCTAGCAAAGAACCCAAACAAAACAAAACAAACAAAAAAACCCAACAACCCAAACAAAACAAAAAAAAAGTACTTCTACCAAGAGGTTCTACCAAGTGCACCTGCTTTAGAAGGGTGGCATGAGAGGGATTTCTTTCAGGTGACCAAAACAGTATTGTCCCAGTGCACAGGAGAGAATGGCTGTGGTCTATCGAAGCAGTGTTGTGTCACTATCACAAAGTCTAAGAGGTGACAAAAAGGACACAAGTCTTCAAGTCACAACCCCTGAGCTCTGTCTCCAGTCTGCCACTGAACACAGTGACCTTGAACAAGCAGCTTGCCCTTTCTGTACCCCTGGTGATCACCATCTGCAAGATAAAGATGACAGCATCTGCACTGCGTGGGATACTGTGAGGCTGGACTGCTACTAGAGGGGCTCAAGATTCTTCAGTGAAAGTCCATCTGTATAGCAAAGCAGTATTAACTAACCTCCAGCAGGAGTTTAAAGGGTCCTTCCCAGTGTCTACAGGTGTGAGCAGCCAGTTTTGCAGTGCAGGGACCACTCAGGTCTGGCTGCAGTCTGACAGCTGTCAATAGAGGGGAAAAGAGCTCTGCCTGCATACCCCCCACAGTAGCTACCTGTTGTGCTACACGCTCACCTGGACCTGGTCCAAGGTGACAGACTGAAAGAAGGAAGGACACAAGCAATTCCCAGGCACTGACCATACCACAGCTGGCCTGGATGCTCCTTCACTGCACAGGGCTGTCGCTTCTTATGTGCTCAGGACCTAAAGGAGACAGCTGCCTTCCCATTTAGTACCTCAGAGGGGATGGACTTGTAGCATGGCCTGCACATCCAGCCTCGTGTCTGATCTGTGAGCCTCTTCAAAACAGCTTGAGCCCCAAGATGTTTGTTCCAGTTTGTTGGGACATCTGATTAGCCATCAGATACACACATTTGTATAAAATTGAGCAAATCACATAGGCAGATCAGGCAAAAATACAACGGCTTTGGCTTTGTTACTTTCCCCCTCTCTGGGAATCACATTTCCTACACACAAAGAAGCCTTCCTTGGACAGCCTGTCCACACACCCCTGGGACCTGCCAAGGGGAAGAAGTGAGCCCAGCGAGAGGGAGCAGAAACAGTGTCATAATCAGGTTCTCCACTTTATTCTAGAAACATCCTGCAGAGATGGCAACCTCCTGTCACCTTCCTTGTGGGAAAAGTTAGTGTGAAGTGTCGAGCTCAGCTATTTATATCACTGCTGATAGTCTCGCTTGTCTTCTGAAGAGGGGAAAACTTTCTTCCTAACAACCCCTAGGGAAATAAACTCATATAAAGAAGATGATAATGCAAGAACAGCCCTCCTGGTTTTCTGGTGTGAACTTCCTATCTGTTCCTCGAAGCTCCAGCTAGTCTGATGAGAACAAGTGCACCAGCCAGAGCAAGCAGCAGCAATGCAAAACATTCACCTGTCCTTCAAACCATGTGATATCACCAACATGATGGGCAAAATTCTGAGAGCAATGGATGCTTCACCTCCCACAGAAAAAGGTATCACAAAAAGAAATGGTAGAGAGCAGCCCACGGCTGGTGAGCCAGCCTGGCATACTAACAGGTGCTGTCCACACTGGGATATTTTTATAATGGAATTTGTCAGTCACAAGGCAGCCCAGAACTGAGCTGACTCCGCGTCTGGCCTGCAGGGTGATACTCGGTTTTCCCCAGCTTTAGTAGCATTCCGGGTGATGATTAAGCCAGGACGGTCATGTCAGTGGGTTTGTGCCTGGCTGCACTGGTCTTTGTCACATACACATGTCCCAGTGCCAAGGTCCCATGACTGCACACAGCTCCTTTGTTGATCCAGAAGAAAGCTCTCAGCCCAAAGCATGGCCAGCAAGTGGCAGAGCCCACAACTCTGCATGAATATACATGACTGCTGTAAAGACAGTCTTCTAGCAGGCGCTGAGACCCTGCAAAGATACCCAGAGGTGTCTTTTGCTGAGTCACGCCAGAGTGAGACGAGATTTGTCCGACTGAGTCCAAACTAGGAATATAAAAGGCCACAGATGCTCATACACTGAGAGGTCAAAGCATGCGAGGACAACAGTAGTCTGGGAATGGGGAAAGGGAGCTATATGGAAAATTCCCAGGAATAGTAAAGCCCTGAGGAGAACAGCTAGGTCAGAGGTGGTCCTGCATAGTCAGGAAAAGCTGTCAGGAGGTGACAACAATCCTTCTTTACTTGCTGCAGCAGAGAGCTGGACTCTCCCTTCTGTTGCTCTAGAAAGCCCTTACCCTGGCACTGCAAGAACAGTTCACTAATAACTAAAAACCATCTAAGCAAAAAAACCCCAACTGTTTAGCTGGGAAAGTCCTTCTCTTGGTTTCTAAAACTCATTCTCTTGTGTCCACCTACCCCCTTGCAGCACCTTCAGCTCTCTATGGGGCTATAGCAGGATGACAAAAAGGATGACCCCTCCTTTAAGCAGGCTGTGCAGGGAAGCAGAGAGCAGGAAAATGCAGAGGAAGTGGTCCTATTATCTAGCCTAAGCCTCATGGCTGCCAGCCTTGGATCCTTCTGATTTACATCCTCTTGGAAAATTTTGTGCATGTGTGAGGCAGGTGAGTTACTGTCATTCTCACATCCATTAACATTTTTTATTTCTGGACTCACACACATGTTTGCTTTACTTTGTTTTCTGTAGGCATTGATTTTTACAATTTGCAAGAGTCTAGGCTTAGTAGCCTTCCCTGGGGAAAACAAGCCGTAGTAACACTCTGAACTACCTGCACGTGGTAGAACTGATAGGAAGAGGTGCTCAGTTTGTGACTGCATATTTCCATGGCAGGAAGGAAAACTCAGCCTTGACACAAGCAGGGAGAACTGTGTTCATTTTTACCCTAACAAGAAAGGTGAGTCAAGAAAAGGCAGCTGTCTGCTAACAACAGCAGAAGCAATAGGGGCATTCTGCAAACAATATAAACTCACCTTGAAAAATGAACCATTGTTCATGCTGTCTTGGAAGGAAAATTCCACGTGTACAGTTGTGCTACAGCATATTGACATCGGACATACCTGTACATTGAATTGTAGGTAGTTGTTTGCCTTGTCCATACTCTGAGGGGAGACAAAAAAAAAATATTAAACCCCAGTATTTTAGTGCAACAGTCTGTAAATGTTTCCCATCACTGATTTTTCTGCCTGCATTTAATCCCCTGGTGCTCACAGCATGAAGCCATATGCTAATTTCTCTAGAATACCGTAACTGCACTATGGCCATTTCAGAAGATAAGACAGACCCACACATTCACCACTTTTTACCACTGCAGACAAGAGGAGTCAGAAAGACTACCTGATTTTCTGTGTTACTGCTCCCCCAGCTCCAGGCTGGCAGCAGATGAAAGCTTCTGCATATGCCAAGCAGCCACCAGGATCTACATCAGCATGACTGCAGCATGCCTGCCAAAGCAGGAAAGAGCCAACCCCCATCCTTTGCTTCCTGGTATGCCCCTTCTCACACAGCATCCAACAGGTAGCAGGGCAGCAAGTGGTCACCTCCCTGCCTCCTTACCCGGACAATCCTGACTTTTCCACAGGGCAACCCCCAGCACCACCAGGAGTTTAAAGATTCAGCTTTTGATCTTTATCCCATCCATCCCTGCAGATAGATACCACATATAAACAAGTGATGGCATAAATCATCGTGTGTGCTGCTACATTAAATTATGTCACTCACATAACCAGAGGAGGAGATACTGTTCCCCCAAGTGCATCTCTCTGTTCTCCAGCTTTTGCTCACAGGAAATCTACACAATATTGCTGCAATAAATTTTCTGCTCTTAACAGTGTCTACTCTCCACAGACATTCTTTGCACAGTAAAAATAATTGGCTCTTAAAGACAAGACAAGGGACAATAAAGAAGGGGAGTTAACAATTTGGACCCTATGGCTTTGGGATTTACCTTGTCTAGTGCTTTTAATATTTCATCATTATGATTATTAAGTTTTTCATTTATTTATTAAAAGGATATTTTCAAAAAGAGTGAGTGTGAGAGAATATTAACTCTAAGGTAATATTGCACACTTTATAGCACCTAGCCCTTATCTCATGCACAAGGGAGAGCTTTGCAGTGCCCTGGGAAGGTAAGTATGGTGAGTATAACTGGATCAAATAGTTGCTCAAGCACTTCCACACAGCCCTACAAAAGATGGATTAAATCCATCGTTCTCTTTTTATCTGTGGGGTTAAGTGACTTGGCCAGAAGCAGTCAGTCAGAGTCAAAAACAAAAGTGAAGCAGGCTTTCCTACACCCTTGCTTTGCAATCTTACTGCCACCAAACCTTTCCTCTCATCAGATCATCTACCAAACAGCACTTCCCAGGAGCTGCTGGTCCTTGGGAGGCATTTCAAAGGAGGCTTTTTCTTTGTTAATGTCATTTGAACCGTGAATTTTGTCTCAGAGCTTAAGAAAAGAGAAGGGAGCAAGATCCACTATTTAGATTTTGCAGCAGTTCCCTCCCAGAGGGGAGAGACAAGGTGGCAGCAGATGAGGTATAGAGGATTGGCACAGCTCTCCAAAGTCTTTACACTCCCCAAAACATTTGCAACTTGTAAATGAAACACTTGCAACTAGCAACACTGCAAAGCCAAAGCAAAACCTGTGGGCAAGGGGCAGGTGGGCAACAGGAAGGTTCTCCCTGCATTTCTTTCAGTGATGGCATGGAGCTCAGAAATGAAGCCCAGAGCTGTGAGTACTTTCTGTTCCAGGTGTTGGTGCAGGTATTACACAAGGGCTACACAGAAAAGCACCAAGGCACTGCTCAGACCAAGCTGTAGACTCCAGTCTTATCTCCAGGGGATCAGCCCATTAAGGATTCCCCAGAGCGCAGTTTGCAGACAGATGAATGCTACTTTAAATACATGGTCCACAGAGGATGCAATATGCAGACTGCAGTGAAAAGACTTTCTGAACCAAGAATAAATCTGGCTCACCCTCAAAGTTTTGGCAGCCTGTTTAACAGGTTGTAGTTGGGTTATGCAAAAAAGATCAGGTTTTGTTTCAATAGCCAAATAAAAAACAAAAAAACAAATAAACCACACACACACAAATAAACAACAAACAAACAAAGCCTGTAAACAAAACACCACCACCACAAAAAAACAACCAAAAACCAGACAAATAAACCAAAAAACCAAACCAAACCCGCTGTTTTCAGTGAATGTGAAACAACGTTTTAAGCAAACCAGACCTCATTCATTTCAGGTCAAATGAAAACATTTCCTTTGACACAAACCAAGTCATTTCACTTGCTGCATTCCCAGTTGGGCATTTCCTTACCCTCCTCAGGACCACTCTTTTCTATTTTGTCCCACAGAGGCTGTGTCCAATTCTCCCTTCAAGATTTCTCGCTCTGCCTGGTGAGCAGAAATGGGGGACTGGAGTTTCCTGGGAGAATTCCTCGAGGAGGTCCACAAACACTCTACAGTGGTGGGGAAAGTGTGGTTGACTGTGCTCTTCATCTTCCGGATGCTGGTGCTGGGTACAGCAGCTGAGTCCTCCTGGGGGGATGAGCAGTCTGACTTCATGTGCGACACCCAGCAGCCTGGTTGCGAGAATGTCTGCTACGACAAGGCTTTCCCCATCTCCCACGTCCGGTTTTGGGTCCTCCAGATCATCTTTGTCTCAACTCCATCTCTGGTGTACATGGGCCATGCGATGCACACAGTGCGCATGGAGGAGAAGAGGAAGATGAAAGAGGCAGAAATAGAGGCCAGAGAGATGAAAAACAACGGTGACACATACTACCAGCAGAAGTGCCCCGTGGCAGAGAAGGCTGAGCTGTCTTGCTGGGATGAATCCGGAGGCAAAATCATACTCAGGGGCAGTCTGCTGAACACCTATGTCTACAGCATTTTGATTCGCACTGCCATGGAAGTGGCCTTCATTGTGGGACAGTATGTCTTGTATGGGATCTTCCTGGAGACCCTATACATCTGCCAGCGGGCACCTTGCCCCCACCCCGTCAATTGCTATGTTTCCCGTCCCACAGAGAAGAACGTGTTCATCGTCTTCATGCTGGCAGTGGCAGTGCTCTCCCTGTTCCTCAGTCTGGCCGAGTTGTACCACTTAGGCTGGAAGAAAGCCAAAGAGAGGTGCTCCCGGTCTTACAAACCCAGCCCCAGCACAGCCTCTGGCAGATTGGAGTCTGCCCCGCAAGTAGAAAGGGCCCAGATGTACACTCCTCCACCAGACTTTAACCAGTGCTTGTCAAGTCCCAACGGGAAGTTCATTAGCTCCTTCAGCAACAAAACAGCCTCCCAGCAGAACACCGCCAATTTTGCCACCGAGAGGGTCCATGGCCAGGAGGATGCTGCTGGTGAAGGGCCCTTCGTTAAGTCCAGCTATGTGGAGAGCCCGGAGGTGGCCAATGAATGTGCAGCACCTGTCTTCCCTGAGAACTACTTCAATGAGAAACGCCGGTTCAGCAAGACCAGCCGTGCCAGCAGCAAGGCAAGGTCAGATGACTTGTCTGTGTGACCTGTCTCCAGGAGGGAAGAGGAGAAGGAGCGGTCTCAGCGATTAGTAAAACTTTTGCAAAGTGGACTCCAGACTCTTGCCGCTAACCTCTCTCTGTTTTAGCACCCTCTTGCTCCTTCTCAGTGAACATCATTGTTATGTTGCAGACAGCACCTCTCACTGCTTTAAAGCAAGGGCAGCCACTGGGAAACATGCACTGAGGAGAGGCACCAACCTCCAGATGTGAAGCCCTCAGCTTTATTTTCATCATGGGACCCAGAGAGACTGGATACTCACCATCCTTAGCCTGACAGAGCACAGGTCAGCAGACTCCTGAGGCTGCCCACCAGGTATCCACTGCAATGTTGTATTCAACAGGCTGGATGGACCCCAACCCCCTTGCATCTTCTTTGTTGTCTATTCAACATTTGCTACATCAGCTTGGTAGTTATGCTGAGCTGAAGCTCCTCTCACCTGCATGGAGCAGAAACACACTGGTAGGCTTTCTGAAAGAAAGACTTTCTCACCTGCTTTGTTCTCTCTCTTTCTAACCCTCCTTTTCTCTACCTGAGCCCAGATATTTTATACCAGTTTACCTATACAATAAATCCTACTTGAATTTTTTGACACTGTGTATATAACTCTTCCCCATAAATAAGGATATCTGTGGTCCCCCACACACAGCTGCCTCATGTCTAACGTTGGAATCCCTTCCTCATTCCTAAGTCAGCACAGCAGATTGGCCCCAAAGATATTGCTAAGATAACCAGTTGATGAAGACTAGGGAATTTTCCCAAGATACTTAAGCCATCAATTCTAAGCAAGACATCCATTAACAGAAATAGAGACTCTCCTGTGAGAACAGATATCTTACCAGTAAAAAAGAGGAATTATGTGGAAACAAAGTAGTTTTCCCCTATTTTAAACTCATCTTTCAAGCAACCTGAATGCTGCTGAAAGGGTGCTGCCAGCTTCCAACTCAAGAGAAAACCATCCTCTGTTCATCTGCAGAAGAGGTACGGCCTGTGTCTTCACCTCACTAACCTACCAAAACACTTCAGCATCATTTTCAAGGAGCAAGAGTCCTCTCCATGTCCTGCACATCATTTGGCTCTCGGCTGCTCACTCAAGCCTCCCAGATATTTGTCCTCGCAGCAAGTCCTGTTCTGTCATCAGGTCACAGAATCATTGAATGGCTTGGGTTAGAAGGGACCTTAAAGATCATCTAGTTCCATCTTCATCTCCACTCCATCCCTAGTGCATATGGTATAAGAAACCACCCATGGACCAGCTCTTTCCACCACTGTAGTGTCTCAGAACAGCCATTGGAGCTCAAAGCTGCACAGTGAGTCTGGTTGGTGAGGTCTGTAAGCAGCTCCTACTCTAGATACATTTTCTCAGTGCAGAGCTGACACTGCTCTTTAAAAGAGATTTCCTAAACAGAGCTAAGCTGCTCCCTGTTGTTTACCCTGTGCTGCCCTTTCTGACACAGGCCACAGCTTCCCAACCCTGGACTGCATGAGCAAACAGCCGAGGACCAGCTTATGAGGGGACTGAGCCATTCCCTCTCTTAGGACCACTGAAAGGGATTGTGAATCATTGCTCCTGATACTTAGATAGCTTTGGTACAGTTCCCTGTACATATACATACCTGTTCACACACAACGGGGGTGAAACTTTCTTTTTGTTTGTAAGGTGTTTTATATATGTGTATTTTTTAATCCTAAAAAGAACTGTGTGCTCTCCTTAACATGAGATTTTAGTCAATCGTGCCTAGGTTTTTCCTAATAAAGTTCTAACTCCATCTCTCCTTGTTGATGTTTCTCCTCTCATGTGGCTGAGAACGAGCTGCTAGCATCGATCAGGCTGCCTGCCAGCCTCTGCTGCTCAGAGATCACAAAAATTCCCATTGCCCAGAGTGGCAGGAAGGAGGGGAGGGCTCGGCCAGGGGGATAAATAATAAACATCGGGAAATGACTGATTGACTGGAAAAAAGAAACCCCCTCCAGCTCCCCTGCCTGCCTTTGCATTACCAAGGAAGACTGGGAACAGCTGACCAGAGAGCAGAGTTTCCATCCTCTTGCTTTTCCATGCAGTAAGAGGGCACAAAGAGCCTAAAAAGCCTTTAGCCTGAAAGGCTAAAAAGAGACAAGGTCTTGAAAGACACTGAGAATCCACTGCTAACCATCTCTGCAAAGAGTTCTTGTGGTCACTCAGCTTTCTTAAGATATAGTTGCCTGGCCCAAAAAAAACCCTTTCTTCCCTCAGCTGATGTCTCCCCTCTGAGCTTCATCCCTTGTTTCCACTTTCCAACTACCACAGACTCCCTCCTTCTGACCTTGTATCCCCCTGTCCACCCAAAGGAAGTGCCCTTCCTTCCCTTCTCCACACAATCTCACATCCCATGGGACTCTGCAGGCTGGGAAGCTGGAGACCAGTAAAGTTCTGAGTCCCAGCAAGGAGCCTGAGAGGGGGCATAAAGAACAAAACCATAATTTGATGAGGACACTGGGACAAGGACCTTTAACTGTGTTAGAAACTCAGGGACCCTTTAAGATTAACAGAGACTCGGTTTGTGGATTTTCAGCCCAGAAAGGAGGATGCCACCTTAGTACCCACAGCCATACAATGCACCAAGGAGGCAGGATTAGTCCTGCAGGCCTGGGGTTTTTCACTAGCATATGGACAGCCCTGAGCATGCCTGTCCCATAGGGTGCCACCTTGCTGGTAGAAATATACAGTAAGTTGTGTCAGGATCACTCCCCTTGGAAAACTTGGCTGTTGAGTGGTATTACTGTTTCACAGACCCACACAAGCAGTAATCCAGGTCTTGTTTAATAGACTGTTCTTGGCTAATAATAAGCAATAGCCCAAAGTTCAAAAACTCTGAGCTACAGTCTCTGCTGAAGAACAAGGCATAGCCAAAAATTAAAGATAAGGATCTCCTCTACGCTGTTTCAGATCTCTGTAATGCAAACGTGTTCACAGGTGGTGTGGTGGTCTTTAAGACCACAGGAGTACAACCATTCCAGCTCTCTGTCTTCCAACATAGGGACTAGGTGTATCAAAGCAGATAATCCCCCTCTGCCACTCATTTCTTAATGCATCCCTGGTTCAGTCTTCTAGGCATAACAAGTGGGGAATATTTGCTGGACAGATGTTTGCACTGGTTGACGGAGCATACACTTGTGATTCTTGGAATCCGCTGTCAAGGCCAGCCAGGCTATCACACCACCATAGGAACACATTCACTTCAGCCAGTGAGCAGAGAGGCTGGCCTGTCATTTCAGACAGATTTTGTATTTATTGCTTTGTACCAGATGGATGGACAACCTTATAGTTGTGGCCTAAATCAACATTATATATTAAATTCAGTCCTTGGATAGACAATCTTTAAATGGCAGCATTACAAAGACAATGCTCTGAGGGAGGCGAATAAAGAAGACATGAGAGTTTTTTATTCTGCTCTTGTCCCTCTTTTCTCCAGAGTTTTATCTGCTGGGGTCTGCTCAGCCACTAAAAACTGTGAATTTTCCAGCAATAGCTGGAACCAACAATTAACAGAAATACTGCCCCCAGTCATCTCCCTGGTCAGAACACCTCAACCCATTTCATTATTGCCTCCTCTAAGTGGTGTCTGGAGGATCCAGAAGTCAGTTCTGTTCAACAGCCTTGTGCTGATCAGATGCCAAGCCTAAGATAGGAGAGCAGGGAAACGTGTGTTTCAACAAGCTCTTAAAACAGAAATACTTCATCCTATAAAAGGAAACGCTATATTTAAAAATACATAGAATGCCAAAACTAACAAAGCAATGAATCAAGCCAAGGTCATGCCTGTAAGTCCCTCTCCCCACAGTGGACACTCAGCACAGTGGGACAGCTGAGTGGGTTAAGAGACATGAGGAAGAAATTGAGAGAGATACTTAAAAATAATGGCTGATCTAGAGCACATGGGCCGAGCAAGTTGTTTCTTCCTTCAGAATATGTAAGCAAGGCAACATCCAAGCAAACTCCACACTCATAACAGTTCAGACTGTTGAAAAAGGAGCAGGTAAAAAGATACCAGACTACACAATCTCCCCTCAAACGCTCTTCCACAAAATATTACCGAGGCCGAGGAATTAGGAAGATCCAAAACCCAAAGAATAAAACCATTGTGTGTTCCTAGGAATGAGAACATGCTTGACTGGACCGCAAATGCCCAAAGAATGCAGAAGTTCACAATTCAGAAAGTCAGCGTAGTGTAGCAGAGCGCCCGACCCGCAGCAATGGCAAGCACTGCTGACTGCCAGCATCAGCAGGAGTCGTGGAGAAGCAGTTCTCCAGCCAATGCTGCTGCCTCCTGGGAAGCCTGAGACTAACACAGGCACGAGGGGAACCACTGTCCCCAGGGGAGTCCACTCTGTCACTGCTTCCTTGGGAGGCTCTCGGACACAATGCCAAACGTCTGGCCAAATGGATGCCCAGGCTCTTTATGAGCCTGGGCTCAGCAGGCTCTAAGTGCCCCAAGGGATTTTGGCACCCCCTCCCAGCATGGGTTACAGGAGAGGATCCAGTACAGGGCTGATGCCAGGTTTTCGCACACAACTGTGGATAAAGCGCAACGTTTCAGTGACTAGGTCACCAGCTGCAGCAGAGGTGTAGATGAACTGAGAATGAGAATCGAGAGTGGCAGCTTCTGAAGATACACTTTTTAGCAGCAAAAACTTTGACTTCGAAGTGCAAAATTAATAGCTTTGCTTTTGCTTTAAATGTTTGATGTTTATATGGTCTAGGGGATTAAAGATCTTTCTGGGGACCACAGAATTGTAATGCCACTTATATAAATATAAAACATTGTCATGAAAAACGTGATGACAGAAAAAAAAAAAAACCAGTATCGAATGAGCTTATAATATTCATTCTAGCAAAATAATGCAGAAATGCTTCATTCTTCTTCCAGTGAACATCGCTTTACATTTTTTAAAATTAGCTTGCCAAGACCACATTCACATCCCACCACTGGTTTCCCACAGACATTTAAGCAATTGAGTTTGATGGGCAACAGAGTTCTCAGAAAGCAAATGTCAGTCAAGGAAACTAAATTTTAAATTCATATGGGCCAATATCTGCCCCAGAGGCAGCTGTGTGTTCCTCCAGCCATCGGGAAGCACAAACAGTATTGCATAACCAATCCTGCCAATCACAAACCAAACAATGCACCTCCACTGAAGAGTACGTGTAATAATGTTGTAAAGACAGTTATGCGTTAGATCAGTAATAGCAAACATCTGAGAGAACCACCATGTACTGGCTGGTGGAAATGATGGTTACTTCAAACGTATTCTGAGGTACTTTCCAACTAGTCCCTAGGCATTGCCCAAGACGTGGCTGGGAATCCTTGATGCCCACACAGGAATCTCACAGAAGGATGGATGCAGATAAGGGGTGCAGAACACCCTGCGTTCTTGGCCACTCACAAAGTTCCCATGGGAAAGTACAAGACCTTTGACGGCTTCTCCACATGACCGCTTTTCACCATTTTGTGCTCCCACACAGAGGGTTTTGTAAGCCCCTTGCAAGCTCCTACACTTCCCAAGAACAAATGTATCACAAGAACTGGGAAGGCACTGCAGTGCTGGCACAAAACACACTCCCTCACCCTCTTAAAGCAGTTTGCCATGCAGGGCTTCACAGCCCACCTGCCAACACAAAAACAACTGTCTCTGGGTGAACAAAAGCAATTGTACCACATTTGTTAGCAAGAAAAAAAAGTATTCCCCCAGAGTAAGCCAGGAAGCAAAACTCAGTAAATCTGCAATATTTACCTATTCCTTTAAAATGATTTCTGGGTCGAGGCCCGTAGGACTGCTACTTTCAGCCACTTTCCTCACTTGAGGTGGCTACATCTTATTAGTGGATTAGGCACTTTTCTTTCTTTCTTTCATTTCTATATTACAGACTCCATTTGGCTGGCCCGTGACAAGCTCCTGCAAGGCAGCAACCCAACTGCAGCATTCGCTGGAACAAGACCAAACCCCCTGCAGACCACTGCTATTTTCTGAGAGGACGTCTCCATCTCTCAGAGCAGGATCACAGCAGGAAGGTGTTCAGGGATTACTCTGAGCTGAGTTTTGTGACTCACTATCCATACGCAGAGCTCCTCTTTATCATAGGGTTAATTTAGACAGGAAGGGCCAGGATAGATGTGGCCAAGCTGGAGACCAAAATGAGCTGTTAGGGACCCATGAGAGAGTTAAATTTTCTTGTTCGTGTTGAACATGAACCTAACCTTAAAAAGGCATGTCAGCAATGGTCAGCTATATGACAATATAAAGAAAGCAAAAGACACATCCAGCGATTTTTCTAGAAACTGGATACGGGTTGCTAGGACATGACATTTTTAACAGCAGCCCTAGCAAAACCCAGCACGCTCATATTCAGATACACACAGGGTTTCACTAGAAATTGCATTAGCCACCAGCGCCTACCCTTAAAAGGAATCAGATTAGCAGGGAGAGGCAAGCCTGAGGTCAGAAACTTGCTGCTATTTGTTTGGGTTTGTTTTTTAAGTAAATACCGTGCCAGCTCTTCAGCCTGGGAACAAAGTTTGAGGTTGAAAAGCGCTCCTGGCAGAACCAGTTTGATTGGTGCCAAGCTATGGGCAAGATGTTTCAAAAGCAAGTGCCTAAAATTAGCTGTTGCTAAATCACATAGTCCAAGGAAGCTGTGTTCAGCTTCCACCTTGCTTTTCTTCCACTTCAGCCCAAATTCAAGAAAGTGCTTCAGTACACATGTATAGTAGGTATTGCCATCACCGTCGCTGCATAACATGAACTGTCAACTCAAAAGCACACGTGGTTTGTAACTGGTATTACACTGAGAAAATGGGTTTGTTTTTCAATTAATTTTTGCCTTACAGATCATATGAACACTTTTCTCACTTTTTTTTCCTCTGAAATTAGGGCTTTGGATCATTTCCCCCCTCGCCCCTGCTGATCTTGTATTTTGTTAGGTTACAATTATACTTTCCTCTCCATATTTCTAGTTTATCCAGATTCCTTTCATCTCTGGCATTTCTAGAGAAATTCTGAATTTGAGGACTTTCTGAAAAGTTCATTCAAGTGCCCAGTTCTAAATCATCAATAAAGACATTCATTAAATGAAAGAGAACTCAGAGCAATCTTCAGTGATTCCTGATGGACATCTCTGACCACACAAGCACATTGCAGCTCCCAGCACAGTGAGGTGTCTGAGAGCTTGAGGAGATCCTCAGAAGCATGTACGCTGAGATATTTTAGCCCTTTTCCTCTGCCAGTGCATGCTCCCCAAAAGTCAAATCAGAGCTGCTGCCACCCCTATATGTATTTCTAAGCAGGCAGAAAGGCTGTGGAGCACATACAGACACGCATCACATCACATCCATACTGTTTCATATCCAGAAACACAAATATGGTTGGGCTTGGCTGCATCATACTTGCACACAGTGCCAGCTCCAGTGCTAGCCCCAGCATCTCTGCACCACAGACTGGCCTGCAATGGGAGTCTACTGCTTGCACTATTTCACTTACCAAGACAAAGTTAAGAAGCATTTTAATCCTGATACACAAGTACTTGCAATGGGGACAACATTTTTGACAACCAATTGGTCTTCTAACAGAAGCGCTCTTATAATAAGAACTATTATTTTAATTAACAATTGGAAAGCACAGTCTAGGGATGAGGGAATTCCCAATTATTGCAATGGGGTTTTAAAAGGTACGCACTGGTACTAATGTAAGTCACTGACCTCACTGGAAATTATTGGTTAAGGTCCTCGCCCCTACAATAAGTACTCAGGCTAAGCACCTCAACATTAAAAACTACAAATCAGTGAAAAATTCATTGCAGTTGATAGACTGCAGTTCATAATGATTATTTTTTGGCCACAGTGCTGCTGTTTGTTTCAATCCATTTAGCAATATTCACGAGGTCCCCACATCAAATTAGGGTAATTGAGAGTAAAAAAACCTGTAATGAAGGTTGGTTTTTTTTACAATGGGAGACATGCTCCACTCCCTTCTCTGATTCATTTGTTGACTCTGTTGACTTGCAGTCATATTTCACCAGGAATCTTTCTTCAGAAATGCCAAATGCATAATGAAAAATGTTGTGCAATCTCATTATCACTGAAGGTTTTAAATCACACATTTGTCCTTCTGTTTATTCAATTATCTTACAAGGGAAGGATATTAAACTCCAATGCCAAGACTCTTTTGCCTCTGCCCCTTTTTTAAGGCTGCAACCACAGATACTAAAGCCCTAGAAAAACTCCTGCATGTCAACAATCCTTAAAATAAATACTAAAAAACAGTCTTACGACAAAATCGATGTTAACCATACCATTGTCTGGGATACTTCAAATTCTTCCTCTCAAGGAATCTCAGTCACCCACATTAAATGACTCCCAATTGAGACATGAGAACTGGCAGCAGCATAAATACCCACAGAGTACTGGCTGGTACAGCTGACAGCCAGATGGGATCAGAATGGCAACAAAAGATAACACTGAGTCTGAACAAGCAGCTCAGGCACTGGCCTGAAACTTTGGAGGGTGCCCTCAGGTTCCTACTCCATCAAGTTTTGTGTCTGACAACAGGCCAGTCACCCGAGCCTTTCTTTGCCTGAAATTCCCATCTGGAAAGTTAATACTGTGGCCCTTTAGTCCTGCTAAGGAGGTGCTGAGATCCTACAGGAATGCAATAACCTGAGATAGACGAGAGATGGATAGGGGAACCAGAACAAAAAGAAACCCCTTTGTGTCCGAAGAAAAATCAGTTGCCAAGAAAGACAAATCAGGATAAAAAAGCTTAAGCCCTGTGTCTGAAGCTACAGTAAAACACAGATATAGCACTGTGTGTGTACCCATACAACATGCACAAAAGCAAAACACGACTATTTCCATTTCGTAATAGCAGTCTTTTTGTAACCATGAGGGTCCAGAGCTGTCAGTCAAGGACTGAAGGAAAGGTCTTATCTGCCATTCAAACAGTTACTAATATAGTTTGAAAAACAGCAGAGCTCTTGCGTATACAAGGCCTTCTGCATGTATTTTGCTACCTCACAGCCTTCCTGGTGAAGCAGAGAATAAGTGTTACTCTCATCTGCCAAAAGATAATCCGAGTTTGAATGGCCTACTGAACACTGCATGAGAAATTACACTGACTTTGATTCAGCTCAAGTTCCCAATGCTCCCTCCACAACTCTCACTGTGTGCCGGGACCCAGTTTCAAGTTCCTTAGCTTCATGTTTTGAATTAGCACCTCCCATCTGCATACAAATGTACTATTTGCAGCTAACTTTTCAACAGCTTCTAAAAACTGTGAAAACGCTCAGAAGAGACGCAGCTCAGTGCTCCCAGCACTGCTGCTGTTCTCTGTTTTGTCATGGATTCACGGCATCACCAGGGCACATCATTAAATTTCTTCACAATACCACCTCGCCTGGGCGTGCGCTAGAAATCACAATGATGCGCGTACGACTTAACCGGGGACCGGTACAGATTAACGATGGTGAGCTGGTTTGCACGGCGTGGATGGATGACCCTATGGACATGTGAGCCATGAAGCTAGTAAGGGATAACTATGTATTGCTTCATTAAAAATATCGGCTGCTGATTTGTACTGGATTTCTCTTGCTGGCTGCATGTAATAGCAACATGCTCGTCTTCGGTTTGTGAAGGTAAAGAAAACAGTATGTTTTCATAGTATGTTTTCATAGTATGCTACTGGATCTTGATACAGTATAAGGAGCATTCACACTATAATTCTGCAACTGGTATCACACCAGAGCTGGAGACTGCCCAGCCTCTGCCATAATTCAGCTGGTTTTGTGCTTCCTCATAGCTGGTGGTGGGGAGCTAACTGCTGTTGGCTCCCTACTGATTTACACCATCCAGCGTCTGTGTCAGTCTGATATGCAGAATCATTTTTCCATTTAACCATACGAAACATATTAAAGAGACCCACCACACATTTGCAGTTAGGCACTGAAAAATAAAGCACCAACACTTCACTTTGAACAAGCCCTGGTTCAGGCCAAAACTGATTTTCACAAACCTGTGGGGAAAACGCAATTTTAAAAAAAGGTTGGGTTTTTGTTTGGTTTGGTTTGGTTTTGGTTTTTTTTCCTCAGGATACAAGAGCTGCAGGACAAGAATAGAAGGATGAGTTATAAGCCTTTCAAAGTAGAGATTTATCATGGAAATTCTGACAACCGTCAATGTGAGCAATGCCGCCAGGCACCACTCACAATCCACAGCATCTTTCAAACCTGTCGGGGTTTTTTAGAAAGGGCTAAAAATAAACGCAGAAATGCAGCAATATATATACACACACACATATATGTGTTATTGTTCAAAAAAGAACAGGTGGTTCTGCCAGCAGCATAAAGACAACTCTTAAAACCAGCTAACAAACGTGCAGCTACGCAGCCTTTCCTAGCTGTACAAACAGGACGTTCAGAGCTCTCCTTGAGTTCTCCCAGTCTGCAAGCCATAGTCATCTGTGATCCTGACTCTCTGTCATGACAAGGCCCGAGGACTTCCAAGCGTCTTGATCTTCTTCACCCAACATATTCACACAATTCCACCCGCCTGACCTCCCGTGGATTATTGCCCTTCTGAAAATAACACAAATGGAACAGCTGCTGGGGCCAGAAATGTCTTGAATGTAAATAGCACAGGTCCCTGAGACGAGGTTTATGTCCTGTCTTCCAGCTCCCCACCACTTGATCTGGCCCCTATCCTCATATAACAAAGAGGAGCATATACCGAAGGGGAAAAGGATCGAGGCACTATGGACAGCCCAGAGGGACTCAAACAGCAAGTCTGGATGACTGCGCGGTGAAACCCATCAGGACCACTACCCGCAAGGAACGCAAAAAAGAAAACTGGAAGCAGTCCCAGAGTCTAAAAATTTATCCTAAGCCTGCAGCAAAATAAAAGGATAACATTTTACCCTAGATTCCAGTTATGTCTCCCCAGCCTACCACAGGAAGAAGACTAAGGTCACCATTTGTATCACACATATAAATCCTACTCCTTGATCACTTCTGTGTGAGTATGAAAACATAACAAACAACATTGCTAGGAACTGTAAGGCTCAACATCATCTCCATGTAGCCCTTCTCCCCTGGGTACTTGGAAAAAAGCCACTATAGTTCACACTTGCACCTTCTCCTTTAGTTTCCTATCATCACAAACCACTTGGTGTAATACATATTCACAAAAAGCAAAGGAGGTGGTAAAGATTAAAAATGCCAAATGGTTAAATGCTGCCATGCCAAGTGGTAAAATGCTGCCACAAGGGAGCACACCTGCCACCAGGTCAGAGCGCTGAGCCCCAGGATGCAGCATCTCAGCTGCGACGAAAGACTGGCAACTATCCCACCACACCCAGACAACTCTACCATGCAGACACAGACAGTCCACCTGACATGGCTGGGAACAAGTTATCCAGCTTGCTTCTGGAGTTTCCTACTTATCTCAGTCTTCATCTGCATAGGAAAAACACTCTTTCAAAGCTGAAGAAAAAACTGGCCTGCTGTTATCCCAGAGAGGCGCATAATTGAGTCTGCATGATGCCGCAGACTACCAAATGCAGCAGATGGCTGTAGGCATCATCCAGTTTAGGATGACAAAGTTCGAACAAAAGAAAAACAGAAGGCAGGGAGTGCATCTTCTGTGCTAGGTTACAGGGCAGGGAAGGAACCTTCGTACAATCAATACGTTGTCCAGTACGCAGCCAGCTTCCAGCTCTCACAGTGCCACAACAGCAATGATAAAACGCTCAAGACTGTAATTTAAAGGGAATAGAGAGGGAAAATGATGTGGTCCCAGGCAAAAGGAACAGAAAACAACTGACTGTCTAATACCTGGTTTCTAAAATCCATAGAAGAAAATCTCCAAAAATATCCTCATGATACCCACCTTAAATGCCATAACTCTGACTTTGCAGGACTGTCCCAGATAACCTACAGGAATTCAGAAATACAAATATGACCTGCAAGTATTGACACACACCATTTCACTGCTGGAAGGTAAACCATTGGTGTGAAAGCATGTAGAAAAGGAGATGAGGTGCACAGATCTGTACCTTGTACCATGAATGATGCCATGAGGGGAGGGTTCGATCTGTGGTGGCATTTAGGAGTTTATTTTTGCCAATTCCACCCCAAAGGATCATTAGGAATCTGAAGGATCAATTAGGAGTGGAAACATTCTTTCCATGTCACCAGGCGCCTTGCTCACAAAGCAGCTGGCTCCAAGGTTCACAGCAACAGCCAGACTGGAGTGGACAAGAGCAATATGGCTTCACAGGAAGCAATACAGAGCACTTGAACAATTTCTAAATAGATTTCTGCTCTCTGTGAATGCAATACAGCTTACGTGCCCAGACAGACTAGTTTATAATAGCCACTGTGGTCACCAGTCCTTGCAGGACACAAAGACACCATCATTAGCTGTACAGTCGGAAACAGCGAAGGCTTTTTGGGCCAAAGGGTGAAACAGGCTGTGATTCTGAACATGAACACTGCATTGATTCTTCACCAGGTTGCAAGAGTGGACACCTGCCAGTTACAACACCTGAGATTTCAGTAGCCATAGTCACTTCAAGGGATCATAGCAAAAGCACCTTAATTGTACTCAAAGCACCAGCCAGGAGAACATTTTGGGGTGGAAGGGCTATTTGGAAGGGTAGGAAAACACTTTGTGCTAGAGCAGAGCAGCAGATAGTCCACCGAGAAGTGGCTCTGGCAAGCAAAGTACCTGGCTGCTGAGACACATTCCATGTACTCCATGCAGTTCATGGAGCTGCTGCAAACAGGCATGTGTCCCACAAGACCAGGACAGGGAGACGTCATGCTTGCCATGAGCTGCTTGTGTGGTTCACTTTGAGCAGTCACACCAGCATGGTTATGACACCTTCCTCCAGCAGCCAACATCACTGCCAGGTTCCCAATGCAGCTGCAGCTTGTGGTTGCATAGAACTGTGGGAGAACATTTTCAGCCCACTCCCCTTGCTGAGCAAAAAGCAGTTGGGAAAGCACCAAAGAAGGAAAGGCAGTAGAAGTCTATTTTCTGACCTCTACCATTCAGGGGAAAAAAAACCCCACCTATCTAAGGGGTGTCCAAATGTTATTTGTGTCTCTACTGTGCAGGCGTTTTACAGTAAATCTCTGATTTACACCACAGAACTATAGCCCTTCATTCAAGGAGAAGGTGTTTGTCTAATCCAAGAAACAATAAAACACTGGAGCTCATTAGGCTAAATTGTTTCTTTGTTAGGCATTTTTTAAACACTATTTCATTTCAATCCACGTAGTGGAAAAAAAAAAATCTAACCATGATAGCTGGTTGCATACCTTATCAATGTATCAGCCACACAATGACTGTGTGGTTTGGTCAAACTATTGACACTAACTATGATACCGTTTCCTCTTCAAGAAAATGAGGATGTAAATGCAAACCTACCATACAAGAGTGTTCTGAGGTGTGATGCATTTGTGAAGCGCTATAAAAAGGCAAATGATGGCGATAGTAATACTTTAGAAAGGTAATAATCATTGCAATTTGGTTGAAGTCCAGCCAGGAGGAAATCTGCACTCTGCTTTCAGAGTGAAAGGTTTCCTGAAACTTGGTTATTCGTTAGAATTCACCAACTTCCCTCAGTGGAACAAAACTCACCCAGAGTGGCCAGATTAGCCTTCTGCTCCTCGTCTGGTCACAAAAAGCAACAGAAGGGTAAAAATAACAAGTCCTTTGAAAATGTTCCTGTAAAGATGATGCATCTATAATAAATTTCTACACAGTTGGACAAAGAAAAAAAAAAGGGGGGAAAAAAATAGGGCAACACCATTTGCTAGAAAATTGACAGCCGCCTGCTATTTTGGAGAGCCCTCCTCTAATTGCACGCACCTGCTGCGGCATGGTATATTCGAACATATATCTCAAGAGGAACACCGCTTGGCAGCAGCCAAGTCCCCCCCAGGAGGAACCCTCCAGTCCCAGTTTTCACAACTTCAAAGGAACTGGGGTTTTCTTCCAGGGTAACATTTGAATGGAAATTCAAATAAATTCACTGTGAGCCTCTTCCCTTGTTCCACTTCTGCTCATTTCTATCACATCACCTCTCACTCTCTTTCTTCCTCCCCTTAACTATATTTTCCTATTGCGTCTCCTGCCAGCATCCTCCTCCCCTTCACCCTGCCACAACACAAGATTTAGGCTTGATCCCTCCATTTTTTATTTTCTTGGCTTCTGAAATATTTTTTCCTTCTCTCCCTGCTCTTGTCACACGTCAGTGTTTCACATGCTCGTGGCTCAGAAAACGGAGGTAACACTTTCATCGCAGCACTGCTTTGAGAGACACAAAGAGATTACCAAATCCTCCCATCTACCTGCACGTCCTGGTGGCTGTGCCAACCTCTCAACACCTGCAGCAGCTTCTCCCTCTGACCTTTGTGCAAGTCAACATCCTTTCCGTGCCTCCTATTGCCCCTTCACCCTTCTCCTGCTCCCTCCACACACCAGCTGCCTCTGACTCCTCTGATGCCTCCTGCCACCACCCCTCCAATCAGATCTCCTGTGAGCTCTGCTTGATTCAATGCTGGGTACTGCTCCCAAGAGACAGAAAAAGGTATCATCAGAATTGACACTGAAGGGACTTGGTTTCTATGTCCAGGTCTTCCTCCCAACACAAGGCAAATTATTTGGTTGTCTTTCACACAGATTTCTATCTGTAACGTGGTATTTGTACTCCAGAATAGTCTGAGGATACTTGCTTTTAAAGTCTGGCAAGCACTGAGCCACTCTGGTGACAGGGGCACAGATGAGTTTCTAGCAGGTCCCCCTGGGAGCAGGACATCCTGCGTCTGCCAAGTGGATGTTTACAGGCACATGCATTCAGCCTGCACTGAGCTTCTTTCCCAGCCCAGATACCAGCTTGGCACTCGTGCCATGTGTATACACACAGGGCTCCTCTTTCTTTCAGGGGTGACCTCATGGGAAACAATCTTGTGTCTCTTTTCAAGATTTCTTTAACTGCCTGCAGAGGAAAAATGGGAAAAAAATGGAAAAGCAGGCCAGCTGGGAACCAGGGAGAGGTAGATTGGATAGAAGGGTATGCTAGGGATGGGGACACTGTGTCCTCTCACCCTCAGGGTCCCAGCTGGCCCTGGACAGCACAGTCAGCCTACAGGCTGCCAGCACTCGCTGTAGGGGATGAGCTTTTTCAGTGGGGTCAATAAAAGGATCTCTGCTGGTGCAGAGGGCTGCTGATGTCAGACCAGCAACCATGACGTCAACCCTCATGTTAAGTGTTAGATGTGGCTTTCTGATGTTCACATTCTGCATCACCCACAGCATGCCCCTGGCAACAGACCAAAGGAAAAGTGGCAGCAACCATACAGATACCAGAAAGCTCAGAGTCCAAGCAACCAACAGACCCGCACATTTCAGACCAAGCAGAAAATCAAAATCTTAGAAACAGAGGCAAGACCCTCCCCCAAGGAAGGAGTGCTCCAGACCAGGGCAGCAACGAAGCACAGAAGGGGCACCTTTAGCCTCGTAACAAACTGTAGGCACTTTATGAGGCCCAGAGACACCAAAGCCTCACTGCAGCAATGTCCACTCGGTAGCTTTCCTGAAGACCTCATTCTCGTTTTGGTCCACTCTCCACATCATTTCACTGGTGCGCTACCTTTCAAAGACCAGGACCCACCAACTCCATCATTTTAGGGAGCACTTCAGCTCTCAACAGACAGTGCCCACTTCCAAATGGGAAAACAGGAAAGAAGGAGATAGTGAGTGCAGTGTAGTCAGGTGTGCAACTATCTATGAACATGTTAAAGATCTGATCTTTAGCTTCCATCAACACCCCAAATTTCTGTAAAAATTCTCCTGACCTCCTTGGAGAGTTTTAAAATGTTGACACCCTGAGAGAGTAAAGAGAAATGGTGGTATGACAGAGAAAAAGAGGAGGAAAAGGAGGGCACCAAGAACCAACAGCACAAGTAGAAAGAAGTGGGGGGTGGGTGTGGAGAAGAGATCCTGGATAGAGATCCAAACCTACAGGAAAAAGGAGTACTAGAGCCTGTAACATATGTAAGGAGGCAGGATGGCAACCAAGGGGAAACTCAGGAAATCCTAATAAATCGAAGTCAAGTGGATGTGGTCTAAGGAACAAGAAAACTGCTTATTCCCTAATAAAAACATTACTTATGCCAGAGAGACATCACCACCAATCTTGAACCAGAAAGCGCACAGGAACCAAGGAGACGGGAACCTGTTGATTGTTTTATAATGTCCAAGAAAGGCTTTATGAATGCACAGCTCTCTACCTTTCACATATATCAAAGTTATTAGCTACTATGCTAAAAAGATGCTGAGTAGAATTGAAGTGTTAAATGTACAGACTCACTGGTCTGCCACATCACTACCAGGAAAGGAAAAGCAATTGTTTGAAGAGACAGGGAGTGGAATGTGCACCTCCAGGCACTGGGTTCACATATGTCCCGGGACGGCTTTGCCAAGTGCTGCTGGGGGATGCCAAGAGGCAGCTCCACTGTTACAAACAACCCTGAACCCCTCCAGATAATCTCAAATTACCTACATGGCAGGGCTATGCTTCCACTTGCCTCCCTGCTGCAGCTCATCTCCAGCCCTGGCAATGCCAGTGCTGTGTCAGCTCCCAAAGTCATGGTGGGAACGAGAGGTCAGACAAGACTAGGTCAATGCGCACTGCTGCCTTCCGAGAGTGTCTGCACCTGGGCATCCAGACTGAAAAGGACCTTGTTGAACCAACTCACAGTGGAAGAAGCCTTCATGTAAACAAGGAAATGAAGCAAATTGCCTTTGCCATGTTCGGCACTGGCTGCAAACCTTCGCCCATGAGCCACCGCGTACAGGAGACCGAGTACAGGTGTGGAGAGAAGCAAGCTACAGGGGTAAGGAGCAGGGCTGTCCCCTCCCTCAGCAAGATGCTGCCATTTAACACGACAGCTGAAAAGAATTACAAAAGGGAAATCTCTCCCGCTGCTCATGCTGCATCTGCAAGGGCCCATTAAAAGACCAAAGCGCTGTGCGCTGGTGACTGACTGGTCCGGAGGGGATTTGAGCCGAATGCAACACCCTCCCCAAAACTTCCTTCCTCGTCAAGGGCCGTTATGGGGAAGAACTCCAGGACTCTTCCCCTCCCTCGCAGGTTCGGCACTAAATTCAGGCCACCCCCAAGCACTAGCGCGGGCTCATCCACGCGAACGCAGCAGTGCCGCGGGCAGGCGTGCCTGCGGAGGCAGAAGTCGGAAGAAGATACAAACTCAGCCCAGAAGCGTTTCTCCCGCTCGGGAAGCCGCACACTTGCGCCCAGCGAGTCCGCCCGCAGGCAGCCCTGCCTGGCCGTTTCCCCGCAGAAAAAAAAAAGACCTAACACAAGCAAAGAGAAGCGATGGTATGGGGAGGGCAGGCTGCAGGGCAACAGCGCTGCCCGCCCGGCGGAGGCGGCGATAGAGCCCGCTCGCTCGGCGAGGGCGGTGTCAGCGGCTGCCGGGCGGCCCCGGTTGACGCCTATGGCCCCGGCAAGCCCCCTCCCCGCGGCGCGGCGCCCGCTGGGAGCTGTAGTCCGCCGCCTGGCTCTTGCTGCCAACCGAAGCCAGCGGAGGACTCCGCTTCCCGTCTGCCCCCGCGCCCCCGGCCGGCGCTGGGCGGCGCAGCTCAGCGGTGCCGCTCGGTGCCGGCAGTGACAACGCCGCCGCCATGGGATGGGGGACTCGCCTGGGCCTCCTGGGCGGCCTGGCCCTGTGGGCGCAGTGGTGGCGTCGGGCAGCGGCGGCCGCCGGCCAGGATGGCGGCGGCGTCAGGGAGCGGCGGGACCTGGAGCTGAAGCTGGTGCAGGTGGTTTTTCGGCACGGGGCTCGCACCCCGCTGCGGCCCCTCCCGGGGGCATCGCCGGTGAGGAGCGGGACAGGGGCGGGCGACCGGGACCGCGGGGCGGCTGGCGGTGGGGTTGCTGTTGGTGCCCTCGCTCCGAGCAGTCGGGGTGCCCGCTGCTTTGCAAAGCTTCTGCCTTGTTTCCATCGGCATGTAAATGTGGGGCTTCTTCCCCTTCCCAAAGCGCTACCGAGAGTAACTTTGTTGAAAACGTGGGAGTTAAAGCGGAAGGGCGGCAGCAGGGTCCCGCTGCCTGGTAGCGGGACGGGTGGCGGCAGGAGGAACCGTGTCCGCCGTGGCTGCGGGGAGCCCTCAGAGGAAGGCGGCGGGGACGAGCGTCCCAGCGGCGGTAGCACCAGTTGCTGCTGCTGCTGCTTGCAGGGCCTTTGCCCCGCACCACCCGGGGCCAGCCGCTCCCCCGCAGCACCGTGCCCGACAGCGGTTGCCCGGCAAACGTGCCCGTGCTCGCCGCGGCGTGACTGCGATTGATCCGCCTCCCCACAGCCTCCGACGGGAACCGCTTGAGTTGGCAGGTACGAGTTCTGGTAGTTTGCTAAATAAGCTTTTCAGCGTGTAACAAACAGCAACAACAGAGATTTCCTACAGCTTCTTCTCCTGTAAGGGGAGGAAAGCAAGTGTTGCATTTCACACGCATCGTCTTTGCATAGATAAGCAAATCCACAACGCAGTGCTGCGGTCATTGCTGTATGTGCTGTATGATGAGATGGGATCCCTTTGGCTCTGGGTTGTGATACTGGCAAGGCAGCGCACGGTAACAGCCCAGGAGTGGTTTAACGCTCTTGAAAGTCCTCGTTTTCCACTGAAGCGCTGTTTATTTGCTTTGAAACAGGTGGAATGGCATCCTGCTCTTTTAGATGTACCTGCTAAGACTAAGTTGGATTATGTGGTGACTGACCTAAATGGAGGACCTCAACCTCCGTCACCCTACGAGGAGCACTATAAAAAGACCACATTCAAGGTGAGGCTGTATTCCGTGGTGGATTCACGTTCCCTCTGCAGACTTGTTTATTTCCACGTTCCACCGGAGACCCTTCCTTTTCTTTGCACTTAGGGCGGTGCGATTGCTGGACAGCTGACAGCAGTGGGGATGCAGCAGATGTTTGCCTTGGGAGAAAGGCTGAGGAGAAGCTATGTGGAAGAAGCCAACTTTCTCTCACCAACTTTTAAGCCTTCTGAGGTCTTGTGAGTCTCTCGGTGCCCTCTGGGACCTTTCCTTTCTTCCTTCCTCCTAACAAGTAGCCCTGCACTAGGGAAACTTCCTGACTAGCCTACCCTTGTCCCTATTATAGCAGACTGGCTGGTCCCTGGGCCTTCATCTTTGCTCAGCCTGCAGAGCCTGGTACTAGAACTCACACATGACAAAGCATCCAATATCCCGGCAGTCCTGAGAGCGATGCCAGGGACAGATTCATGCCCCCTAGATTTAAGCCATTGACAGTGGTATTATGCACTCTTATGGCAAGGGAAGAGAAACAGGCACTTTGGGAGCATAATACAACTCACTGTAGATTAAATGGCTAAAGTTCAGTGAGATGAAGCACACCCCTGCTGCTCACATCAGTCATGCTGGGAGTAGCTGGTTTAGGATGAGATAAAAATTACTCCAGAGAAGTGCTAATTTGTTATCTCTGCTGTCTCTGAAAGGAAGTTAAAGGACAGCTGAGATATAGCTGTCTATTTAAAATACCTGTGGCTAGGCGAGATGAATTTCCAAGGCCACGATGAAAGCAGAACGCACAGTCCCAGCAAGTCTTCCCCAGCTGCAGCTGCATCCATGTGAAGGAGAAAGTGCTACCTCATGAACTACTTTCTCTCTTTCAGCATCCGTTCCACTAATATTTTCCGGAACCTGGAGTCCACACGGTGCCTGCTAGCTGGGCTATACCAACAGCAGAAAGAAGGTTGGGGAGATTTCTGACCAGTGCCTCTCCTTGCTCAGTCTTCTCTAGATATACACACCTCGCACATCTCGGCTCTTCCTGGCTCCTGGTTGCTTCTTCTTCCCTGGTTCTTTGTACCTCGCTGTCTTCCCCATACTCTGCTGGTTCTATATGTTCTTTATCAACTTGTCACTTGCTCCCTCTCGTTGTGTAGCTTTCTACTGGTGCTCAGCTTGGATCTGTTCCCATGACTGCTGCAATTTCAAATCTACCAAGGAAGTTAGAATTAACCTACTTCAGAATCAAGAGGGCAAACTCTGCTCCCTCCCTGTTCAATTCCAGGAATAGTAGAAGCGACTTGCCAGAGCTCCTTACACCTCATGACACAAACTAATTTTTGACACGTACAAACACTAGAAAAAAATGAAGACACAACTAGAAAAGCCTTACAAGGTGCAGAGCAGACATCCCCGGGGAATTGAATGCTGTGTGCACAGAAACAAGCACCATGGCTTGTGTCGCAGGTGATAGCTCAGGAGGAATTGCTAGTTGACAACAACGGACTTGAGCACAAAGACTGTGGGAATGATTAAAGCAGTCTAAAGACAGGCAGAGGCACTAGTGATCACAGAGGCTTCCTTCTTGTTCCACAGGATCTGTTGTCATTGTCACTGCTGAAGCAAGCTCTGAAATACTCTACCCCAATCACCACAACTGCCAGCGCCTGAAATGCTTGAGCAGGTAACTGCCAGCCGTACCTCCCCCTGTGATTTCACTGTGGTTTCATTTCAGCAGTAGTAATTTAAAACAGCACATTTTCTTCCCATTTCCTAATTTCCTCCCCTGCCACTTACTGTTCTTTGGGAGTGGTTAGCTAGTTGTATAAAATACTTGGTGAGTGGATTCATATACTAAGAAGTGGCACCAGAAGAAAAAAAACCCCACAAAAATATAGAGACTTTTTCTTGAAAGACTGATTTAACTTAGCCTGTGTCTAGCAAACGCTCATTACCAGCTCATGTACAGCTATTCTGCAGCACTGCTGCAGGTCAGAATTAGTGTCATCTACATCCCTTAACAAGCCTTTCAAGTGTGAACATATTTGGCCTTCTTTTTATATTCAGCTTTTGGTTTGGGGGTTATTACAACACTCCTGTCACATTTTTACCTTGAAGAAACTAAAATATACTTGGCCTTGACACATATAACAAAGACTAATGAAGTAGGATAAGGAACATCCTACATAGAAAGAACACTCATGTTTACAGAGTCATGTACTCTAAATGACTGCACCAGGTTGGGCATGGAGTGGAAACCAAAGAAAAGAGGCAAATGTATTACAGTTTGGTTGGATTATACATTAACATATTTTTGTCCGAAATTCAAAGTTGTCACAATTTACTTGCAAGAGCTCATTATATAACGGTTGACTCTGCAAGCAAAGGATTGTTCTTGGTAGTGATGAAGGTGACAGCCCATAGAAGCAGTACATTCAGCTGCCTTTAGTAACATCAACTGTCCAAAAAGGGAGTAAACTGCAAGCTCTTCTGTGCCCTCCTCTCCAGCTCACCAACTGAGCATGTTTTGTGACCATGTCAAGGTGAATTTTTGAAGCTGCAGTACGAAGCACTGCCTCACCTTACAGGCTACCTATGGCAGAACTTAGAGCACATTTGATTTCAAACAGAAACCAGAGCTCTTCCTAAAATTACAAAAAAAAAAAAAAAAAAAAAAAAAGAATTTTCCAACCTCCTCACCAACAGATCAGGGTTAGAGAGAACAAAACCTATACAACATATTTTGCTTGAAGTATGTGGTCTGCATAGATACTCTCAGCTAAATGTTTTTAAATTAAATTTAAAACAGTGTAAGAGGCAAACAGCTTCTAACAAAGCAAGAAGTGAATTGAAGCTACAAGTGAGTACCTAGGTGTTTCTCTTTTCTCACATCAGACAGCAAACAGTTCAAAGCTTCTACCCATTCTTTCATAAGACAGTTAAAAGGCTATTCCCTGAAGACACAGACTTGTACCCTTCCAGTATGACCAGATTTGTTAACTAATGCACAGCCCTTGCTTATAGGAAACACTTCTGAGGTGTTTATATCTGATTTTCACTCTTTTCCCCCATCTCTGTGACAGCAGATAGCCAGCTCCAATCCTTGACATTGACACACAGCGTCTGTCTGTTCTGCAACTTAGACTCCCACCATCAGGAATCACTTAGTATCCTGTGGTGCTTCTCTTCTAGCCCTCACTGATGTGAGACTACTCTGCTGGGCTGGGGTCACAAAAAAAACCCCAAAAAGGTAGAAAGTGTGATGTGTGAAAAGTTCCTGTTTTGTTTTTTTTCCTAATTCCCTGGCAGGCATAGGTTGAAGAATGCTCTGCAACAGCCAGGTATCTCTGATGACTTGAAAACAATTAAGGAGAAGATGGGAATTGATGGTGAAAAGTCTGTGGATTTTTTTCTCCTCCTTGATAACATTCTTGCTGAGCAGGTGAGCTGAGCAGTTCTGTTGCACTGTCACAGAAACATCCCTTTACCATGCATATGGAGAAAAACCACAGTGTCAGCACCCCCTGATCCCAGTGGGTACCCCAGTAGTGTTCTATGCAATCTAGAAAGTTTATAGAAATAACATGGTCTTTTTAAAAAGCAACCTATGTAGTCAGCCTTGCTCTAGGATGGATAAAGATTCATCTCTGTTATTTATATTCTTACTTCGAAATCCAGTAACTCGTGCAATGAAGTTGAGCTAAGAGGGCAGTTGGGCCTTGCTTCTGCATTACAAAATGCTTTCCCTTTTTTTGTCAGTCAGCACCTAACAGAGTCCTCTTAATACTGGTTCCAGCATACTAGCTATGGGCCACATTGCTTCTGCTACTGGAAGGGAGCTGGGCATATTTGTAACCCCCTTCGTACTTCTGTTTTGCTGGAGCTAATGGTAACTGATCTGGCTGCTGGTTGAATAGCTCGAGGTTTTACGCTCCTTTCACAGAGAAAGGCATCCTCAAGAACAAACATCCATCCTTTTGGTACACAGAGCAAGTCTGTATAAAACCACCTTAGAACTCCTCACTTGAATACTGCAGTACAATACTGTTAAGTACAAATGCTGTGACATGAACAGCTGTTTTCTGTGGGCAGTCATCCATGTGTCTCAGGCTGGGTTCAGAAAGGGTCAAACCCTACTGTTATGCTACATCTTCTCCTTCCAGGTGCACAATTTGCCCAGCTGCCCTGTGCTGAAAAGCTTTAAGCAGACAGTTGAGCGTCGTTCTGTTGACTCGCTGCTTTTCATTCTGGAAGACAGTTCAAGGTGATTGCCTGTATCCATGCTTCCAGCCTTACAAATTGTCTTAGGCTTACCCCAGAGTGGATGAGCTACACCAGCTTACTGCGGCAGATGGAAGTCCTTTCTGATCTGCTGCACTCTCCCACCACAGGCCGCTGCCCCCTCATGAGGTGTGTGCCTCAGCCATCTCAGTGTAAAGTCTGGTGCCCTGAATCAGGAACGTAAGGTAGGAAAAAAAATGGGAGTCTACCCTGAGGAGGCCAAGATGTGGGGCTTACGTCCCGTGTTGCTGACAGCTGTGGAAAGAGCAGTCTCGGAGGAACAGCAGTAAGCCACTGAGGAAGGCAGTGAATGCCTCAGTTGACATGGCTTTTAAGTGAACCTGTGTCAAAGGCAAAAGCAGGGGAGAATAGGAGATGCGTCCAGCCTGAGTGTTGAGGCTGCACAGGAGAGGCTGCCCTTAACAGATGCAAAACTACAACCAGAATTCCAACCTGGGAAGTTTATCCCAGGAATAGCACCCACGCCGCTAGGCTGAGAAGCGTTGGTGCTAGTGGAAAAGGTGATGGCAGGCCCCACACATGTATAACTACTTGCAAATAATGAATCTGCTGCTACATGCAGTTCATTACCTCCTCCACAGTTGTTTGTAAAGGTGGCTGAGTTGCTAGCCTTGCAGCCATTTTTTTTCAGATTCATTTGCTGCTGCCGTATTCAGCAGCTCTACTCAGGTGGTGGTGTGGGACTGCCTTTTCTGGTAGGGCACTGCCCTTAGCATTTTCTTTAACTTGCATTAGAGATCTCAGCTCCTAAAAGACTGATTTCCCCCACAACACCCGGGAGAGCCACAGTCACACTCGTCCTTCGTTTTCACTGATATATTCATTAGGTAGAGGGAGTTTTCTTCACAACAGAAGTTGTCTAAAGATCTCCTCTGTTCAATACAGGGATAAACCCTAATTTTTAAATATAGCCACCATTTTTGTGAATCCCACCCCTCCCCTTCCCACTAAAGGCTCCAACCACTTCAGCTGCTGTTGTGCAGTCAACCACAATCATCTTCCCTAGCTGAAAACCATGCATCCAAAAACTACAGAATCATAGAATTGTTTTGGTTGGAAGAGACCTTTAAGATCATCAAGCGCAATCTAACCCAGCCATGTCCACCACTAAACCATGTCCCTCAGCACCACATCTGTCTTTTAAATACCTCCAGGGACGGTGACTCCACCACTGCCCTGGACAGACTGTTCCAGTGCTTGGCAATCCTAACCCTTACTGGGAATAAATTTTTCCTAATGTCCAACCTAAACCTCCCCTGGTGCAACTTGAGGCCATTTCCCCTTGTCCTATCTCACTTGTTACTTGGGAGGAGACTGACCCACACCTCACTACAGCCTCCTTTCTTGTAGCTGTACAGAGCGAGAAGAGCTCCACTGAGACTCCTTTTCTCCAAGCTAAACAACCCGAGTCCTTCAGCCACTCCTCATAAGACTTGTTCCCTAGACCCCCTCACCAGCTTCACTGCCCTTCTTTGGACACACCCCAGCACTTCAGTGTCCTTCTTGTAGAGAGGGGACATTGAGGTCCCCTCAGTCACAACTAGGGAAACAAAATAGCATAGAGAACAAAGATTTTCTAGATTTCCCTTTATATGGGCTACACCTCATGAGACTGCTTGTTGACACCTCTCCCCTCCCAGTTTGCAATCATATTAGAATCCCTGTGGTGACCATGCAACTGCTGAAATAGGTAGCCATAGGAGTTGCATTTAGTAGTCCTTGGCTACACTCAATACATATTATCAATTTACAAGAGAAAAGCAGGTTCCTAGGTGTTCGTCTGAAGTTATTTAGTTGGAAAGTTTTAAAACTAGTACATTAATTTCTGCTTCTTTTACAGAGAAGTTCTTCAGATGAGTATTGGTCTCCTTTTCCATACCTTACAGAGGAACATTACAGAAGCAGTACATCCCTCATCTCCAGCTGAAAAGGCCAGGTACAGGGCAGATCTCTTCCTCTAACCGTTATAAATGTGGACTTCCTGTCAGTGTGAAAAGCTGGTTCAGAAAGATGTTGACTGTGTGAGGTAAAGAAAACGAGTGCTCATCTGCTAGCAAAAGCACGAGTGCTACTGGCTATCCATGAAGGAACACAGCTAACACTTGAGGTTTGTTTTTCTTTCCTTCCCTTTTTATCAGAAAGCTCATCCTGTATGCTTCTCATGACACTACCCTCATTCCTCTCCTGATGGCACTGGGCACCTTTGATCGCAAGTGGCCACCTTATGCTGCAGATGTGACCCTGGAACTGTTTCGGGACCGGCAGTCCAAAGAGTGGTTTGTTCGCATCTCTTACTGTGGAGAGGTAAAAACCCCAGGGGAAGTCCCTCACACAAATCTTGGGCTTTTGGGTTTGCCATGCATGCATGTTGAGCTGTGAAACAAGCTTTGTTCCAAGCATGCTGTCAAGCCAGATAACAGAGTAAGACATCTAGAGCACATCCATGGTAGCCAGGATGCCTTTTCTGTTGAGCTGGCTATTGATCCAGTGTGAGTTTAGGCAAAGACTTTGAACCTCTGGCTTTCTGTGTCTTTGCCTCAGTCAGGATTTCCCTGCCACGGAATACATCATTATCAGCAAAACGGGGCTTTGGCAGTGCATGAAATCTGTGATTTTTGTCTCTTTGACTCTGCAGGAGCAAGTGGTGAAAGGATGTAGAGCAGGCCTCTGCCCACTTGAGGAATTTCTAGACGTTCTTTCACAGTACTCAGTCAGTCCAGGGGAGTACAATAACCTGTGTTCCCAAAAGGAGGAGAATCAAACTGAATCATGATTAAATGGTCTCAAATTAAAATTAGTTTTATTGTCACAGTCTTTGACTATTTTTCTTTATGTTCCTGCCAGCCTTCCTTATTCTAAAGGTATTTTAGATGAAGGGACACTTTCCTACCAGACACAGGGTGACACAGTGTCACTTTTCACTGTTAGCAGCAAGATGAAAGAAGCTGCATAACAGAATGGCTTGAGTTTGCTTCTGAGGTAGCCACACAAAAGCACAGAGAGGCTCAAAACAGCAAGGGAGAGAAGAGACTTTTTTTTATTGCCCTGCTGTTTCAGAAATACAAGAGAAGACCTACCTGTTCCTCATATGCTGGAACTGGGAGATGAAGCCCTGCGTGTTCCATGCTACCAGACTGGAGAGCTTTGACATAACTGTTGCTCTTATGTGTGGCAAACTGCAAAAGCCACTGTGCCCTTCCCTTTCTTTTGTCATGTTAGAAGGTTGCTCTGCAGCCAGAGGAACCTCCCCAGTTGAATAGCATTTGGCTACCCCATCTCGAGGGCACTTTGTGCACGCAAAACCTCTACGAAGGGACAGAAAGCCTCCAAACCTCTTCCCTGCACTCCTGTAATTATGGAAATTCTGCTGCGAACATGCAAAACAACCACAGTGGGCCAAGCACAAGAACATGCACTCTTGGTGAACTCTGCTTAATGTCCTTTAAATGAGGAAGTCCAGAGAGCTGCTGTTGACTTCAGCTTTAGGCAGCGCTGCATCTATTTTGCACTTGCTCAAGCAGGAAAACACCAGCATAGGCAATAGAAGTACTTCTAGCTGAGATGATGACACTTTCCTGCAAGACAGTACTCAGGCTAACTAAATTGCCCAAATCTCCATTTTTCAATCAGTAAATAAAACTTGGATCCTGACCTACTTTCTTTGGTATATGTAAAGGCTAAAATAGGTGGATCACTTATTAAAATTACCCTGCAGCTTTGGTTCTGTGTTACCCCTTCACACTTAGTGAGGACAGACTGCAGTGATACTAATCTAAGTCACTGATGGATATGTGACTGGAGGCACTACAGTACCTTCTCCCTGAGAAGTGTGGGCTGGCTTTATCTCTACTCTTTCATTAGCCTGCCCCCACCACAATTACATGTTGACAGCATGCACAGTGAACAGACTAATTTGAATACTAAATACATTGCTGGAGGTCTCACTGAACTGCTATTAGAAGCTGTCAAAAAAGCAAACAAAACATTATTTTCCAAGTTTTTATACAACCTAAAAACATAATGCCATTGTATTAAAAAAAAAACAAAACCCAAAACAAACCCCACAACAAAACAAAAACAATGACCTACCCTTGCTTAAGAACATCAAGTTCTGCTCTTATCAAGCTCTTTCTTATGCACAGTATAAAGTATTTGGAGAATGGTCATGGAAACATTATGCATACAAGTTATTTGTGAGGCGTGGACTGCTTAGGAGAGCGACATCAGGAAGCAGCAACAGAAGTTTTGGCCCAACCAGCAGACTAGGTGGGGATTTACATACCTTCTCCTAAACAAGAGCTATGAACATGTCCCAGCAAAACTGAGCAGCATCCAGGTTAAAAACTGCAACACGGTCAAGACCCATAGAACTCAGCAGTGCAAGTTGTCATAGTGCACGTAAGATTGGTAAAGGGCACTGCATTCAAATGTTAAAATAACCACATTGCTTTAGGCAGGGGAACATACATTTCAGTAACAGCAGGCAACCTCAGAAAAAGCAGCCAGCTTCTCGGCAGCAGCTAGGAAGAAGCCTCCGCTGGGAGCAGGTTGCTTTATCACCGTCTCTTAGGGAATTTCTACAGTGCCCTCCATGCCTGCTCCAGCCTTAGCCTTCCCCTCCCCCTCATTGTGGAAGTGATTGGGCCATGCATTGGTCCCATCCCACTGAGTGACTCCATGGTAGTCATGGCCCACAGTATGAAGGAGTTATTTCTGACCACAACTAGTGTAAGTGATGATTTCAGAAGAGGATGGGTGGGACGGTGAAAGAGTTTTAAGACCAAAAGATACAGTTAAGTGAGAAGTGCTAAACAGCAAACACAGAGTGGAAAAGCTGATGCATTTCTGAGAACATGGAATGCAAATGTTCAGAAATCAACCATTTACATGAATAGCCAACTCTTTACAAGAACTGGGAAAGACAAATCCCAGAGGACAAGAAAAGAAATGCAGAACTTTCTTGCCCTGGGCTGTTAATATGAGAACTGCTGACATGAGCATCTAACATTGAACATCAGGTTCCCTCAAACTTCAGCTGGAGCTGCTAACCCAAGTCAGTCTGCCTCCCTTGCTATTTTAGTCCAAGAACACAAGTTGCTCAATTTAAGTTTGAGACACTTTTCATTTCTCATTGCATACCTATCCTCATATAGTATGCTTCATTTAAGGCAACATTAGTATAGTAGGCAATTGGCAGGAAAAAAGCCAGCTTCAGGTTTTGTTTTCCCCTCATTTAAAGCTTTTAAAGTTCCCGGTATCCCAGAGAAAACAGCATCACTTTTCTTTCCTGCTTCATGCTCTGACTCAAAAAAAACCCAACCATAAGCTGTATAACCTGAGTGCATGAGTTGTGAGAACCTACATATCTCAGCATGAAAGATTTGCTGGTTAAAAGTCAAAAGGAGATCAAGAGGATAGCAAGCTTGGTCTATTTGTCAATAAACCAAACATATTAAAGCTAGCAGTTTAGGTTTGGGTCTTTTTAAGGCCTAAAGAACACTCCTGATAACATGCTTTAACCTTAAGCAGAAGGAGCATGAAAAATGTAGGTGTTACAAATCCACCACAACAAAGAGCATTAATAGAAATTACTGGAAACTTATTTTGGAAACTTAGGGGCTGGACTCTATCTCCAGAGGTTCCTTCCAACCCCTACCATTCTATGGTTCTATTTGGACTGGCTAAGGAATGAAAAAAACCCTTTCAATTAGAGAGCAGCTCGCCAGAAAGATGACACAACACACATGAAAGACAACTTACCTTTTTCAGGTTAAGAATTACTACCGAGCGATACAGTGAAGTATGCTTTAGTAAATACTGGCCTATAGCAAATACGGATCATTTCTCCTCAAGAAGTGTCAAAATAAGGAACAGGTTTCAGCCAACAGCCTGCCAAGGCCATGCGAGGAAAGCACTCGCTATTGTGAGTGCAGAAGAGCACCACCAATGAGACACAGCCTTTTCTGCCACCAGAAAGAAAACCAGCACAGTAGAGAGTCAGCACACTAAGCACTGCAAAATGAAGCCCTGCATATACCATATTTGTGATAGCCCCAACGCTCTGGCACAACAAATGTTGCGTTCCTACAGTCTAAGCAGCACGTTTAGGATTCACACTTACCCTCCGACACCCAGATCTACTACAAGTCAGGATACACATATTATACCAGAAGCACCACATGCATTCAAATCCCAACCAAGACTGATACAGGTTAGATCTCTCCATACTGGTCTGTCTTCTGAAATGTTACCCATTAGATACCATCAGGAGGTCAGGACGAAACTCACATGGCTGGCTACTTGCTTGCCATGTTCTTTGGTAGATTAGCTAGCCCATGATACAGGTACAGAGCCTAAGTTTATTCGGCCGGTGCTTAAAACTGACAGTGTACTTCACAGATGACCTGTTTGCAACAGTCTAATACTTCAAAACAAGCAGATTTCAAATATTTTAAACTTTTGATTTAGCAGGCGCATTACTTTGCGTTTCAGAAGTTCACCATCTGCTGGGTTTACCTTTTAAGTCTCTCCACACTCCGGCTGCGCAGCCATCTGGGATGAGATAATTTGAACAGCAGACTGTTTCCTCCCATGTTACTAGAGAGGAAGAGCAGCCAAGCATGTATGAATAAAGTCTATTTCATTCTTTCAAACAAAGTTGTTTTGTTGGTTTTGGGTTGGTTTGGTTTTTTTTTTTTTTAAAAAAAAGAGAGGGAAGGGAAGAAAACTAAAAATGACAACCCCACTTTCCGTCTTCAACTGCACCATGACTACCAGAGCTGAGTCACAGTTACTGTTGATTATAAATAAGCAGGAGAGAACAGAGCCTGACTTACAGATCCCAAGGTGAGTTTGCAAGGCTGGCAGCTAGGAAGCTTTTTCATTTGTGAAGCAAAAAGGGAAGAAGTAGAAGCAGTGCAAAACAAAGAAGTTCCAGCTGCATCTACCAAGTTGTTTGTCTGACCAAAGCCAGAAAAGGCATTAGCATCACTTGCCCATCAGCTGGTGCAAACCAGGCACCCCCAGTGAGGCTAAGTGCACCTATGTGGACACAGGAGAATCCACACCTGCATTTTCTGTAGGAAAAAAAAAAAAATCTCAGTAAGATACCGAATGCCAGCATCTTAAGTTAGACGAACACAGAAGGAACTTTAATTATCCAGCATCTTTAAAATGTATCCTTTTGCTAGCAAGTGGCTTTGAAACTGTGAATCCCTTATGCTCATTTTTCCAGAACAAATCGCAGCCACCTCAAATCCTTTGCTATCCTAAATACCTCGACAGGCATAGGAGGCACTGAGACAGACTGTTAAAAAACTAAACCCTCCAGGTTATTTCTATGTCGATAAAGAAGTTTGCTTTGTTCTACACAGTAAAAAGTCAGGAGTCGTGGCAGTAGCGGCAACACTTAAAAAGGTTGCACTGTGACAATTCCTGCGCGAGGTCCTCAAAAGGGAACTATGCAACCGTTTAAAGACGACGTAACTCCTCTCTACAGAAATAACACTTAGTGTGTTTTGTCAGCTCTTCCAAAATCTTGACAAGCCCATGATTCAGGCACGCTGCTTGTCTTGTTAGAGGGAAGCACCACAACATACATCCTACACTTTGTCAAAAGAGTAATTCTCACCCAAAATTGTTGTAAATTTGCATGACAGCACAAAGGTGAATTTGGAAGCAGGCAACAGAAGGCTCAGAGGCTTGCACGGCTTCACTCATTTTGTAACAGGAGCAAAACTTTGGTAAGCTGGCCACTGACAGCAATTCTTTTTCCACCTGGTAAGTATCAGTTAACTCTGAAAAACTTTCACACACAAGCATGTTAAAGAGACTTTTCTCCACATGAAGTTTCACACTAATATTCAGTACTTTGAGGAAACTCTCATTGGAGTAATTTCAAGTAGCAGTAAGTGGAAGGCAGAACAGACATTACACACTCTATATACAATGCTGGGGGGTTGGAGACCAGATAGCCACAGAGCCCATGTTCTGCCCTCCACACCCACATCCAGCTCATCCTGGTCTTCGGGAGGTGGGCTTAATTCCCAATCCATGTCTTTGCATCCAGTCTTTGACTCCTCAGATAAGACCATAAAACCTTCTTGCTGAAATTCTCTCAAAAGGGAAGTTTGAAAAGACAGGAGATTACGAAGCGATCAATGAGAACTGCAGCAACGCGACAATTTACCCAGCAGGGTTGTCTTGATAAAAATCTGCTCACTGACAATTTCTCTCTCACCTTTGTTATTTAAGTTCATCCCTTCCCCGCTATCTGGCCCCTGAGCGCTGGCAGTCAGAGACCCTACCCAATCCAAAGACCCCAGGGGAACACACAACCTCAATGCCCCACACAGCGCTGGACTCCGGCACGCTCAGCAGACAGATGCCACCGCTTAAGTAAAGCTCAAAACCACGTACCTTGTAATGCTGCAAATGCTCACCAGGAGGAAGTGATGGAGACAGAGAGTTTCATCTATTCCTTGACCCTCAACAAATTGAGGGAGATTGTTACTATCATCCCTGGGGCATTCTGAAATAAGACCTCACTCCAAGGAAAACCAAGCTCGGTTCAGAATTTAAGCGAATGCAAGTGACTTGCAAGGAGCACACAGCTGCCTACAAACAAGACTTTCAGGAGCTTACCCCACCTGGCCTCCAGGCTGGCTGTGATCATGGGGAGGAGCAAGCAGTCATCTGGCCAGCTGTCTGATGTACACAGCAACAACTGGACTGGATAAAGACGACAGTTCATTTTTGTAAGAAACAATATATTTTATTTTTCTGACACCACAGCCCTGGCGAGTGGTTTTGTACCAAATTTAATGGAGGTTACACAGAACGTTTTACGCTGGGGAGGAAAAAAAAATAGCCACAAAAAAAATCCTGGATAACTTTTAGTGTCTGTTCCACTCCCACATTAATAAAATCACTTGGGGTTTCTAAGAAAAGGAGAATAGGAAACAGTGAGAGAGACTACTGTAGGATGTAACAGTGTCCAAGTCCAGCCCCTTCCAAAAAGTGGGAAGAGTCCCCACATGAAGAGAGGCTCTCCTAGATTTACTCCTCAAAATAACACAATGTATTGCAGCTGCCATAGGAGGAGACAGAAGGGGGACGGAGAGAGAGAGAGAAGCCTATTTAATAAGGAGTGGGAGGGAGAGACAGAAGGTGCTGGACAGCACGCCATAATTTGAAAAATATGTCCTTAACTTATTATTTATTTCTTTTAAAAGATTCCCCTCACTGAACTTAAGTTCCTTTTTTGTGCTTTTCATTAATACTCTGCTCTGAGGTCGTAGTTTGGTTTTTCTATACATTGGAGTTGAAGGAAAATAGTCCGAAGTTCTGAAGATGGATTCTCCACCTAAAGTAAACAGCCTAGAATCCCATTCTCCTCTCACCCCAAAGACTAAAGTCTCTGCTAAAATCCCTTTTACAATATAGTACAGTACACAAAAAACCCCAAAAATAACCGAGAGTCCTGGGAGAAGCCAGTCCGAAGGACGTAAACATACAGAGAATGGTGCAACTTGTGACAAATGGCAATTCTCAAAATACAGCTACAGATTCTCAAAGCAGGTGCCGTCACGGGATACCCAAGTCCACAAAAATAATTTTAAAATATATAAATCTTAAAAA